>JAMPIV010010030.1:0-600000 GCA_024509875.1 Oreohelix idahoensis
TTTAAAAGTAATGTAGGTGTATCAAGGAAGACCCGGAAGCGCTTATGTCACACATGTCTGCCCCCTGTGTCACACAGAACAGTAATCTATGTTATCTGTCGTATGAGTACCCAAAAACTCCGTGTCTGCCCATCTGGGTTACGAAACAGTCTTCTTATCATTGGTTTCCATCTAAACACCTGGCGACTATCTTATTCACAGTCGCTCACCGCAGCTAGGATGACCGGGTAACAAACAGGCGACACCACAGAGAGGGAGTGCAACAAATTTTCGCCCCACAAAATAGTTTGCCAAACAAGCAAAGAAAGAAAGAAAGAAAAAAAGTGCGACAATAGATAGCAAATAATAAAAATCAGTACCACTAAATGTACCGATACTGCCGGAGTGAAAACCAAAGATCGATAGGGGCCGCCCGTTTTGTCACAGCATGACAGACATCATGCCAACTTCTTTAGAACTTCTCTGACTATAGGTGTTATGAAATGCTTAATCTTTGTTGTCACAAAAGTTCAGCAAATGACAAACATGTTTCATTACGGCGACGAATGGTGCACGTTCTATTGCGGCGGGTGGTGGTAGATGTTGTCATTGGCAGATTTTACTGCGTCGAACCTTTCTCCGCCTTCCTTATGCTTGGTGGCAAAGAAGATGAAGACTGTCACAACAGAAAAAGAACGGAAATGTTGGATTCTTCCGTACTATACTATTCCCGAGCATGTCCTTACCTCCGCTGTGCCACCCATTCTCCATATATCTGTCGCCAGGACGCCCCCCCCCCTAACCCCAACCACAAAACTACATCTGGCAGAGTCAAGTAATCTTATTTACCCCCGTAGTGCTACCTTTAGGAGGATTCTTTTCCAGCCATTCGCCACTACCATCTCCAGTCTGATCCGTAAATCAGGAAAAGTTAAAGAATGCATCCTTGGTGACTTACAGACGTGAACAAAACTTTGAAAATGGCCTACTTGTTAACAGCTATCTGAACATCGACAATGGCAACTACTTCGGCAACCAAACCATGCATCTTACAGCACGTCTTTATTTGTTTAAACCAGTGTTTCTCAACCTGAAAGTAGCATGCCCCCTTTTACAAAGTCAGCCATAATGGCACCAAGGAGTAATGGAATAGAGATACGAAATGTATACCTTTACCACTTGTAGCTAACTAACTATACTTAGTCTAAAGGTAAATCGAACCTTTTTCAAAAACCAACTTTGTATACAATACTTAGTCGTTTTGTGTGATAGACTTGTCTCTGGGATCGTATCTTTGTATACGAAACTTACCAAACTAATCCCCCTATATAGCTGTAATATATATACAGTATTAACTTTGCAAAAAAAATGCAGTCATATTGCTCAACTAAATATGCCTGAAATCTTATTAATATGCATGTTCTGCCCCAAATTTGCACTCCACTTAAGTGAGCAAACACTACCAAAATAAAAAAAAATTATTCGTAGAGTACAGTCCCTTGATAATAGAGCAGACGACGCCAATTTCTAATGCTAGTGCAGGAAAATAGATACAAAGACAAAGTGTATGTTAATTTCACAGCTTTGGAATGAAGGAAATCAAACATTTCCAACATTTTCTAAAACCTTGAGCATTCCTGATCAGAACTTTCTACAGAGTTGTGAGTAAATATTAAAAGCAGGTAATGGAAATCGAGCGAAAAGAAGGTAGTGGGAGGCCAAGAATTTTGGACACAAAGGAACTCATCGGCGTCTCGCCCAAATCGTTCGGCTGGGCCAATGAAGATTTAGAAAACATACGGCAGCGCATGATCGAGTTGGTAAGCCCAGAGGTATCTAATGCAACTGTCAACCGTGAGCTACACAGGATTACAAAATTACACAAAAAAGCGGGTAATGTTCGTCACCATTGCTCACAGAGACTCACAAACAGATGCGCTTGAACTGGTGCTGGGACGAAAAACAAAAATTTGTCATGGACAATGTTGATGTTTTCAGATGAATGTTCTGTTTTGGTCTTATCCTGCTCAAATACATATTTGGACGAAAGACTCTGTAACGCCCTGTGTTAACCAGAGACCGAAACATACCCGAAATTCCATCTTTGGGGGAGGGTGTTTCAAGCAAGAGGTGCCACCCCACTGTGTGTTTTCACAGGAATTCTCACGAAAGAAAGGTACATCGACATACTATAGGGACACCTTCTGCCAATTATGCAGGCCATGTACCCCGATGGGTGCGACATTTCCACATGACAATTGACCCAAAGCATACAGCTCATAAACACCAAAGCATGGCTACAAGAGAAGAATGTGAAAGTGCTGAAGTGGCCGCATCAACAGTCCCGACCTAAACCCCAATGTGAAAAAACGTTTGGGCCACTACACAAGAATCATTTAAAAAAGATTGGTCTCAGAGACGTAGAACAATAGAAGAAAGAAGCTGAAAAATACTGGGGGACAGTCTTGACTCACAATTACCTACAAACACTTGTGGGAAGTATGCCTCGCCGCAATCCAGTCTGACGAAATACAATTACATAGAACTACTGTACATAATAAAAAAGAAAGTCAGAGAAGACCCACGGGTACAAACATAACCATACTGAACTAAATAAGAAATATACGACAATATGTTACTTGACAGCACAGCTAAACAAACAAGAAAATATTAATCTCAGTCAGAGCGGAAATATACGACAGCACTGAATGCTGAATCCCTGAAAGAGACCAAGACAATCAAAATCTAAAGAACGACGACAACTGAATTCATCCAATGATATAATTGAGTCGTTTCCATCAACCGCCCACACGAAAACAGAAAACACTAAAGATACATAAAGAAGCAAGATGTGCCTGACATTTTTCGGACTAAAGACCATGACATTACACAACATATATTCACTTATCTGAAAAAAATTCCCGACCGCCAATCCTCGCCGTCGACAAGAAGCATTCATCATCACCGAAAAACATTGAATCTAAGAAGGACACCAGGGTCATTGAAAGAACGTATAGTCTGAGTTACGAAATAACGTATTAGAGTTCAGTTAAAGAACGTTCACGATCCTGATGACGAATATCACTGTAGTCAGCCAATCTGGTTAATGATGTACGTCAACGATGTAATTATACCATCTTCACGTTGCCGAAAAAGAACGATTTCTCCGACATCCGAAACTTGATGTGAGGTAAGTCTTGTAAAGAAATGTTCTGGAGATCATCACGAACCATGGCCCGATAGTTATTCTTAATAGTAAACGTCCAATGGTAAGTTCACTTCAAGACGCAAGTGTACGTTAAGGTGACCTTGCTATAACGGTCCATGACAACGATTCAAAGTGTAAGGGCGTTGAAGCGATGATTCATTAAAAACTCCTTGCGACAGCATTATATAGTGACGATAATCTGGAAATATCTTTAGGCAGTCAGATTCATGATAAGCGAATTCTATCGACTATGTTGTGTATGTTGTATTGGCAACGGGACCCAAAGACGCAGCAATAGAGAATGCTGTCAGCGACCCATAGCTTGACTGCTTGCGTCAGGGTCAGCGAACCAGAGCTGATCAAGACCCTACTCCACCTCCACGTGGTGGTCCTGGAAACAGGATGCATCACTGCAGTCTGGCTGAGAGAGTAGGGATCGAAGAGGGAAGGCAAACCCGGTCCCAAAAAATGCCGTGCTGAAGTCGGATGTGCCGGTCAAAAGGCGCAGGTATCTCAGCTCCGGCGTAAACAGACACAACGCAACCAACGTCCTTTTCAGGACGAACGAGGAAGAAGAAGAAGAAGTATTGGCAACAACGTCTTCAAAAACCAGTCCAAGGTCTTGGCATGACCTCGCGCGAAAAACTGCAATTTCTGGTGATTCCAGAAATTTGTTATCTCGAATATTTTCCAACGTACAGCCTTCAAACGATTACTTCATATCCCGGACGAGCCCCCATATCTGTGGTGTCGTGATTTATATTGTTTATTTCCATATTATGCTCGTTTTCTCGATTATGTCTAGAATCAATAATTGTATTGTCCACGAGGTTCAGAACAACCACCATAAGAACTCAGCAACAGTATTTCTAACGTTCCAACATAACAATAAATATATCGACTTGGAAACTCCATTGACTTTCCAACATTTATTTCAACGTAGACTACACATCACGACAAGGCATTGCAAAGCAGGTTAATTTCCACAAATTCCATATTCCATAATTCCACATACGTAGTATATGATCCCGTTTCATTTGTTAATTCCATATTTAAACACATTGACGTCTTACAAGACATTATCCATTGAACACTTTTCAAATATCTACCATCTGGTATATGACACAAGCGAACCCATCAGGGTAAACATCAACTCTGTTCTGTGTCTATCCCAAACATCTTTTACGTCATATGCGAAGTACACATAGTGACAATTCTTGGTGATGCCGCGCTTACCAGCACCATACTCTTGGTCATTCTCTGACATGTGGCGTGCAATAGCAAACGCCACACTGATCTAGTGTGAAGGCATATTCCTTCAGTTGCATCTTTGAATGCATGTTTCAAGAGTAAGACAATGAAGATCTCGAAGAGGGTTGGAGCCAGAACGCAGCCTTGTTTAACGCCACTTCGTATGTCAGAGGGCTATGATGTGCTTCCAGCATACTGGACTGTTCCATTCATGTCCTCATGGAATGACTTTATCATTTTCAGCAATTTAGCAGGGCAGCCTATTTTCAGGAGGATTTTGAAGAGTCCATCCCTACTAATCACCCCCTGATAATTTGCTTCAATATGGACCACAGTTCAAGAGATGACTGAGCTTTTGGATACATTTTAATTTGAAGTCTACCCAAGAGTGGTATACATCAAATTTCCTACTAAGGCTTGTGGTATTCTGACAAACAATTCCTACCTGCATGAAAACATACAAAAGTATAACACACTTTGCATTTAACTTTTGTTTTTCTTTCATTCTTTACAGTCTGATAGCAAAGCTTACAATTTATTTTTGTCTTTGTAAACTCGGGGTCCATGGTGTGCTGAGAAAAAACTGGTGGCTGTGAAGCGAGTGGTACATCATCCTACAAACCTATGTTCCCAAATTCCCTGATTAGTTCTTCTCTAAAATCTAGCTGACCATACCTAGCTAGTCTTTTCAGTTCTTCTACATCTGGGTGTTTTTTCTGCTAGTCTTGAAATAAAATGTAAGCATCTACCATAGCAATATCCAGAAAGTGAAAACAAAGTTTTCCAATATTTATTGGTCTTTCTCAAAACATTGTACTTGTTAATCAGCTGGTTACTCTTGTCCGCAATTTCTTGTATATATTGTAATCCCTTACAAGATTTGGCTGTCTAACATTAAGTTCTCGAAAATTCCCATTAATCTTAGTTCTACTTTAGCGAACTATGGCCATTTGCATTGTAAATGCTTGAAACCAGTGTTATAGTTTTGTTACCTCTCCACTGCAGTGCTAGTAATTCTTCATCTCTAACCCACCTCATTGCACCTCTGATATTTTTTTTCAAATTCCTTTATATTTGAAAGTGCAGCTGGAAACCCCTTTCTGTTTCTAAGAAATGTGCCACAAGCTCCAATCCCCTAACTTCCACAAGTCCTTCAGTAACTGAATGGATGTATAAAAATTATCAAAATAAACCCTATATCCTTATCTCACCAAATATTTCATAAGATTCATAACTACAGTATAAGCTAAACCAAATGGTCCATTTGCAGTGTTCCTACCTAAATAAACATCAAAGTCATAAGTATATCCACTAACAGCATCAGCATGAACCCATAACTTCATCCCCCATTTTGTTGGCTTGTGTCTAATATACTGTAGAAAAGAATAACGCCCTTTATTTCTAACCATTCTTTCATCAACAGAAACATTTTGATCAGGTTAGTATAGCTTTTACACTTCATTATAATATATGTTAACAACATTCTCACTTTACATAGCTTATCTTGAGGGTCTTCAGTCTTTGGGTCCGAAACTTTAAAAAAACTCATTATAGCCTTGAATCTCTTTCTAAACAAATATTCCCTGGCCCACAGTCCATTGTAAAAACTTTCTTGACCAGAGACGATCAATACTTGGCGCTGGTACAAGACCAGCATACATTAGCAAAGCACACAAGCGATAAAACTCCTCTGGAGTAAGATCATACCATCCAGTAAAGACAGTAAGCTTGTTAGGTCCATGCTGCTGTGCATATTCATTTGTAAACTGACACAGGTAACCAATAATGTCAGCAGTGAAATACAGTTTGAAGAAGTCAGTGGGCCTCAAAAACTGCTTCGTATTCTCTCTAGTCCTCACCTCTGACAGTTGCAAACCTGCAACCCTCTCAGTCAAAGAGGGTGGAGGCTTGGAAGGTGGGCTTTCATCAAGTCCATCATAACCAAAACATCTGCAAGAAGAACAATTTAAAATTAATTTTTACAGATCAACAATAGAATTCAAAGTTACAGTTTAGTGTACACAGGAAATTTGACACACATTACATTTTCCGTACAAAGGAATATTGTCAGTCATAGTCATATGGTGTAAATAATAAATTTTAAAAGCAGAGACACAGGGCAAATGAGGTCAGCAAAATCAACTGATTCAAAGGTTACGTCCGACCCCCTTTATATTTATTTCTTGGTGCCATGAGTTCTTTGTTAACTGTTTGAATGGTGATATATTTGTTTTTTTTAAATCAAAAACGAACAGAAAGCAGCTATACAGATTACAATAGCACACTAATACGACTGTTTTGCTGCTTTTCAAAATCAGCTGTTATCATTTCGGTAAAGAAGTAACATTGCACTTACATGTACGGCTGGTGATTTGAGTTGTTCTGAACTGTATTTTCACCATCCGACGTTTCCAAGTCCTCTGTATAATCATCAGAACAGGAATCGATATCACTAGATGCGCTGTAGTCACTATCAGACTGCATTTTGTTTGCGATGTGTTAAGACGAGTTGTTCGCAAAATATCCAAAATGACGGACGGATAAATGCGTTTACGTTTTTCCGCGTGTATTTTCAAAGTCAAAATAAGTGAAAGCTGTATATTTTTTAGCACAGATATAATTGTTAACGTGTATTCTTAATATAAAACATTGATTTGAATCAAAATTAAAAAAAAAAAAAATGATTTTTTTTTTACTTCAAAAGTCATCGTAACGATGGGAACGATTTTTTAAATTTCCGGTATATATGGTACCTGCCGGTTAATCCACATCCCAGTTAACACGATGCCGGATAATCGGTAGTCTGCTGTACCACTAACTCATGTGCAGCTCTGAAGAAGGAAAAAAACTAATACTTTGCTGTACTTAAACCAGCGAAACAATGCTGAAAGTCCCTCTGTATCTGAACAAGGAAGACACATACCTCTGAAAGTTCTTGCTGGCTTTGCTCCTCAACATTTTTTACATCGTGCACCAAACATACAACTCACTCTGCCTCTCTCTCTCTCTCTCTGAGTCTATCTCTCTCTCTGTGTGTATGTGTGTATTTGTTTTTAATTGTATTTGCGTATTTGTTATTTAATTTCGTATTTATGTGACTGTGTTTTTAACCTTGTATTTGTGTATTTGATTTTACATTTGTATTGATGTATTTGTTTTTAAACTTATTATTCTGGTTTTCAATTTGTTTTTATGTATTTGTTTTGTTTGTGTATGTGTTGCAGGGCGTGGTGGCGAAGAAGGATTGGATAAGGCAACAATACACTTGGCGAGGACAGTGAAATGGTTGTTTTCTTCACATTAAAAATGGTTTGTATATCAGTGGCCAGGGTGAAGATAAAAAGTAGTTAAATTGATGAGATTGATAGTTGCTGCTAATGTTGAACGAGACTTGCAGACGAAAAAACAATGACATGACTTGTTTAATAAATTTTTGAACATGCGAAGTGTAGATTTTTCCATAGAAGGGTTTTTTCATCTCAGCAATTGCCAGAGCAAATCTTGACATTTGTTTGTTATGGTTTTTTTTTTTTTTCAGATGAGATGGTTTTAGTACTTCATTAGACGGGCAGTGAGCGGTGTATTTTTTGTGAAAACAATCGGCCCCCCCCCCCCCCCCCCCCCCCCCCCCCCCCCCCCCCCCCCCCCACCCCCCCCCCCCCCCCCCCACATAATACGTTTTACTTGTACAGTGGGCAAAAGATCATTCACAAAGTTACGGCCACACGGTCTTCCGTTGGGCCCCAAAACGTACATACCCACAAACCAAACAATAAACAATAAGACCGCAACGGCATATGCACATTGTACCTAAGTGTGTAAAAAAATGTTTTGTCTCCCTATATCCAAAGGTAATGGGTTATTACCTTTTGTTATTTTGCGTAGAGTTTTAGTCGTTTGATGTCGGTTTACTAAAGTATAATGGCTTTTTTTTTTTTTTTTTGTAACCTCTATCATATTGTGGATGGAATATGATAAAGATGGGGATGGGAAATAATGCTTGATGGCTGTGATATATATAGTCTATATATATATATATTTATATCTATATATAGGTATACCATATTTATATATTTCCCCATATTATATGGGGCATTTATACTTTTATCATATATTCGCCTGTCTGTAGAATGTCTTAATTTGCAAAACGACTGGAAGGTGATGATTTGGGACTGCTGAGAAATTTTCGGTGGGAAATGGAGACAAAATCTGAGTGAGGTGTCATTAGTCATCTTGGGTCAGATAATGTCAGGAATTCATAGCCTAATATAAAATGTGGCCAAAATTTACTTCGCTACAGCACAGTACATATCAATACTGAATCTGCTGATGACCCGTACTCTTCCATTAGACCACGCCAGTCGTTTTAACCCCCCATGGCCATAAAATTATTTGAAGAAAAAAAAAGCAATGATAAAAGCTACGCTCTCCCCTACTGGACTTCGTGATGAGTGATACTAGAACAATTGGTAACGGTACCACTAGAAAGTTTTGAATATTCAAAATTCAAAATAGGCCATTTTCAAGATTCCGAGTGTTGCTAAATCATGCCCAGGTTGGCTCGCAATTTATTTCCATCGGAAACTTAGCCATTGAGCTTAACCAAGTCTTTTCCGCTTCTTTCTGGAACCTATGGTTAAGAAAAGTGACTGGGCGCATTTAGAGCCAGATATTAATAGTGTTAGAGTCGTGTGGTAGTGGACGGATCGTAAGATTGAAGAAAATACGACGAGTGACAATACACAGGGGTTGAAATGCTATTAGTTAAGCTAGAATCTCAAGAATAAAAGAAAGAGGCACAGACCAAGACGAATTAGGAGACAAATTTTACTATTCATTTAACTTTTGTCGTGCAAGATGGCGAGTATGTAACATGGAAGTGTCAATACCAACTGTGATGCAGATTATCTGACTTGGATAAGGACAACGAAGAATAGTATAAGAATTATTGAAATCACTCTCTATTTTTCCAGAATTTGTTTTCAAAACACACATCACATTATTTTTAGACTTTTCCCACCTACTGTCAAGCCTCATCAAGGAGTGCTGTTAAGTTTTCTTTATGCTAGGTGTCCTTGCCACGCGAACGGTTCTTTGCCACGCCCTCATCAGGATCAACCGTTTTATATTTATTGCGTCAGGGGATTCCTCGATAATGTGTGTAAAACTGTCCATTATCCGAAGCCTTTCTTTTCTCTCTCTCTCGTCGCCATTCCACTGATTCCTTGATTAGACAAGAATGCGTGCCTACAGGTCTCTTCAAAATTTTGTACAATAATATTAGCAAAAAAATATATAGTGAGTTAAGTTCCCAATAAAAGTATTTAACGAATGCTTTAGTGACTAGAATAGAAGCGCTTTTGACAAATTCCCATCGTGAGGAAAATTTAATTTGACATGCCCGCAAAGGACATAATTGAAAGTTATTGATTGAATTTAAGGAAGACGTAAGAATGTTCCAGTAAAAATACCTTCATTGAGGAACAAAACTGCGACACTAAAAATCTGTGGCCAATAATTATTAACCATAAATAACATATCAGAAGAGGAAGTTGAGACCAAGGTTGCGTTGCTGTCCCTCTACCTATTTAATATACTACAACCAGAAAACATTATTCCCAGACAGATACAAAAACTGCCAGGAACCATCAGTACAAAGAATTTTTTTCAATAAAACATCACATAAGAATATGAGGAAGGAAACATTTTTAACATAGATGAAGTGAGCAGTAGTTTGCAAGGGATTCTAGATGAAGCAAGGTACAAACACATTAAGTCCATGAATAATGGATTGGTAGATTAACATTGAGAAAACGAAAATCATGATAATTAGTCAGTGACGATAAGCCCACATTAAAGTATAAGAATTAAAATGGGAAAGGATTCCTGGAAAAAGTCAAGAGTTGGCTCTATTACTTCTTTTGGTCATACAAGACAATAATTTTCTGGGCAGATTGTGAAACAGAAATCAAGTATAAAAATAAGAATGGCGCAAGAGTACATTCAACAACATGAAACATATACCTGACGATCTTAACCACTAATTGTAATTTCTCCTGGGCTAAATTTAAAAAAAAATCAAACAAAAAAAAACTGAGAAATCATCCAAATGTTGTATGTATTCTTCATTCTGTGTGTAATGGGGATGTAGAAACTTGACCTTACTTACTTACTTACTTCGTCTTCTCTTCTACCGTGAGGTGTAGAGGTTTGTAAGAGAGAGGCGCCATACTAATTATCTAATGGCTGGTCTTCCTCCTGGCCTGGTTCCATTCTAGTCCTCGGTCCTTCAAAGATTGTCTAATGTTGTCCTCCTCCCAGCTGAGTCTGGGTCGTCCTCGGGGTCTGGATCCCTGCTCTTATGTTTCCTCAAGGCTTGTCGTGGTCAGCCGATCTTCTCCATTCTGCAGACATGGCCAAACCATCTTAGTTGGGGACTGTTCTAAAACTTGGGTCTGCAGGGGCTGAGTTTTTTAGGCCCTTGGAACACGTATCGTCTGGTTTGCAGACCATATCTCTTTTTGTTACTTCAACTCCCAACCACCTTTCCTCAGATACCTCATTTCTGAGGTTTGGATCTGGCTTTTTGTGGGTTGTCAGTCATTGCCCATGACTGCATCCATACGGGTCAAGACTGGGACATAGGTGGAGCGGTATACAGCCATCTTCATCTTCTTGCCAATTTGTCTTTAGCTGAGGAATCCTCGATTTATTGCCTGAAAACGTCTCCCAGCTCCTGCGCTTCAGGTAGCCAAATCTTCTTTGATGCTTCCTTTCCAGTCTATGACAGCTCCAAGGTTTTTTTTTTAGTTGGTCGACCTGTTTCAGGACCTGTTCTCCCAGCATCATCTGATGCCTTCTTTCCTCTCGTGACATCACCATGGTTTTTGTTTTGGAGCTGCTTATGATCATCCCTCTCTTCTTCAGCTCTTCCTTCCAGACTTTGCAGGTTGGATTTAAGATGTGCCTCTGATTTAGCAATCAGGGCAACACCATCAGCAAATGCCAACTCTGAAATACAGACCTGTCTCATCTTCCAGTACCCCACTGAATACTTTCTTGTTCTCTCCTTACATGCCTTGATGACATCGTCCATGAGGAGTATGAAAAAGATTGTAGAAACATGGGCAATAAACAAGCAGTTAGAAGAAAGCATTGAGGCCCATGAGATGTGGATATATAGAAGAATGGGGCATGCCTCATGGAAAGAGAAGAAAACAAATAAAGAGGTCATAGAAAACCTACTAAGAAAGAGAATTGATGAAGGCGATCAAAATTAGACAGCTAAATTGTTTTGGCCAAAGTAAAAAAGACATAAAGCTTACTGAAGACCATAAAAGAAAGCTGAGTTGAAGGCAAACGTTGCAAGAGGAAAAACAGTGCTATAAAGTGGGAAGATAACATCAAAAGATGGACATGAGGGAGACTATCAGAGTGCACCGTCAAAGACGACAGAACGTTGGAATCCATTGCAGCCGACCTTCGATGTGAAGATGGCACCTAATCGTGATTTTCATCCCTTTCCTTCTGTTTTGCCATTTTTAGCTCACTCGCAATTGAAATTGTACAGAGCGCTAGAAATTTCACTGTATCTGTTCGTTCATCTGTAACAAGAAACAAGTTGTCAACTACTGGACCGGTTTTTATCAACTTTCATATTTCAGACTTGGGCAAAGATATGTCGATCAATTTTATATTCAGTTAAATCGAATAAAAAAAAATTTGAACACTTTACATGGATATTGTAGCTGTCATTTCGAGGCTACTTTGTTGTGTGTGTGTGTGTGTGTGTGTGTTTATTTATTTTTTTTTTTTGGGGTGATTTTTTAATAAATTTTTTTTTACCAAATGAAACTACCAATCTTGTTTTCCTTTTTTTTTAAATACTGGTTAACACGAGTTATAAAATTAAAAGAAACTACACGATTTTCGTGCACATAGAGATTATGTGTTTGTTTATATTCTCACCTGCATGTATTATTTAAGTTTACATATTATTTCATGTTGTCATTTATCTGATACATTGACATTGTTGTCTTCTATGTTCGACCGTACGTATCATACGTATCGTTATTTTTAACGATTAAAATAGAGTATTATACACGTACAGTAAAACTTAACCCGTACAATGACATACGTTTTGTGACACTAGCGTCTGATGACCATTTGTTTGTAGAACACTGACCGTTTTAAACCCCACATTGTTCAGTCTAGCAACTCAAGCTGTAGTTTACCGGTACTAAAGAACATATATAGTTTGTATGATATTTACCTTTAAAGTGTCAACAAAAACACCCCCTTTTTACAAAGATTAAACAAACAATTGTTTTATTTTTACCATCATGCGACCGAGAATGACGTAAATTTCAGAGCGTCCATAATTGGCAGTGTCGCAGTTTCAAACGCGCTGGGCCTCTTTCGCGGTCAAAGGTGTTCCCGGGTTCGTAAATCACGGTATCGCCACACCCACACCCAGCCTACCCAGCTAGTCAAAAAATGGTGATTACCTGATTTTGAGTTCAGGGAATGAAAAAGGCAGCAAGGAAGGGAATACTGGTTACCATCGAGATCCACCTTCGATGGCTGGACCTAAAGTATGGTGAGGTCTCTAACACTTCACACTCCCCTACGGCTGGTATCTGCTATGGGACTGTACCTTTACTGTTTTAACCTGTGGAAAGCGCGCCCATGTCAAAACATACTTCAAGCACATATTCAAGCACATTGTTCAAGCACATATTCAAGCACATATTCAAGCACATATTCAAAGCACAATATTCAAGCACATAATCAAGCACATATTCAAGCACCATATTCACAAGACACACATAATAATAAGCAACATATTACAAAGCAATATTCAAGACATATTCAAGCACATAATTTCAGAAGCACATAAATTAAGCAACATTTATTCAAGCCACAATATTCAAGCACAATATTCAAGCACATACTTCGAAGCACATATTCAAGCACATATTCAAGAACCATATTCAAGCACATTAGTCAAGCACAATATTAAGCACATATTCACACGGAGGGCACATATTCAAGCACATATTCAAACACATATTCAAGCACTTAATTTATTCAAGCATATGAATCCATCCGACATGCATTAAATTTAAACGTGTAATTAACGTTTTATACGCGTATTGTAAATTTTTTGCCATAAAATACGAACAATACGCCGTATTTTTTATTCTCGGTCGAGATAGGTGGTTGTCTTGTGACTGTAAGAAGGGCAAATGATAAAATATTTGGTAAAAATAAAAGACAATAATTCAACATTAGCAATCTTGTTGAATTCAACTATCAAAATGTCAATTCTCTGAACCACCTCATGGCTAAAAACCAACCAATATTTGACTAACATTATCCTACTTTACTTCTCTAACAGTATATATATATTTTTTCATTAATTTTATCTTCCTATTCCCAAGCCAGCATCCAACCTTCAATTATCTTTTTTCATTGTTGTATATTTATTTTTTTCTCTAATTTTTATCTTCTAGTTTTTCTTCAACAGTTGTTCTTTGGTGTATACCAGATGCTAAACATCTTGGAAAACGAAATTATTTGATATTCCGTGTTTATATGTTAGCATCTCTGTGGTGGGGAGGGGTGAATTTATACAGATAATTATAATTATTAGTATACGAAAAAGATAAAAGACCTACCTTGCTTGCTTCTTAATTGTATTAAAACTTACTGCTATCTTCTTAGAACGGATTTTTCTTATGGCCTCTTCATGAGTATTTTTGTAGAACTTCAGACTGATTTTCATCAAAGAGTGGCTGGATTTTATTTCTTAATGCGACCAACACTGCAGCTGGATGATTAAGTGGTGACAATAAACCTTTTTTTGGCAGTATAAAGGTAGTATGTTGGACATAAAAATCGTTCTTAAGTTATGTGACCTCTTCAGGGAGTTGTCATTCAAAATGATTTTTGGCTCCTGAACATCGTCTTGCTTTCTGGGGCAAAAACTGGTTCTTGTTAAATTTCTTTAGATCTTGTTGATATTTAATAAAAATTTTGCATGCTGATTTTTCCCAACAGAGCTAACGTGTCAGATGCTTTTATTGTTGCAAATATGCACTACTGTTGTTTTTAAAATCATTTTTAAAAGCCATGTTAAACCAGCCTTGAAAATAGATTTATTTTGTTTTGTTTGTTTGAAAACTTTTGGTTTTATAGCAAACATCAGTTTTTTTTTTAATTTTTAATGAAAGGACATACATTTAATGTCCTGGATAGAGAAATGGATATTTTACCAGTATGGAGGAATTTCAGGATGATAAATTTGCATTTCTTTCATTTGAATTATTTTAGCAATTTAGTTAGTGGTTATCAAGTTGAAGAGAGATACTGGTTGCAGTGTCCATTAGTAAACAGAACAATTTCGACCCTTTGCTCTCATCAGAGAAAAACATGTTTACACATTTGTCATTATTAAATGTATCTGCTTGTTTCCTCCCAGGGTTCATCAGAGACTATCTCTCACTTGTCAGAAGATCATTGTGACCTCATTTGATTCCCGAACACCTGCTCAGTGTGGTCAGGACATGGACGAACCCACTCAGGTCATATTTCATAGCAAGCTCACACAACACGTAAGTACACCACAGACTTAACTTCTCCCGACCAACTTTTTTCTACAAAACTGCCCAAACGCCATGATGGACCCATGGACGTCTACCACTGGCTAGAGGTCTGACTCACAAAAACTACGAACGCCCGCTGACCTCAAACCTCTTGTTTGTAACTTTACGTCCTACGTAGCACCTCAATTTATCATGACTGGACCATACTCAGCCGCAAAAAAGAAAAAGAAAGGTCTTGACATAAGGGAAGAAGAAGAAAAGAAGCTTAAGAAGACGAAGAAAACCCTCAGAGAAGAAGAAAAGAAGGAGTAAAGAAGAAGAGGAAGAAAAGAAAAAAAAGAAAAAAAATAAGAATAAGTCCTGAAAAATAAAAGAAGAAAAAGAAGAAAAGTGTCTGTAAAAAGAGAAGAAAAAAAAGAAAAAAGAAGAAATAAAAGAAGAAAAAAAAAAAGAAGAAGAAGAAAAGCATTTTTAAGAAAGACCGAGAAAAGAAAAAAGGAAAAAAAGAAAAGAATAAGAAAGACTGAAGAAAAGAAAATAGCAGCCTGAAGAAAAGAAGAAAACCCAAAAAAGAAGAGTGAAAAAAGAAGTCTTGGTCAGAATAAGAAGAAGAAGAAGAAGAAGCAGCAGTCAAGAAAAGAAGAAGAAAAAAGCATTCCTCAGAAGAGAAAGAAGTTTAGGTCCTGAAAAATAAAGAAGTAATAAATACATCTTAGGTTGGAGCTGTTTTTTGGGGGGACAGAGAGAGAGAAAAAGAAAGATAGAGAAAGAAATAGAGAAATAAAGAGAAAGAGAGAAAAAGAAAGATAGAGAGAATGACAGGAAGAGAAAGAAAGAGAGTGAGATAGAGAAAGATAGTGTGTGACAAAAAGAGAGAAAGAAAGAGTTAGAGAGAGAGAAAAAAAAGTAAGAGAAAGAGAGACAAAAGTGAGAAAAAGAGAAGAGAAAGAGAAAACAGAGCGAGAGAGTGGGAGAAATTGAGAGAACAGAGCGAGAGAGTGGGAGAAATAGAGAGAGAGAAAGCAAGAAAGAAAGAGAAAAAATGAAGAGAAAAAGAAAGAGAGAGAAAGGTAAAGAAAGACAGAGAAAGAGAGAGAACGAAAAAAAGAGAGAGAGAGAGATATAGAAAGAAAGGGAAAGAAAGAGAGAGACAATGAAAGAAAGAGAGAAAAAAGAGAAAGAGAGAGAGACAGAAAGAGAGAGAGAGCAGGAGGAAAGAAAGAGAGAAGAGAGAGAGAGAGAGAGAGAGAGAGAGAGAGAGAGAGAGAGAGAGAGAGAGAGAGAGAGAGAGAGAGAGAGAGAGAGAGAGAGAGAGAAAGAAAGAAAGAAAGACAGAGAGCGAAAGAAAGTAAGAGAGAGAGAGGAGATTGGAAGTGAATGTACTAGGAATCAAGAACTCAGCTTGGAGCTCAGACTTATATTATAATGACAATGACTTGTTCAACTTGGTAGGCTGGATCATCATACTTGTCACTTCTATGTGGAAGGAGTGGTTCTTTATCTCATGTTTTATATATGTGGACATATTTTTCCCTCTCCTGCTCTTTATAATGTTTTAGGACTAGAAAAATGATCTTTTTTTTTTAATACATGCATACACACACACACACACATACAGAGAAGAAAAAAAAGCTGTAATTGGGTAGATAACCATTGTCAGTCAGTCTCTCGAAAATGGAGTCAGAGAGTTCAATCTCAGGTTGTCTCAGGTGACTGAACATTCACACACTGCTAGTCTCCAGAATTACTTCATGGTCTTCTTGGACTTGAGAGTGGTCACTCCATCCTCAGTCCAAAAGAAGATTGTTTAAAATTGCCTTTTAAATTCAGTCAAGGGCCATTGTCCTTGAAACAGAGGGGAAGCTCCCCAGGTGTAGTTCAAAGGGTTTCACACAAGGTGTATTGCTTGTTTACACAAGGAAATATACTACTGGACAAAAGTTAAGGGCCGCCATTTAGTTTGACAAGGTTTATATAATTCTTCGTAAGCAGGGTCGATTTTCCAAATGTCCGGTAGCTTGAAATCTCGCAAGAAGTCTCTGAATGGTAGAGTGGGACACTGCTAAACGTCTTGCAACATGACGAACAGATTGACCATCCTGAATCCATGCCATGGCTTGACCACGGTCTACAGTGCTGAGACTTCTTCTTGGTGGCATGGCTAATGCAGTGATCATTTCGACCACTTGTCATACTGATTTATTGCATACCAACGGTGAACACTCTTTACCGATGATCATTTTCCACGTGCATTCAAATTCACCTCACTTTTTCACCTTTTGAACTAGTGGGGCGTGATGCAAAAACCACGAGTTTTTGCAGCAACAATGGCAATTTTCACGTGCGGGTTAAAGTGACCCAGTTTTTGGATATTTAAAAAAAATTAACCTAGTGCACACAGAAATGTATACACATTTCTCTGAGCTCAGTTTTAATGACATTTTCACTTGTCTTTACAGTTTGCCAATCAATTATATAAACTGCACATATTTGACGTCTAAACAGTTTGAATGGTGGCCCATTTAACAATAACTTGTTAGGCTTTAGTAGTTATTAGCAATTATATCACGCCAGTCTCAATCGCTCTATATTACTTAGCCTTGGAGAATGTGGCCCTTAACTTTTGTCCAGTAGTATATTAGCAGAGCTTCATACAAACATTGTCTCTCATTATTATCTCCTTGTGTTGCCAATGTACCATGAGAATAAAGAATGAAATGTCTTTTACAGAATTGTGGGTAGGAAATGAACACAAGAATATGATAAAAGTCTGTTGAGTTTTCATGTATCTTGTTCTCTGATGAAAGTCTGGTGAACGTAATGTTAACTGTAGCTGTCTTTATCATGACTTGATACTGTTTCTTACATTCTCGTGCAATTAATCCTTGACGGGTCTGTGTGATCAACCCTTTGAACATAAAACTGTTTTCTTTACATTCTCGTGCATCTTGCAATAAATCCTTGGAGGTTTGTCAAGATATTCTTCAACTGACATGCCCACACTGGTTCCAAACTCATCCCGTCCACTTGAACTGACATAAAATTTGCTTGTTCATTCTTTGTTTATATTATCTATCTTGGAGATTTTCAAGATTCTGCATAGGAACCAAATCTCTGTTATTGTCAGTCATCTTATCATTTTTGTTGGTCAGTGTCCATGATTTACTGCTCTATAATAAAATAGAACAGCTGATAGGATAGTATGGCATTCTCTCAGGCAAACCTCTACACCCCAGGGTAGAAGAGTAACAACAAAGTAAGTAAGTACAATAAAATAGGTTTGATGCAACATTTTAGTTAATGTACTCTTTCCCTTACATTAACTAGGAGGGGTTTAAATGATCTTTCTAATCTTTTTGTAATGCCATCTTTCTTTGGTAAATTTTAAAAATCTTGATCTATGTAGTGTTTTCCGTGTGGCATTATCAGTGTCTGTGAGTATTTGAATCCATCTTTCTTATTATAAGTTTATTTTATGGATCTTGAGGAAACAGAGTAGTAAATTTGATAACCAGTATTCTAGAATATAAATAACTGAGTGATGGTTTGTTGTCAGAAAACTCTCATGATTTTCATAGACTGGTGGTTATGTTTTCTATTAGAAATTGTAATAAAAGTACCCTAAAGAACATGAGGAAGGAAAAACAATGCCCTCTCAAATTTATAAAGGATAAGCAAGGCAAATTGCTTACTGCCCCGAAGGAAGTAATGGAAAGAATATTTCTCAGAACTCCTGGATGGTGAGCAAGGTCAAGCATCAGAAATGATAACCACTAGCACATAAGAGAAAACCAATGATGGTGAAGATGATATAAAGATGGAAGAACAGAAGGCAGCACTGGAGAAAATCAAGATGGGCAAAGCAGTAGGGCATTTATTACAAATAAGGGAGGGAAACCTGAGGCCTGTAAACAGTAAATTAATATGAAATTAATATGAAACAAATATAAAGGTATGTTATCAGGCGAGTGCCTGATAACATACCTTTATATTTGTTTCATATTAATTTCATATTAAAGCAGTAGGGCATGATGGTATAACACCAGAAATGGTTAAGTACATGGTAGCATCAGGCGACCTATTACTCTTAAGGGTCCTACAGGCAGCGTGGTGCAACAAGACCATACCAAAGGATTGGGAGATTGCCATCATAACACCAATTTTCAAAAAGGGTGACAATCGACAATGTGGAAACCATAGAGGCATATCCTTTCTCAGTGTCCCAGGTAAAATCTACTCTAGAATCCTAGAGCAGAGACTCTGACACCTAGCTGAGCCACAATTGGATGAGGTCCAGTGCGGATTTCGAGCAAACCGAAGTACTCAAGACCTAATCTTCACACTCAGACAGCTGAGTGAAAAGGCTCTTGAGTATAAGAGTGAGATCCATCTTTGTTTCATAGATCTGGAAAAGGCATTTAACAGGGTCCCCTGGAGCAAACTTTGGGACTGTTTGACAAGGAAGAACATTCCAGCAACTCTGATTCATGCTATTCAGAGCTTCTACAAGTCTTGCAGAAATTATGTGAGGACAGCAAACCATAAGTCAGAAGAGTTCAGGACCACCACTGGTGTAAGACAAGGTGATATCCTGTCACCTTATCTTTTCATACTCCTCATGGACGATGTCATCAAGGCATGTAAGGAGAGAACAAGAAAGTATTCAGTGGGGTACTGGAAGATGAGGCAGGTCTGTATTTCAGAGCTGGCATTTGCTGATGATGTTGCCCTGATTGCTAAATCAGAGGCACATCTCCAATCCAACCTGCAAGTCTGGAAGGAAGAGCTGGAGAAGAGAGGGATGGTCATAAGCAGCTCTAAAAGAAAATCCATGGTGATATCACGAGAAGAAAGAAGACCAGATTAAGCTGGGAGAACAGGTCCTGGAGCAGGTCGACCACTTTAAATGCCTCGGAGCTATTATAGACCGAAAGGGAGGCATCAAAGAAGAGTTGGCTGCTCGAAAAGCATCAGCTGGGAGACTTTTTCAGGTCATAAATCGAGGATTCCTCAGCAAGAGAGGTTGGTAAGAAAACAAAGATGGCTGGATACCGCTCCAAGTATGTCCCAGTCTTGACATATGGATATGAGTCATAGGCAATGACTACAACCCACAAAAGGCAGATCCAAACTCAGAAATGAGGTATCTGAGGAAGGTGGTTGAAGTAACAAGAAGAGACATGGTCCACAACCAGACGATACGCCAAGGCCTAAAATCCCACCCCCTGCAGACCCAAGTAGAACAGTCCCAACTAAGATGGTTTGGCCATGTCTGCAGAATGGGAGAAGATCGGCTACCACGACAAGCATGGGAAACAAAGAGCCAGGGATGCAGACCCGCAGGACGACCCAGTGTCCGCTGGGAGGACAACATTAGACAATCTTTGAAGGACCGAGGACTAGAATGGAACCAGGCCAGGAGGAAGACAGCCGATAGGATAGTCTGGCACTCTCTCTTCCAAACCTCTACACCTCACGGTAGAAGGGGAACGACTAAGTAAGTAAGTAAGTAATAAAAGTTAATATTTCTTCGAAGTATTTGTTCCTTTTAGGAGATGTAATTACACTTAATTAGAAGCAGTACTTTTCCCCCAGGTATTTATTAGAAGATCAGCTGAAGGGACCTTCCAGTGTAGAAGGTTACATTCGAGCACTGCAAAAAGGCTGTCGTTGTGTTGAACGTAAGTAGGGTCCACATGAGAGGGTATTTTCAAGCAGTTTACTATCAATCTAGATCATTTACGCCAGGTGTTAAAATTCTTTGTTTTTCTGGGCGAACATCATCGCCAAACAAGAACTGCTAACTCAGAGCCACCAAGAGGACGTGCACCATCATATCTGGTAGACGCTGGAATTTGGTTGGCCACATCCTTAGAAGAGACCCTGACACCATTACCAGAACTGCCATGCTATACTCCAGAAGGAAAGTGAACGCAAGTTAAGCCAAAAGTCACTTGACAGAGAACAATGGAAGCGAAGATGCTAAGCATAAACCAGAGCTGGGGCACCACACGAAGGATGGCTGTCGACCAAACAAAGTGGAGACAGTTTGTTGCTGCCCTACAAGACGCCACCAGGCGTGATGGTCACTGATTGCTTTGTCAGTCAGCGACCAAGGACCAAAGAAGAAGAAGCAGACTGTCATATCTAGATAATTTACATCAGGTGTTAAAATTCACGTAAAGCTGCACTCAGACTATATGTACTATTTACATTGTCAAATTCTGTAAGCTATTACAGATTATATGTTACAGTGAAAGTAATAGAACCTATGACTAATATGCATCAAAAGTGTAAATATTTGAAGTTTTTCTGGCTTAAAGTTTCTACAAGATGGGGTGGCTGACCACATACCCAACCCTCCTTTGTTGCTTTTTATGACATGCTTGAACGGGTACAATGTAACTATTCTTTTCTCCCCGTTTGGGTCCATTTCATTGCGAAAATTGCGTCAAAATCTATTGGAAAAAACAAGAAGAAATGTTAGTATTTTAGTCCATGGAGAACACAAAAACAACAGCCTTCATCTAAAATGTCATGTTAGTGCTATTTTTCAGAGCTGAATACTATGAACTTGATGGCATCACATGGAGAACTAAACAAAATCAGGAACACCAATCAAGAACCTGACAGAAAAACAACATTACCAGGATGCAGGGTTTGCTTAGAATTGACAGAAAAAAACATTAGGACAGGATCACCAATCAAGAACCTGATACGTACCAGTGGAACAAGAGATTAAATGAAGACATTGGTGATGGATTGGTCTCGCTCTGAGAAAACATGTTGATAGCATTACTAGGCAGTCCTTGTTTTGGAATCCCCAGGGTAGGAGAGGTAGAGGGAGACACATGTAAAAGAGAACTGGAGACAGAAATGAAAGTGATGAGAAAGATGGCAAGGTTTTGAGCTGTTGGCACACAAGAGGAGAACTTGGCGTGCATTTGTTAAAGGCTTTTTATCCTTTGGGAGTTGAAAGGTAATACATGAATGTCAGTAGTTGTCATACTGATCTGTGCAGTACACAAGCAACCTGCAGAACCAATAAAGAGTGAATAGATAGCCTAGGATTAATTCAGGAAGAACTGGGAATATAAAATGCAGGAGATATAGAGGAAATTGTCATCATTGTTGTAGTTAAACTAGGGCTGCTGAGCTTCTTGCTCTTTTGCAGCCAATATCAAATTGAAGACTCCTTGGTATTATCTGCACTGTAAATCTAGGCTTTTCTATGGCTTTTCTGCCATTCTGAAACATGTTGAGGTGAAGTCGTGGGCTCCAGTTCAGTTTGTATTTAAAGGATCGTCACATCTGGTCCCAAGCTAGAAGGGAAGCATGTGGCATACTGTTCATTCCCTGCCATCCAAGGAGACTCTCCAGATATGCAGAGCTAAAATACTGTGCCCTGGTTCTGGTCTCTCCCAAGAAATTGTCACTTCCTACACACAGCCACTTCTCAGTTTCCCTACCTATCATGGGTCCATAATGAGATACTCCTGCATGCATCCAACTAGGTAAAAGTCAAAGTTACGTCTAGGGCTCAAATGACTCCTCCAAGCTTAGCATGCAGTGCTGGGTTCTCAACAATCCCTGGAAGTGTGTGAATGAAATCAAGAGTCAGTAAGGGTATAATTAGCCTTACAGACAGAGGTTCACTTCCACATCTGTACACTATAGCATTGTGCTTAGCTGGTGGTCATATAAGGATGACTCCAGATATCCCTCCATGCATATATAGAGGAAATACAATTTAATCTGTTCAGTACACATGTAAAATGAGTCCTACTCTATAGTTCAACATTGACATGTCACCATGACAATACCGGAGACATTCATCAAGTACCTTAAACCACATCCTTCATGTCAGAGGACCAGATGTAATAACAGACAGAAATCAATGGAACAGAAGAAGACTGCTACTGATATAATATCACCATCGTCATTATGACAAATGGCTAATTTTCATGACCTCTGCCACTTTATTCCAAATTAAAAAATCAGTCTTCAAAACTATACAGTAGAGGGGGAAAAAAAAAGTTTCCATCTAGTAGTAACTTGGTTTATAAAAGTATTATTCCTGTGATTCACTCTTATGAATGATAAATTTTATTGGACAGTTGACTGCTGGGACGGCCCAAATGATGAGCCAATCATATATCATGGCCACACCCTGACATCCAAGATCTCCTTCAAGTCAGTAATTGAAGCCATTAATGAACATGCTTTTGCATATTCTGAGTAAGTTTACAGATCATCTATTCTATAAATTATAGATGTTTTATGTTCGTGTTACTTGTTTTGTTTTGTATGTTTTTTTAAATGTTATGTCAAATTATGTTATTACCTAGTAACTGGTTTCTTGTTGATTGTTTTATAATATGATATTCTTTGTTTAAAATAAAATATTGTTAACTGCTTGTAGGTGATATTGTAGCCGTTTGTTGTCTCTCTTAGCTTTTTCTTTTTCACTATTGATTTCTACATAATTTCATAATTCAACTGTTTGTAATCTCCTTCTTGAATTCCTTTTTAATTTCATCATTTCACTGAAAACTGCTTTTAATTGTCGATGTAATTTCATAATTTACCTATTCTACTCTGAGCCTTTTTTCGTTTATTACATTATCATTATTACAACTGCAGATTTTTTGTAATTTTATAATTTTTCTGTTTGTAATTAATTACTATTTTTTTTTAAATATCTTCTTCATTGTTCATATGTGTTTCTTAATTGTCTGTGGGGCAAAGGCAGTCAGCATTTAGCAGCAGACAAGCCATTTGTATCCTATGGTATGCTCTTGATATGTAAAATGTGTCATACTTCATGGTTCAGAAACATTTTATATCGCCAAAGAATAGCATGCCCAAAACTTGAGACCTTCCCCAGTGGATGTTTTCATTACATCTTTTATATCAGACAAGTTATAACAAACAAGAAATAAATAAATAAATAATACACACATAAAGGTATGTTTCAGGCACTCGTGAAAAAAAAAAAAGTAGAAAACTAGACAACAGAAAAAAAGAAGTGATAGGCTTACCGGAGACTCAAACCCAGGACCTTCAGAACAGCAAAAGTGCCTAGCTGTGGAAGCAAATCACACTGACTGCCAACTAGGCGCCACAAAAATAGTGCTTCATGGACAGGGGTCATTAGCGCGATTTTCCCCACGTAACGCCTGATATATACTTAGGAACTATCCAGCTAAATTAATGACGGAATCACTTCTGCTTTCCTTCTGTTATACAGTATTTATTTATTTAATAACAAACAAGCTTGGACATCTGTAGGAGAATGAGACAACATCTAGTCTGCCTGGAGATTGGCAAGATGGATACCTTCTGGAAACAGCCTCAGACCAGGCTATATATCACAGGGAAGGAGGAAAAGAGGTACAAAATACAGTATAATAATAGTATAAAAGGAAGCCACAGTATCTGGGGCCTCACAGACCTCTAGAAACAGCCTAAAATTGTAGTATATAGCAAGTATGTATATATATATATATATATATATATATATATATATATATATATATATATATATATATATATATATATATTCCACAGAGATTGAAAAGGGGGAATATTGAGGACTGATAGCTCATACAGATTTAATTATAATAGCTTATACAGGAGCAGAGGTATTTGTATAGAGCGTACTGATGGCGTATGACGCTGAGAAAATGAAATTATGGTATTCAGAATATACTAGTATATTTAAAAAAATTGTGCCAATGTTTTTTTTGGAGCAGCCCAAACAAATCCCAAATGGTTCCAAAGCCCAAGGTTTTTCTACTACTTTTCTAGAACTTTGAATCCAAATAGAACTTTATGTTCCTACGCCATAAAGTGCTTTCTTTCACATTCATCTCTGAAGAGCATTAATTTCAGTTAAAAGGGGAATCAACTGTTGGGAACAGAAAATGGGTAATTTTCTTCTTGAAATGGATATTCTGATACCCAGCAGAGACCTCCAGCAAGTTTAATCAAGTAGATAATTAAATTGAATGAAGTCTACAGACCTGGAATGGTGCCAGGTCGGTTTTATCCCCTCAAACAAAAAAATTGCCAGAAAGGTCATTCAGTTGTAATCTTTGAAGATCTTTTTCTTTCCATCTGTTGTCTTGTCTAACCTCTCCTCTTTCTCTCTCTCTGTCTCTCTCTCTCTCTGTGTTTCTCTCACATAGCTCTTCTTGTTATCTTTTTTTTTTTCTCTCTTTACAACAGTCAATTCTTATCAAGTATCCTCATGTGTTAAATTAACATTTTGATTATTAGTTACGTTAATCCGACCCACTAAAATATCAACAAATATTATATACTATGAGTCTGTCTGTCTGCGATATCACATTGTGTTACAGTTGACATTCAAAAATCCGGCCATCGATAATCCGGTTCCTTCAGATTTCCGGCATGGATTTCAGAGCGCATTTTTTAATTTACCGCGTTTGCGCGCCACTGTTTTCTGGAGCCGTTTATGTTTTGATGCAGCTGTTGGGTCTTGCTTGCACGTGTTAACAGGCATTCCTGCTCATTCCTTCTCATTTTATCATTTATTTGCTGCTGTATAGCCCCATTATGGATTCAGCAAATAAAAGAAGTGGAGTAAAACGTAAACATTTAATTTTTTTTCTTTAAAGGACTGTACAGATAGTCATTTTCTTTTAAATATATACAGCATATATAACCATAAAAAATCCGGTTTTCAAAAATCCGGCACTCCTCAGGTCCGGAGGTTGCCGGATTTTTTAATGTCAACTGTATATAAAATATTATAATATTTACTGAACAAACAAATATGGTGGCTAAAGAAATGACAGCTGTTGTATTTTCTGTTACGTTAATAAATGATGCAGATCAATAATTATTTTGTAGTTTTTTGGTTTTTTTTTTAAATAAAATTTTGGACACAGTAAAGAAACTGGCCAACTGAAATGTCTTATGAATTCTTTCCTTTAGGTTATTTCCCATGGCGCAGCAATGCTGCTACCTGTCATAAAATGTGTGCACATTTGGAAAGTAAACCACAGTGATACTATGAACATTAGTATATGTGACAACAGGGAAGATTGAAGGAAACAAATAGAGGATGACAAAAATAGAGAAGAACATGGCGTGGACATATATAACAGCAGAATTTATGAATAACTGTGGGGATAGGAGGTTGTGATAGACATACCAGCTGACATGCCTTTTGAATATGATAAATAAGCAAGTCAGAGTATAGCTTATTATCATAGAGTTTTAGATTGGAAGAAATAAACTATGCAAGTTTTTAGTTTCATCTACCCTCCATGTCAGGTCCAACACAAATATCAGAATCTTCAATTCGTATGTCAGTTCAGCCGTATTGTATGGCTTGGAAACATAGAGAACAACAAGAAGTTGAAGACTTTCATAAATGGGTGGTTGTGTAGAGTAAACAGATTGAAATATAATTAGAAGGTCACCAATGTGGAACTGATGACAAGAACCAGACAAGTCACCAGTGGAATAAAAGATTATAAGAAGATGCAAAAAACATTTACATAAAAGTACAAGAGGCAGAATTGAAAGGGATGTGGAAGACTTGGAAAAATCTAGAATTTATGGCATGAGATTTGAGAGCTTGGTGTGAGTTTGCTCATTGGGGTCTTAAAGGACAACGATCATGATGATGACAGATGATGATGATGATGACAGTGATGATGGATGAGGAGTGTCAGATACTCTGAGATATTAATCATAGAGAATGACTGCACTTTAAGTAACAGAACAGAAAGACTAAACAGGTTGTGAGTTTCATTTGTCTTCATTTTCAGGTACCCTGTGATATTGGCCATTGAGAATCACTGTACTGTTAAACAACAACAGACCATGGCACACTATTTGAAATCCACTTTTGGAGACAAACTTCTCAGTGACAATGTGGACTTGACCCAGACAACACTTCCTTCTCCCGAGTTTTTTAAGGGAAAGATACTGATTAAAGTAGGTTATTTAATTGTTTGTAAATATTTTCTGTGCAAAAAAGTAAACTCTTTTTCAGATATTATAATCAGTCAATCAATACCCTTTAGCTTCCCAAGGAGCATAGGCCTTCAGCAAACACATGCCATGTCCTCCTATCACGTACCAACATCTAAAGTTCTTTCCTTGTCTTCCTTATCATTTTCAGTTTCGTCTCCAATTCTGTTCTTCATGTGTTTTTTGGTCTATCTCAGGCTCTCTTTCTCTGGGGATTTCAGAACAAGGATCGCCTTTTAATGCTATCAGCACGTTTCCTCAATGTGTGTCATTTCAGATTATTACATTTGAAGCATATTCACAGACACTCGTAGAATGGATGGAGAAATAGAAATAACACATTAAAATGTTATCGAGTTCACTGCTCAGGACTCACACATCTGTAGGTAGGCGGTTGATAACACTGACTAACAAAAAAAAACTTTTTTTTTTCTTTCTCTAACATTTCTATGTTTTTCTGGTCAATTTTAATGCGCTGTTTTTAAATCTGCAAACCGTTTTTCTCTATCAGGTCGGGATCTCTAGAAATACGCAATTGAAGTTTTTTAACAACGCATACAGTATTACAACATCATTCCTACAAGAAGTATAACAGTTATGTAGGCTTGAATTTCTTTGCAGTCGACTTTCGTCGGTGAATGGCATGTGGTACATCGCGATGAAGCATCCAACAATAATCGGCAAGCATGGTCACACTCCACCGTCCTTGATAACGTGACTCCATTACGGCGATATCTTGATGGAATCATTCTCCATGTTCATCGGTGACTTCGCCAAGGTTGTCAGGGAAAAAGTCAAGATGCGAATCGAGCAAATGGATTTTGAGGGACATGTTACAGCCCATAATTATGTATGCATCTATGCACTGCTTAACAATATGCAACATAGTTGACAGATTTGTGATTTTCCAGAAAGTTATCGACGATCGATTTGAATGCCATCCATGCGCGAAGTTCCCTACCATGTAACAAGTTCTCGAATTGTTTGTCTGCAATAACTTTCCTAATATGAGGTCCTACAAAGATACCTTCCTTTATCTTTGCATCGCTAACTTGCGGAAACTTTTCTCGAAGATAAGTGAAAGCTTTGCTCGTTTTATCTAACGCTTTTACAAAATTCTTCATGAGCCCCAACTTTATATGTAACAGTGGTAAAATGAAGGTGTCTTTGTTAATTAATGGCTCGCGTATTACATTTTTATGCCCGAGCTGCATACGATCCCGGATAGGCCACACCTTTCTTGCATAATGTTCCTGTCTGTTGCGGCTGTCCCATTCACATCGGAAGCAACAAAATTTAGTATACCCAGTCTGCATGCCCGTGAGAATTGCAATGACCTTTAGGTCTCCACAAATCCGCCATTGGTAGTCATTGTACTTTATTTTTTCCAAACGTATAGCCATATTGTCATAAGTTTCTTTCATATGAACAGAGTAGGCGACTGGAATTGTTGAAAAAAAAATTTATGTTATGCAATAACACGGTTTTTAGACTAATCTTGGAAGAATCGATGAAAAATCGCCATTCGTTGACTATGTGCTCATGACCGTTTACATCTTTGCAATAGCAAATGTCATCATCCATCTCAAAGTATTGAACAAGTTCTCTGTGTCTATGACGAAATTTAGATATCGGAGTATTGGGCGCTAAAAGATTCCATTCTTTGAGTCGCGAACCGAGTAATTCCGCTTGTCCTTTGGTAAGAGCGAGATCACGTATTAGATCTGAAAGTTATGAATGGTTAATTAAGTAAACACCATCATTCACCGGTATGTAATCTGAGTCAGGATTAGTTTCTAAAGCAGGTAAACTATCACTTTCTGATGGTTCATTTACGTCCAACGGATACTGTTCTGGTGGTACTTGGATCGGACACGTGATTGGATCATGAGGCACTGGTTTCGAAACCGATTCAATATTTGGATAAACCACAGACTTTCTAGTTTTAAAAGTGAAACCATGGATATTTGTCAAGCAGAAGTAACAATCAGTAGTGTGATTTGTATGTTCACGCCATATTACTGGCACGCCAAAAGGCATCGACTTATGCTTCGGCGATTTTCGCAACCAACCTGCCAATGTATCGAACAAAAAGCATTTGGCTTCCAAGATTTATTTGCATCATCAACTTTCGAATCGAAATAAAGTTCATATGCTATCTTTAGTAATGGTGTAAAGTTTTTCTGGTCAACACGATCGGTAAAATATCCGCACACGTAACAGAACAGATCAGCCGAATTTCTACAACTTCTAGAAGCCATATTTTGCTCAGAATTATTTCAAAATACAGTAACTATTTGAAAAATTGCGTAACATATGTCATGCATCTTTTAGCAGTATAAAAAGTAGAATTATGTTGCTTTTTATTAATTTTTAATAAGTTATATAGTAAAAATGAAACGGAGCAAATAACGGTTTCCCAAAAATATATTTATTCACAAATATCTTAAGAACCCGACGTGATAGAGATAACGGATTTCAGATTTGAAATCAGCGCAAGAAACTGACCTAAGAACACTTATTCTTATATAAGAAAGAAAAATGTTGTTTGTCAGTGTAATTAGCTTATTCATACCAGGCTTATGTTGGAATTGTCAAACATAGTCACTATCCAAAGCACAGGAGAGGAAGATCACATGAGAGTAAAATATTTGAGGACAGCTGCAGTTTTTCCATTAAGAGACAGAGTGAGACACAAATAAATTAGGAAGTTGATGGGAACAATGCATTAGCTACATAGAAAGTGCATACTAAATATTTATAGACATCTCATCAGAATGTAGCCAGGTCACAGGTCAGCTACCATCACAAACCTTCAGCAGCAAATCGAGTTCCCCAACAATTTGATATCCAAGAGCAGTGTAGATAATATGATATGACATTGGCCAAAGCAACACACCTTGCACAAGAACAAAAATTGCTTCTCCTTACTTAATATGGAGCCGCGGTGGTGCAGTGGTTAGTGCACTGGCTTCCTAGCTCAGTGGTCCATGGTTCGATCCCCAGTTGAGGTGGAATTTTTTACACCTCAAACGGCTCTGGGGTGGACTCAGCCTCATGAATTGGGTACCATAGCAACTCTGGGAAGGTTAAGGCAGCCGGCATGATGCTGACCACATCACCCCTAGTGTGCTGATGGTCAAGAAAATATGAGCCTAACACCATATTCCCAATATGCCTCAATGGGCATGTAACGGGATCCTTTACCCCTTTCCTTTACTTAACACACAAGTGGGCAGGTAAAAATAAGTACTGAGATATCATTAAACCAGGTTTACATTTTATAGAAGGTTCTTGGTGGGTGACTATTGACATATAGAAAGCAGGTTCGCTTTATTTCTTAATGCTTGATGTTCAGAAAGTATAACAAAGCCGCTGTATGACAGTTGAGACTGAGACAAAAATAGTTAGCTAATAAGAAGAGATGAAGAGATTGATGATAGGATGCCTGCAGATTAAAGTAAATATTGTAAATTTGTTTATGTCAGTAGTCAGTCTGTACAAATATGTGATCTGAAAATCCTGAATATGAGCTGCTAGCGAAGAAGGGAAAAAAATGCAATTTTTATTTTTGTTACTGCAGACTGATTAACTTCTGTGTATCTTCTCTAGGGCAAAAAGCTTCCACCAAACACGGAGTCGAGTGAAGGTTATGTTACCGATGAGGATGAAGGGGCAGAACCAGAGAAAAAAAAGAACAGTAAAAGAGTGAGTAGATTCCCTTGGTTCTAGAATGTTCAATATTACGAAGTTTAGTTACTGGCAGAAATGAGGTGGTTGGTTAGAGGTAGGGAGCGTGACATTAAAAAAAAAAAAAATAATCGGTGGAGTGGCGGCGGACAGGAGAGGTAGAAAAGTAAATATGGTATTTTCATTAATACTTCAGTTTTCATAAACTCTGATTTCTCAGCATGTTTTGAAAATTGACAAAAGATTGTAAGTAATTTGGCAGTTTGTATTATAACTTGCATGCTCCATGCTAACTTTAAGCAATTTTATCAAATTTTTTTTGCAGGAGGGGTCTATCAAGAAACATAAACTAGTGAAAGAGTTATCTGATCTTGTCTCCTACATTGTATCTCGCAGATTTGAGGACTTTCAGACATCTCAACAAAATCGTAAGCCATATTTATGCAGTTGTTATAATGTTGTTATTTACATTTTAATTGCATATAATTATCATCTTTACAAACAGAAGATTGATGACTTCTCAATAGACCATCTCCAACTAATCCCCCAGACATCCAGCCAGCAGAAGAGGAGCTACAAATCAGCTGTGAACGACCAAGTAGAGAAGAAATAAAGAAAGCCATGAAGCTTCTGAAAGATGGAAAAACAGCTGGTCCAGATTGCATTCCAGCAGAGGCCATCAAAACAGATATTGATACCTCTAAAGCAACTGAGAGATGAACAAGCAGGTTTTCGACAAAATAGATCCTGTACAGCACAGAACCGTTTTAGGATTAGAACGGAGTGAGACATGTCTCCATTTCTTTTCTGACTAGCAATACATTGGGTTATGAAAACATCGACATCACACAACAGAAATGGAATCCAGTGGAATCTGACTAAACAGCTTGATGATCTGGATTTTGCAGAACACTTGGCTCTTCTGTCCCATAAGCATTAAAAATGCAAGAGAAAATGAAAATTCTCGATGAGAGGTCACAACAAGTGGGCCTGAAAATACACAGGGAAAAGACAAAGATTATGAGAATAAATGCAAGAAATGAATAATAAGGTTGAACTTGAAGAAAACACCACTAAAAGGTGTAGAATCATACACGTATCTTGGCAGTAATATAGACAAAGTTGGAGGGACAGACAGCGATATCAAAATAAGAATACAAAAAAGCAAGAGGAGCTTTCATTGCATTGGGAAATATATGGAGATCAAGAGAAATAGGATCCAACACGAAAATAAGAATCTTCAACTCAAATGTGAAGTCAGTCCTATTTATGGTTCTGAGCCCCAAAACATGAGAAACAACAAAACAACAACCAAAAAGCTACAGACTTTTATAAACGGGTGCTTGCGTAGAATAGAAGGACTGAAATGGTATGACAAAGTCACAAATGTGGAATTGATGACAAGAACCAGAACAAGTGCCAGTGGAACAAGAGTTGAGAAGAAGACACTGGCGATGGATAAGACTCACACATTGAGAAACCTGTAGTGAATAGCATTAAACAAGGCAGTTCCTTGTTCTGGAATCTTACAGAGGAAAGAGATGAGGCAGAGGTAGAACCAAAGAACACATTGAGAAGAAGAACTATGAAACAGAGGTGAAAATGATGAGGAAGAACATGGAAAGAAACTTGATGCATAGGCATTGGCACAGGAACATGGAAGACTCCTGCTGCATGGTGTTTGTTGAAGGCCTATTGCTTCCTTTGGAGCTAAAGGGTATTGATTGTCAGAAATAAGAATCTTTCAACTTCAATGTCAGGGAATTCCCCAACAGCAAGGCTCAACAGATGTGGAGAAATAATAAAAATGACAAACAGAAAGTTCTAGGACCTTCATATATTGCACTTGCACAGAATATAGGGAATGAAGTTGGTTCTGGGCAAGATCAAATAGAACGTGGGAACTTTATGGAACATAATGAGGCCAATACCAGTGGAACAAGAGGTAGAAGAAGGCCAAATCATCTGAGCAAACCAACCGGATAGTATTGCTAGGGTAATCCTTTCATCTAGAATCACCCAGATCCCATAGAGATAAGAGACATGAAAAAACATGAGAAATGGAGTATGGGTAATGGGAGACAGAAGTGAAAGGAAATATAAAGAAAATGAAAGACCATGAGCATATAACACAGGAGAGGAATGCCTGTGGCGATGAACTTATTAAAAATCCATGAACTGCCATAGGGAGCTGTAGAGTTATCAAATCAGGGGTTAATGTGGAACAAACAAATGCTAGTGCTGATAAGCACATTCTTCTCGATCAGCATAAACATGAGGTACTTTCTACAATTTTGAAAGACAGTTCAAAAACAAATCTGAGAGCATTTTTTTAATAATGTTGTTTTTGTTAAACTAGGGCTGCCTGAGCTTGCTTGCTTCTTTTGCAGTGAATACCCAGAGTTGAAGACTCCATGTGCATTATCTACACTGTATGACTACTAGGCTTGTTTCTTGTAGGCTTGTCTTCCATTCCAAAAACATGGTTGAGGTTAAGTCGATGAGCTCCCAGTGTATTTCTCAAGCTTGGCTTTGCATTTATATGAGATCTAAAATCGACAATCTTGACTGCAAGCCTATAAGGGGAAAAAAGCGTTTTGGCATAATGTGCATGTCCCTGGCCTTCCAGGGGGCTTTCCATATATACATAGCAAAATTACTGTGCTATAGTTCTGCGCTCACTCCCAAGGAATATGTCCCATGCCTACACCAGAGTAGAGCCACTTCTCCAAGCGTCCCCCTCCCTATCATAGGACTATAGTGAATCCTCCTGCATGCATCCAACCAGAGTAAAAACCAAAGTTACGCTTAGGGCTCAAGTGACTTTTCCAAGCTATAGTGTTGAATGCTGGGGTTCTCAACATGTTTTCACCACAAGGGAATCCCTGTCCCTGGATGATTTCATCAATGAGTCAATAAATGGGTGTAATTAGCCTCACAGACACGAGGTTCACTTCCACAATCTGTACACTATAGCCATTGTGCTCAACTGGTAGTCATATAAGTTGACTCCAGATATGGCCTCCAAGCATCAATTTATATCTAATAAATATATACTTGGAGCTATGGATAATGCTCTAAGCTGTACCACCAAAGCTTAGTGTTAGACACTATTGAGAAGGGATTGACTATAATTTTTTTGGGGGGGGGGGGGGGGGTGAGAAGTAGAAAAACTACTTCATTAAAACTGTATAATATTCATAATTTTGTCGGTTTCATATATTTCAGTTATTAAGTGTCACCATATGCTTACATATTTATTCTGACAATTATTAAATGTACTTATCATTTTAGATTTGATTAGTTTGCCATATGTATCCATCAATTCCTGAAACAGTATTACATGTATCAATCTTCATTATGGCAGTTACGAGATGTATCCATCTTCATATCTGATAATTATTGTTATTTTCAGATCTGAAACCTAGTTACATGTCTATTCATCTTCAATATCGGACACCCATGTATTTGTATCAGTGGTTTAAATATTACCAGTTGGTATCGTGCAGGGTATCCATCATTAGGATTCAGTCCAGTTAGTACAAAATGCATCCATAAATAGTTTAGATCCAGATATTATTGCATGTTTTCCATCTTTAAGAACTGACAGTTATGCATGTATCCACCATGGATATCCAGCACTTAATACATATATAACACATATCAAAGTCTGACAGTTGTTGCATGTATCCACCTGGATATCCATGGCACGTCCCGGTAATACATATATAACACGTATCAAATCTGACAGTTTTTGCATGTATCCGTCTTTAGTAAAAATGGATTGGGGAATGAACTCCTTCAGTAATCACAAGCCTTTGAAGCTGGCATTATCATTGAATGCCCTGAGGAGTTTGTCAATCACAACAAGAAGTTTTTGTCTCGTATATACCCAAATAGCATGAGAGTGGACTCGAGTAAAACTATAACCCACAGGATCCTTTGGAACTGTGGATGTCAAATGGGTTGGAGTGTTTCTGAATGTAGTTTGTATCTACAGCTTTTGTTTAATTAGTCTTTCTTTTATGAGTTTTATGAGATCGTTGTGTTTCCAGCTTTACAGCATATACTGTTTTAATTTTATTTTGAGTTATTAGTAAGATCTGTAATATACTTATTATTTTGGTTGTAATGATGGAGAAGTTATTTTTTTTCATTTTATTCTTGGTTATTCAGGTTTTGTTCATTGAGGAAATGTAATATATTATTATTTTGGTTGTAATGATGGAGGTGTGTTACAGCAAGAAAAAGTGTTTATATAATGTCTGCTGCAGCACCCATTATACCTGCGGGCATCATTTCTCCTACTTCCAGGAAGATAAAATATAGGTTTGACCTACAGTAGAAATTGAACAACAAACAGTTTCTCACAGACATGGACTTAAATATGTTACAACATTACATATAGATTTTGTTTTCTCCTCACCTTTTGTTTCACTGTTATTTGCCTTGGTTCTTTCCATCAGTTCCACATTGGTGATCTTGTCATACCATTTCAATCCTTGTATTCTATACAAGCACTCATGTATGAAAGGGATGGTTGTCTTTTTCTTTTTGTTCTCCATGTCTCACAGCTATACAATAAGATTGCCTTGCCATTTGAGTTGAAGATTCTTATTTTTGTATAGGACTTGATTTCTTTTGATCTCCAAAGTTCTGTGAAAATAGGCCATCTCAAACATAGCAAGGATTCTTTACTTAACACATTAACTACCGAATTGAAAAAGACACTGTGGCCGAATTAAATTTTGTTCCCATTTTCATTCTGTAGGTGTATGAAGGATTTAATCTGTAGTTTTCTTAATTTTAAACAGATTTTTATGAATTATATGTCATTTTGATGATAAATGAATGTACTATTGCCTAAAGCTGGTAAAAGGAAAGTTTACTTAATATGGTAGATATTATTAGTAATGTAAAATGATTGACAGACAAAAATCAATTCAAATTTGTTTCCAAATTATCAACTTATGTTCAAATTGCTTGTTTCTGTGATAGGTAATACCTTTCTCTTGGTGATTATCATGTAGGATATCCAATAACAAGAAAATCAAGCCCAAGAACACACACATAGACTAATATTTACACTATTGGTAACTTACATTATCACACCTATGCCACTTGCCAAAAAATGTCTGAAATTTGCCTTCCCCCCACACCCCCCCCCCCCCCCCCCCATTTTCTCCCTGTAGATGTTGGGAGAAATTAAGCTGTAGATTTATTAATTTTAAACAGATTTTTATGAATTCTATGTAATTTTGAAGACAGATGAAGGTACGAGTGCATCAAGCTGAAAAATATATGTTTATTTAGTATGATACATATTATCTTTCTTACTTAGTCGTTCCCCTTCTACCGTGAGGTGTAGAGGTTTGGAAGAGAGAGCGCTAGACTATCCTATCGGCTGTCTTCCTCCTGGCCTGGTTCCATTCTAGTCCTCGGTCTTTCAAAGATTGTCTAATGTTGTCCTCCCAGCGGACTCTTGGTCGTCCTGGGGGTCTGATCTCTGGCTCTTTGTTTCCCATGCTTGTCATGGTAGCCGATCTTCTCCCATTCTGCAGACATGGCCAAACCATCTTAGTTGGGACTGTTCTACTTGGGTCTGCAGGGGGTGGGATTTTAGGCCTTGACGTATCGTCTGGTTGTGGACCATGTCTCTTCTTGTTACTTTAACCACCTTCCTCAGATATACCTCATTTCTGAGGTTTGGATCTGGCTTTTATGGGTTGTAGTCATTGCCCATGACTCGCATCCATATGTCAAGACTGGGACATAGGTGGAGCGGTATACAGCCATCTTCGTTTTCTTACCAACCTCTCTCTTGCTGAGGAATCCTCGATTTATGGCCTGAAAAAGCCTCCCAGCTGCTGCTTTTCGAGTGGCCAACTCTTCTTTGATGCCTCCCTTTCGGTCTATAATAGCTCCGAGATATTTAAAGTGGTCGACCTGCTCCAGGACCTGTTCTCCCAGCTTAATCTGATGTCTTCTTTCTTCTCGTGATATCACCATGGATTTTGTGTTAGAGCTACTTATGACCATCCCTCTCTTCTCCAGCTCTTCCTTCCAGACTTGCAGGTTGGATTGGAGATGTGCCTCTGATTTAGCAATCAGGGCAACATCATCAGCAAATTCCAGCTCTGAAATACATACCTGTCTCATCTTCCAGTACCCCACTGAATACTTTCTTGTTCTCTCCTTACATGACTTGATAACATTGTCCATGAGGAGTATGAAAAGATAAGGTGACAGGATATCACCTTGTCTTACACCAGTGGTGGTCCTGAACTCTTCTGACTTATGGTTTGCTGTCCTCACATAATTTCTGCAAGACTTGTAGAAGCTCTGTATAGCATGAATCAGAGGTGCTGGAATGTTCTTCCTTGCCAAACAGTCCCAAAGTTTGCTCCAGGGGACCCTGTTAAATGCCTTTTCCAGATCTATGAAACAAAGATGGATCTCACTCTTATACTCAAGGGCCTTTTCACTCAGCTGTCTGAGTGTGAAGATTAGGTCTTGAGTACTTCGGTTTGCTCGGAATCCACACTGGACTTCATCCAATTGTGGCTCAGCTAGGCGTCGGAGTCTCTGCTCTAGGATTCTAGAGTAGATTTTACCAGGGACACTGATGGTACATATTATCAATAATATAAAATGATTGAAAGAAAAAAAAAGCATGCAATATTTTTTTTTAATTATCAATTTACCTGCAACTTGCTGTTCCTGAGGCAGCTAATGTTTTTTTCTTGGTGGTTGTCATGTAGTATATAGAATGGCAAGAAAAACTAGCCCAAGAACACACACACTAGCTAATACACTATTAATGACTTATATTATCACACCTACACCACTTCCAAAAAATCTCAGAAATTTTGAATAAATAGCACCTTTGAGAAAACACAACATCTATAACTTATTTACAGTACGTCAATGTCTTTAGTGAGTTACAGCTGAAGGATCATGTGTATGGTTGTAGCGGGTCCCTTTTCAGAGTATAAGGGGATACTGGACTCTGATGTCCATGGCGTCTAGGGTTATTGAACTACAGTCCATTCAGCAGAGTTCTAAGAAACGTACTTGACAGTTGAAACAGTATAAAACTGAATAATGCCTGGTAAACGTTTCACACATGTAGAATTTATTTACAATGACTGGCTCCTTTTAAAATGCATCCAATGTACAAGACATAAGCTCTCATCATCCGGTCTGTAGACTGGCATAACACTGTCAGTTGTCATTTAACTGAATTCATTTAATATTATAATATACTTTCCTTTCACATTCCTTCAGCTTTGACCTGACCATATAAAATACACTCAGACTAGGTTCTATCTCGTAGACTACCTAGCTGACATACACCCATAAAATCAGCTTACACAATGGAGACACGGTCACTCCGTAGTCAGAACCGTCATCGCCCACCAAACCACATCCACTCGGAAAATACCCATACAATCGTGACGTCCTTCCTGTGCTGTTGTAACAAAGATTAATCAATAGGAAATCAGCCCAACAACCCAAGTTTGAGGGCGACCGAAAATGGTGTTATGAAATGAGTCATAACAATGGTACAGCCTAAAACAACTCTTTGGATGGAGATGGGGCTTTTTGGGGCAACCGATGCAATAAAAATTTGTTCGGGCTCATTTCGCAAGTTCCTATCTTTGTCGGTGTAATCCACAATGTGCTTTGCACCCTCAAATCTTTTAACTTTGTTTCCTAAATATTTCCTACCTTTCTTGTTGCCACTGGTGGCTACTAGATCAGGTGGAGTTATGGAGGCAGCCTTCTCAGTCAACTGATCAATCAGTTTGTCTTTGAAAATTTTCAATGACACTGACTTCTCATCAGCATGACTGAGGGTGTATAATATATGGGTATTTACTTGGGACACCTCTATAATCCAGTAGAAAATTTTCTTCCACCATTTTCTAGTTTTTCTTTGGAAATTGCTATAGTAAGCTACCATTTGATCATTGTGGTCACATCCATTCATGCAAAAAGTGTACTGGTTTGGGTTTTTCGACTAAGTTGTGATGTCGAGTTGTGACTTGCACCATCTCAACTGATGTTTCAGTGGACACAACAATACTTGGTTTTTTTGCCTTTTTGTCTTGCCAAGCAACACATATCTGAGATCCATCACCATTTTTGCACCACCTGGCTTGTCAGTGCTGGAGGGAGAGGGTCTTCAGTTGAAGGGGAAAGTTTTTTCTGTTGATGTTGACTGTGCCAGTATAATGAATGCCCCTACTCAATAGATAGGTAATCAGTGTATCCACAGTGTAGTATCTGTCAGCAAATACATGGTGGCCCTTCCCAGTTCCTTGTAGCGAGAAATCAAATACCTTCACCGCCTGACTTGTTGTAGAGTCATTAGCTAGAATATATGATGTATTCTTCCCAAAGTATGTCAATACAGAATAGACATATCCTGTGGCAGAATCACACAATCCAAAGGTCTTAATGTTATACTTGCTTGGCTTTGTTGCATTGTACTGCTTGTGTTTCCAGCGTCCACTATACCCAATAACCATTTTATCAATGGCTAAATTCTGAAATGGACAAAATGCATCCTGGAACTTCGCAACGAGCAAATTTAAAAAAGGCTCTATTTTGTCCTTCCATTCTGAATCAGCATCTCCAACACGCATCATTGTATGGTAAATTATTTCAAACCTAGATCTTGAAAACATATTGCCATACCAGGGAGTATAATTATGTGGTGTCTGTGCCCAATAATCTTTTACCGATGGCTTTTTATCTAAACCCATCGCAGCTGTTACTGCGAAAAATTTATTTCAAAAGCTCATAGTCAGTGACAGGTTTCCAAGCAGCAGATGAAGATCTTTTTGAAGATGGGGGTTTTGAATTCTTTATGCCAGCATAGTCATTTATTACTATGACCAAAGAATGTAAAACATCTGGTGTCAGTAATGTAAGCCAGCAATCAAGCACAGAGGAAGTTGCATCAAGATTTGCTTGCAGACTTGGTTCACGAGTTGGAACAAAATAAAAACTATTCGTTGTTTCACCCTCAGTCACTTGCTTCCGTTGTTCTCTTTCTTTAGTTATAGTATTTCCTGCACTATTGGTAACTCTAACTGAGGTTTTTGCTCTTTTACGACCCACCGATGGCCCAGGACTTCTAATATCTTCGCTATCATCACTGCTTGAATTGTCACTACTACTGTTATCACTGCCAGAAAAATCACTATTTGAATCAATGTCCACATTGTTTTCACTGTCCTCCTCATCGCTAGATCTATCAATGAATTGCTGAAACAAGTTTCTAGCCTGTTCAGCAGTTAGACAAGGTGTACGTGCGTTTTTTGTGGCGCTATCACTCGTTGCCATGGTAAACAGTTTTGCGATTTGGTAACTAACTTGAAACGTTTGAAAAATATGAATATAATATCAATCTTCAGTGGCACAAATTGACCCACGCTTATGGATGTTGTCTTCCGGTGGTCAATTAAAATCTCGAACCAGATCAGAAAGTGTTTCGGCACATATTTCATTCGTTTTCTTACTAAACTTAGAAAGCCATTGTGGGCGGTTTGCGGTCCAAATGTGTTTCTTTCATGCGCCGATGGGAGCGGCTTGCGGTAGTTAATGTGTTAAACTTTAACAACTTTGTTAAATGGTACATTTGCTACAAAATCATCATAGTATTTCAGTTCATATTATTCCCATTACTGGATATATGGCTAGAAAATTAGTAATGACTTAAAAGAATTGTCAGTATTTACTAAGTAATTATTCACCTGCTATCATCACATCACCTTTAGATACAGATGTGGGGACCAATGGCAACTAAAATAATTCAGCCCTGTCAGGCAAAAATGTGTGTACTCAGTTTAGTAAAAATTTTCTTTGAGGTATACAGTAAACAAATGTTAGCAGTTACCGCTATACATCTGTAGATATCTGGAAATTGAACATAAGAAAGTTGGCTGATTATTAAGTGATAATCATGTATATCTGATTATTTCCAGATCCTTTATTGGTTTTTTGTTGTTGTTGATTGTCTTTTCCTCAGTTGCCCTAAACTACCAGACTGCTGGGTTGATGATGGACCTCTACCATGGGTGGTTTCAGAAAAATGGAGGTTGTGGATACATTCTGAAGCCTGCCATCATGCGGGAGGAGATAGCCTACTTTAGTGCCAACACTCGTGATGTTATACCTGGTGTATCACCTCAGATTCTCCATGTCAAGGTGTGGAGCTCACCCTGTGGTGTCTGATTGAATCACTTGTTGGATTGATATCAGAATTTAAAGACAGTTAAATAAGTGGTTTCATTATAGAAACATTTTTAATAGACAAATTTTCTTTCTTAATCGTAACCTCTTCTAACCCCGTAAACAGAGTGTACAGGTGACCCTAAGGGCACAAGGCTCTTGGGTGAGCATGCAATCAAATTGTTAGACAAACAGGTGAACAGTTTTAATAGACAAACAAATATATTAATTATTTAACTGATTCAGCAGTTTTGTGAAGTTTATTATGAAGCGTGAAAGATATTAAAAAAACAGATAGTCTTATAGCAGATACTGCTGCAGGGGGATAAAGTGTTGGAGAATTAACTATACTAGGTCCATCCTTATGAGTGGGGTGACTAGTTCCCTTCCTCACTGCCTTTGCCATCCCTAACTCAAGAGCAGAGTTAGTTACCCATTTACAGCTGGTTAGACTGGAGCATGACGCTTAAAGGTTTCAAACTCAGAATGCTCATGAAGGATATTCCTTAAAAAAAAGCATGTGGCTGTACATGACTTCACAAATAATATGTTTTCTATTATAGTCTCAGTGGCTGAAGGTGTTAAATCTACTTTAACTGTGCTAGATTATTTAAATATCCTCACATTCCCCCATAATCCACAGATAATCAGTGGCCAAAACTTTCCCAAACCAAAAGGCTCAGCAGCAAAAGGTGACGTGACAGATCCATATATCACAATTGAAGTGTTTGGTATACCTGCAGATTGTGCTGAAGAAAGAACAAAAACTGTCCCACATAATGGTAGGTACATGTATTTTTATTGTATTTCCATGTCTAAGTATTCTGGTGTGCTAGTTATTGTTGAATTTGTGTCCACTGTGGTGTTACCAATTATTTTTATTGTTATATACACTCTAAGTTTTTATTCTAGTTCACTCCAGATTCAGTCCTTCACCTTGTGCAGTTTTCTCAAGTTATTTCTGAGCTCAGTTTTTTTGATAAATTATAAATGGGGGCTGCTGGTTAAAACTGAATAAGTAAGGAAATGAAAAATAGGTAGAGTCAGTTTTAAAATTGAACCATACATCAAAAACATGGGAGATTTCACGGATTACTCTGTTTTAGCCACAGAGCCACAGTGACTTGCTGATGAAGGATAAACCCCAAGACTACCCGCATGTTTGGTGTATTGATCAGTTGTAAAATTGACTCTTTACCTTGTTATTATTCATTAATTTTGTTACTTCACATTTTTTGGTGCAGTTTTTTTACTTATAGTTACAGATTCAATATTTCTTAAAGTACATTATATTTATTTCTTCTTCTCCCTCTCCTTCTTCACTGTTCCGAACCCTTGAAGCTGTTTACTGTGAACACAATGTGTTTCCACTCTTCTCTGTTTTTTATGGTCTTTCATCAGTTTATATTTCCTAGCACAAACCTATCCATTTTAATTGATGTACGGCCAACAAGAATGGCAACTAAACCAGGGATTCTTATAGTGTCATACATCTGGCATTGATTTCTAGTGCTGCTGCCACCTTTGCACGTTGGAATGTATTGCAAGCTCAAGAAAGCAATCCTCTGTATTACTCATTGCGAAGGGAAAGACCACGAGACACAGGAATCTGAAACAGACTTTCCAGTGTCATACAGGCCCACACATCAGTAGTAGTCTTGTGCACATATTGCGTCAAAATGCGAAACAGATGACAGTTTGAACACCTTTTTATACAATCACCCTGGTGGAATGAGACAGGGGAGAAAGCATGGATGGAAAAGGAAAGAGTGACAAAAACATGACGGAAAGCACGAAAGAGGAGGACAATGAATGATGAAGAAGTCCTGTCCATTGCCAGTGTTGTCTTCTTATTTCCTGTTCCACTGGAACTTATCTTGTTCTTGTCATCAGTTTAACATCATCGTTCTTGTCATCAGTTTAACATCATCGATCTTGTCATCAGTTTAACATCATCGTTCTTGTCATCAGTTTAACATCATCATTCTTGTCATCAGTTTAACATCATCATTCTTGTCATCAGTTTAACATCATCGTTCTTGTCATCAGTTTAACATCATCATTCTTGTCATCAGTTTAACATCATCGTTCTTGTCATCAGTTTAACATCATTGTTCTTGTCATCAGTTTAACATCATTGTTCTTGTCATCAGTTTAACATCATTGTTCTTGTCATCAGTTTAACATCATTATTCTTGTCATCAGTTTAACATCATTATTCTTGTCATCAGTTTAACATCATCGTTCTTGTCATCAGTTTAACATCATCATTCTTGTCATCAGTTTAACATCATAATTTTTGTCATCAGTTTAACATCATCGTTCTTGTCATACCATTTCAGTTCTTCTGTTCTAGGCAAGCACCAATTTATGATGGTCTTTAGCGTTTTGGTTGTATAATAATAATCAGTAATTGCTTACTTTTAATCCGCAACCTCAGACTGGGCGAAATGAAGCTCTCATATCAAGCAGAAGAGAGGAGAAAATGTCAAAAGAAACACCAGGAAAATAAGCATCTGAGGGCTGTCACCTCAGGGACAAATACCCATAGTCATTTGCCACTGAAGGGGCTATTATTATAATCCTCTTTACTCTGTATGGAGAGTAAGGCCTTCTTTGTGACTGAACAAGGTTCAGCTTTATGCCAATTGTTTCTTTTTTGCAGCAAGGCATGCTGATTGATTAAAGTTTACAACATGGTGTATGTGGTCTTCCTCTTAATCTAATGCCCGTTGCATGTTCCATTTCAGGGCTTGTCAGACATTATTGGGCATTATTCTTCTTTTTTATTCTACTCATTCTTCTCTCTTTCTTTGATTCTTACCATTTATTATTTCCACGTTTTCACATACTGAAAAGACACTTTAAAAACAAAGCTTAATTTTTATTGTTTTACTTGTTACAACTTTGATTTATACCTTTTTGAACCATAGTTTTTACTAACATCTTTAAGCTTGGTAAATGAAAGAATGGATAAGACTATCTGGCTAATCTCACCTTTCTATAAATTACTGCATCTGAACAAAAAAAAGTCAGGTACCTATTATGTTTTTAGAAAACACTGTAAAAACATTCTTAAATTATTTTCTTCTCCACCACATGTCTTACACATTCACACATACACTTGTATATAACCCTCTCTCACACAGTGTCTCACACACACTATCTCACACACATTCGTGAGCACTCTCTCACACAGTATCTCATACACACATACACAGCTCACATATCGCTCATTATACACTCTTACACTCTTAAAAGTGTTCCGATAGGCTCAGCGGTTAGAGTGCTTGCCTCTTGTGGCAAAGTTATGTTCTGGGATCGAAACGTTGTAGCGTCACGCTCCAGTCTGCATAACTGTAAATGGGTACCTGACCCTGCTTTGACTAGGGAAAGCAAAGGCAGTGAAGAAGAGAATTGGTCACCCCACCTTATAAAAGGATCCTGTTACACAACCATTGAGGCATTTTGGGAATATGGTGTTAGGCCCATATTTTCTTGACCATCGGCACACTAGGGGTGACGTGATCAGCACCACGCCAGCCACCTTTAACCTTTCCAAAGTTGCTCTGGCACCCACTTCTTGATGTTGGGTCGACCCCGGAGCCGTTTACGGTTTAAAAAAAAATCACACCTCAACTGGGGATCGAACCATGGACCACCGAGCTAGGAAGCCAGTGCACTAACCACTACTTTATAAAGCTGAGCTTGTATATTCTCTAACACTTCATTCCTCAATGGCAGTATCTGCTATGAGCTTATCTTTACCTTTTTACAAATAAACTGTCATACTAATAACATTGAAGACACACATACATTATCAAAAAAACATACTCTTATTCACACACATACATACCCTCAGGAACGTGTACAGAAATATTCTCACAGATATACATTCACTATCACACATTCACTTTCATACACAAACACACACACTCTCTCTCTCTCTCTCTCTCTCTCTCTCTCTCTCTCTCTCTCTCTCTCTCTCTCTCTCTCTCTCTCTCTCTCTCTCTCTCTCACTCAATGCATTAAAAGTAAGTACACTCTGATACATGTACGTACAAGCATTCTAATACAGTTACAGGGGTTCTCTCATCTATACATTATATATGTGCATTTGCACATTGTCGTAGGGCGGCCCTATTCTTATCACTATTTTATAAAACTTCACCGCGCCCATAAAATCTTGGGAGACACCATCTGGACAACATAGTTATTAGGCGGCTACTGATTGGCTGGGAGCAGAAAACCACGGAACTCTCGTGAATCACGAGACGGGAAGCCATTTAAAAGTGCAGATTTTGGCTGGCCGGGCCTTTCCAATTCAGCAGACCACGAGTCATCTTAGATCCAGAGCGGTGAGAATTCCCCTTGTCCTAGGGTAGTCAAACTAGCGTGGCTTGACAAGGGAATTCGACAATGCGAGGTTTAACAGAATCAGGTACACGGCTTCTTTATCGCTAGAACCACTGTGTACCATCAGACAGAAAAAGACTGTACAGTCTGTGTACGTCCAGCTGATTTGTGTGACCTTGCCACCGCCAGCTCACTAAACCCACGTGGCAGGCAGCATGGTCGAGTCTTCATACTTCGTATCTATAAGTATTTTTATTTCTCAGTCTTGTGGGGCATTTCCATAGAATGCTAATAATCCTGAGCAAATCCACGTCTATAAGCAGTTTATCCAGGATTGGAAATTGAATATTTTGTATTCAACGTCAGTATTCGAGGTGCACTCGTATCCAGATTAGCCCTTGATACTCAACAGTATAAGTAATATTATTAATATTGTGCTGTGAATCTGCTACTCAGGTAGTTCCAGGACAGTGTTAAAATATTGGCCAGTGCACTCCGGTTTATCATCTACCTAGTTTTATCATTTCTTCACAGGAGCCAGGAACTGTAGTGTACTAATGTTTTATTGAAATCAAAGACTTTAGTAGTACATGTACTAGTATACAATAGAGGAAGACGCTCCAATTGATTTTATCGAGAACTCTTAGTTATAAGTAGTCCTCATATTTTAAATATTTCACCTGTGGTTATGGGTTTAATTTTACTATAATCTCTGTGCTCTAACCACCATCACCATCATCATCCTTTAATCCTTTTCATCTTTCTTAATATACATATACATATATCCATATACTCAACATATTTGTGAATTTACCACAGTGTTGAGTGAATTTATCACTAGTGCTGTATATCTATCTATCTGTCTAGTGATAAAAATGTATATTGTAATTCTTCCTTTGGGGAGTGGGGGCTTGTCTGTCTGAGATCACAGAGTGGACCTTGTCGCAAGAGTTCCAGGAGTTCTCTCTCATTGTCGTCAGGATTACTTCCTTAGAGAGGATTCGCTTTCTCTGTACCACCTCTGTACCTCATGTAGGTGTCTCTGTCACGAGCCAATTCTGAGAACCTATAGTATTTTATTCATTAATCTTTCAAAAATCAGTTTGACTTAAACTTTGCTGTGACACATATACTACACTAATGCATAAACATACCGTATATATACACACACTGTTAATACATACAGACTCTGATCTCATAAAAATATGAACACTTTCATACACTTTCTTACACCCGTGTGTTACCGGGGCCCGAAAGGGAAGCAAAGAATAGTAACACTGTTTCCTATGATGCATGTCATAGAAAGCGACTAAGGAGGGTTGGGCATGGGGCTGGTTACCTCATCCTGTAAAAAAAATTTAAACCACAAAAAACTTCAACACACATAAACAAGTCAATTAAGGAAAATAAAACACAGCCATCCAAGACAGGGGAAGGTCCTCTTGCAGGGAGGCGTATGATGCAACACAGAGAAAGCCGAAAGGAGTCTGTGTTACTGACTAACCTTCTTTCTTCTAGGAGAACCTCCAGATTTGGCAACTGGAATGTTCGGACATTGAACGAATAAGGGAAAGTGGCACAAGTAGCAGCAGAAATGAGGGAATATAAAATCAAGGTTTTGGGACTGCATGAAACAAAGTGGAAGGGGGTAGACAAGAAGAAACTCATCACAGGTGAATTGGTGCTGTCCTCAGGACATGAAGACGAAAGTTCACACCACAGTGAAGGGGTAGCTCTTATGTTATCTAAAGAAGCACAGAAAGCACTCATTGAATGGGAAGCTGTTGGACCCAGAATAATAACAGCTACTTTTAAAACAGTTAAAAAAAAATAAATGTAAATGTCATCCAATGTTATGCACCAACTAATGACAAAGAAGAGTCTGTGAAAGAAGCATTTTAAACTAGACTGCAGGAATTATGGAGAAAGTAAAAAGAAGAGACATCACAATTTTGATGGGTGACATGAATGCAATGATAGGTACAGTCAACACCGGCTTTGAAGAAGTTATGGGAAAACATGGGCTAGGAATAATGAATGAAAATGGGGAACTATCCTCAAACTTCTGTGCTTCAAATCAACTGGCTATAGGAGGAAGCATGTTTCCACATAAGAGAATACACAAGGCAACATGGATATCACCAGACCATAGAACAGAAAATCAGATTGATCATATATGCATAAACTAGAAGTTTAGATCATCATTGCAGGATGTAAAGGTATATAGAGGAGCAGATGTGGGATCAGATCACCTCCTTCTGATAGCCAAAGTAAAAATGAAACTCAAGAGATATGCAACAATGCAAAGTTATAGACAACAATTTAATGTAGGACATCTAAGAAATCAAGAAATAAGAGACAAATTTGCGGTCACAATATCCAACAAAAAATTCCAAGTGCTCCAACAGCTGGAAGATGTAGTGAATACAGAAGACTATTTGCAGCAAATCAAAACTGTATGGAATGAGACATGTGAAGAAATTCTGGGGAAAAGGGAACGACAACAAAAAGCATGGATAACAATAGAAACCATCAATAAGATAGAAGACAGAAAAAACAAGAAAGCAGATTTAAACACAAGCAAAACCAGAAGTTCCAAAGCCAAGGCTCAAGAAGTGTACACAGAAGCAAACAAAGAAGTAAAAAGAAGTATCAAAAAAAGACAAGAGGAAGTATATTGAGGAGTTGGCAAGAGAGGCAGAAGATGCTGCAGCCAAAGGAAATATGAGAGAACTGTATAACAGCACAAAGAAGCTAACAGGGAAATACAAGCAAACAAGTTGCCTCATAAAAGACAAGAATGGAAAACTGCTCAGCAATATACAAGAGCAATGAAGAGGTGGATGGAATATTTTGAGGACCTTCTCAATAGACCAGTTCCACAAAACCTCCCAGACATCCAGCCAGCAGAAGAAGAGCTACAAATTAACTGTGAAAGACCAACGAAGGAAGAAATAAAGAAAGCCATAAAGCTTTTAAGAGATGGAAAAGCGGCTGGACCAGATGGCATTCCAGCAGAGGCCATCAAAGCAGATATCGTCACGGCTACAGAGATGTTACATAAATTGCTTGGTAAAGTCTGGGAAAAGGAAGAGATACCAACAGAATGGAAGGAAGGATATCTGGTTAAGTTGCCTAAGAAGGGTAATTTACAAGAGTGCACAAATTATAGAGGAATAATGTTACTATCAGTGCCAGGAAAAGTATTAAACAGGATTATCCTCGAGAGATTTAAAGAGTCCATAGACAAGAAACTGAGAGATGAACAAGCAGGATTTTGACTAAACAGATCCTGTACAGACCAGATAGCCACTTTGAGAATAATAGTTGAACAAAGTCTGGAATGGAATTCATCACTATACATTGGATTTGTGGACTACGAAAAGGCATTTGACAGTGTAGACAGAGAATCACTTTGGAAATTGATGAGGCATTATGGAGTTCCCCTGAAGATCATTAATTTAATAAAGAAAACATATGAAGATATGACATGCAGAGTTCTTCATGAAGGACAGCTTACAGAACCGTTTGGGTTAAGAATGGGAGTGCGACAGGGATGCCTCTTGTCTCCATTTCTTTTCTTACTAGCAATAGACTGGGTTATGAGAACATTGACAACACACAACAGAAATGGAATCCAGTGGACTCTGACTAAGCAGTTGGATGATCTGGCTTTTGCTGATGACTTGGCTCTTCTGTTCCATAACCGTAATCAGATGCAGGACAAATTGAAAACACTTGATGAGAGGTCACAGCAATTGGGTCTGAAAATACACAGGGAAAAGACAAAAATAATGAGAATAAATGCAGGTAATGATAACAGGGTTGAACTTGAAGAAACACTACTACAAGATGTAGAATCGTACACATATCTTGGCAGCAAAGTTGGAGGGACAGACAGTGATATCAAAATAAGAATACAAAAAGCAAGAGGAGCTTTCATTGCATTGGGAAATATATGGAGATCAAGAGAAAATTGGATCCAACAAGAAAATAAGAATCTTCAACTCAAATGTGAAGTCAGTCCTATTGTATGGCTCTGAAACATGGAGAACAACAAAGACAACAACCAAAAAGCTACAGACTTTCATAAATGGGTGCTTGCGTAGAATAAAAGGATTAAAATGGTATGACAAAGTTACCAACAAAGAACTGATGACAAGAACCAGACAAGTGCCAGTGGAACAAGAGATGAGAAGAAGACGATGGCGATGGATAGGACACACACTGAGGAAACCTGTTGATAGCATTACAAGGCAGTCCTTGTTCTGGAACCCCCAGGGAAAGAGAGGCAGAGGTAGACCAAGAAGCACATGGAGAAGAGAGCTGAAAACAGAGGTGAAAATGATGAGGAGAACGTGGAAAGAACTTGAGATGATGTCACATGACAGGAGGACTTGGCATGTGTTTGTTGAAGGCCTAAGCTCCTTTGGGAGTGGAGGGTTATGATGATGATAAGCTTGGTTAACTAAAGCTCATTATTTCATCTAACCAGGTTACAATCCCATTTTTGATGAAAGCTTTGAGTTCCAGATAAACCTGCCTGAGCTGGCCTTGGTCAGGTTTGCAGTACTGGATGATGAATATATTGGTGACGAGTTCATTGGCCAGTACACGATACCGTTTGAATGTATGCAGACAGGTCAGTGTGGGCCGAGATTAATATTTGCTGTAAAATTATACCCTTATTTATATGTTTTATATAATCTTAGAGGATTGAACAACGTCATATTCTTAAAGCATGCTAGAACTATGTACAAATTAAAAGTACAGCACTTGTATAGACAGTTTTTATTAATCTCTTTTTTCTTTTGGTGCTTATTTCATGTGGTCATTCATAATTATTGTAATTATTATTATTTCCATACTGTCTCTGATTACTACAGGATATCGCCACATACAGCTACTCTCCAACACTGGAAACCCCATGGAAAACTGCACTCTGTTTATTCATGTAGCAATAACTAATAAGAGGGGAGGAGGGGTGAGTTTGGAATTAATATTGTTAGTGCAGATTCCTTCATAAAGTTTAGTACATTCAGTTTTCTGGTACATTCAGTTTGTTTGTTTGTGTTGTTTTTTTATATATTTTTTTTTTGCTGCATTTTTAGATAACTGGTTTGACATTTGTGGTCTATTGCAAAAACACTTCTTTAAATATAGGATTTTTAGTTGTTTTCGTTTTCACTAAATACTTTCTCAAGAATAAAACTTCTAGTTTAATGAAAATGAGGATGGCAGACAATAAGTCAGAAGAGTTCAGGACCACCACTGATGTAAGACAAGGTGATATCCTGTCACCTTATCTTTTCATACTCCTCATGGACGATGTCATCAAGGCATGTGGGAAGAGGACAGGAAAGTATTCAGTGGGGTACTGGAAGACGAGACAGGTGTGTATTTCAGAGCTGGAATTTGCTGATGATGTTGCCCTGATTGCTAAATCAGAGGCACATCTTCAATCCAGCCTGCAAGTCTGGAAGAAAGAGCTGGAGAAGAGAGGGATGATCTTCAGCAGATCTAAAACAAAAACTATTGTGATGTCACGAGAGGAAAGAAGGCATCAGATTAAGCTGGGAGAACAGGTCCTGGAGCAGGTCAACCACTTTAAATACCTTGGAGCTGTCATAGACCGGAAGGGAGGCATCAAAGAAGAGTTGGCTATCCAAAGAGCAGCAGCTGGGGAGACTTTTTTAGGCCAGTAATCAAGGATTCCCCAGCAAAGGAGAAGTTGGCAAGAAGACTAAGATGGCTGTATACCACTCCGCCTATGTCCCAATCTTGACGTATGGATGTGAGTCATGGGCAATGACTACAAGCCACAAAAGCCAGATCCAAACCTCAGAAATGAGGTATCTGAGGAAGGTGATTGAAGTAACAAGAAGAGACATGGTCTGCAACCAGACGATATGTCAAGGCCTAAAAACCCAACCCCTGCAGGCCCAAGTAGAACAGTCCCAACTAAGATGGTATGGCCATGTCTGCAGAATGGGAGAAGATTGGCTACCATGACAAGCATGGGAAACTAAGAGCCAGGGATCCAGGCCTCTTGGATGACCCAGAGTCTGCTGGGAGGACAACATTAGACAATCTTTGAAGGACCGAGGACTAGAATTGAACCAGGCCTGGAGAAAGATAGCCAATAGGATAGTATGGCGCTCTCTCTTCCAAACCTCTACACCTCATGGTAGAAGAGGAACGACTAAGTAAATAAGTTTAATCAAAAAGCCACATAAAACTAACAATGTGTAAAGAGAGATTTAGGGAGAAAATTTCATCAAGTGTCTGGCCTTGTGACTTGTCTTTGGTCGTATTTTATAAAAGTCTAATAGGAAAATATTTTTTATCTGAGCTGGATTGGCAGATTTACAAGTGACTTGAGTCGGCGTTGTAAGAAGAATAAACTGTTTCATTGGAATCTAACAGTTGTCCTTTCAGCATCTTTCAATGAAGAAAACAGTTTACTAGCTGCCAATATTTTTTCATTAAAAAGTTAATATGTGGAACAAGAGATGAGAAGAAGATGCTGGCGATGGATAGGACACCGGTTAAGGAAAGTTGTTGATAACATTACAAGGCAGTCCAAAAAACTTTATTTATATAACAGGTTTCTTATGCCCTCTTTCATATTTCGTGCAGCCTGATATAACTGGCAGACTTTGTGTCTGGGTTGAGCAGGGCATGTCTTGCCAGTCTGAGGCAATATGCCTGAAAAAAAAATTGCTTGTTACCTCTTTGCTTGAACACCATATGAAGTATTTAATGTGCACTACAGCAGTATGCTGTGCAAAGATACATACATTTCAAAAACTTAAAATATCACTCAGTATGATGCGAGTGCACATGATGGAAGTTACACATTGAGATGCATGCAGGAACTGAAGTAGTCAAACATCACTATCACACTTAGTCCCAGCTTACACTCACAGAGTGACATCGTGTGTAATCACTCAGATTACTTCTGTTTTTCTGATTTGAAAATTTAAAAAAAATTTAATTTCAAACACGTATAGTTAAATTCATGTTGGTTAAGTGCACATATGATGCAAGTCTATAATGTTTCATTAGCTGTGAAGTGTGAAGTTCTTAATATTTGTCATTGTTTCAGAGGGTAAACAAAAGAGGTCTGTCAGTGAAGAAAACACGCAGATCTAAGGACTACACAAGTATGAAGTCTGTTGGAGTTAAGAGCATTGATGAGACATTCAAGGTATACTGTGTGTATTAGTGCTGACTTTTACCCTAGTCTGAAATAGATTGCGTCTATAATTAGTCTGGGTAGTTCCTCAGTTTGTAGTCCTTATTTGGCAGTGTAGATAGTCACGATTCATTCCTGTTGCGAGGTGGTGTTGCTGTTCTGATGGTCCTGGGTTCAAGTCCCCATTAAGTTTATCACTTCTGTTGTTTTTCTGTTGTCTAGTTTTCTACTTCTTCATTTCCTACGAGTACCTGCAATTACCCGTTTATGTGTATTAATTTATTTAATGTTGACAGCCCTCGTGGTTCTCTCTTTACTTATATCAATGGTCTAAAGTAGAACAGGTCAAGAAACAAGAAGACTTGAGCTGCTACAGAGTTAAAGCTTGCCATGCTTTTTAACTTATTCATTCAGCTTGTCTAGTAAACTAGAAAGTGCACAACAACAAATTACAATAACAGAAATAGAAGACAAGAAATCATTCTCCTTATATGCTTGTTAAGCAACTTGTGACCACTGCTGTGTTTAATTGTCTTGCCTGTTCCACATCATTTCAAATGTCTTTGTAGTGGTGGTTTCTGTAGTAGTTTGTTTGACATGGTGAGTTTGCTAGCTCCGTGCACAGTCTCACATTACTCACTTCTTATTATGCATTAGAGGGAGCTGTGGGTCTATTCTTTCTATGCATCATCAGAGACCAGACGAAACCATAAAGGAAGATGAGAAGTGGAAGAACAAATCCTTCCTTCTCTCCCTACCTTGAAACAAATAAAAGAAAAATCTACAACTGGAAAAAAATTCAGCACTGAAGAAGGTGGAACTGTATATGGAGACAAGGGATGCCTGAGAGAGACCACTGACATTATGAGAGAAATAGATGTAGTTATATGAGAGCAAATGGAGAGTCAGAAGAATGTGGCCGTGTATACCGCTACTTTGTCTAAAACAGACTATAGGTCTATAACTAAAACCCAAATATAACATAGACTGAAAATTGGTAGGAAACAGAGAATAGATATAATATAAATAAAAAGTTAAGCAGTGGTATATTTTATGAGGTTAGTGGAGCGTCAGAAAAAGATGCAGTTCAAAATATCACGCTTAGACACATGATATCCTTTAGTCCAATGATTAGGCTCAGCGAGCTGAATCACGCTATCCCAGCGAAATTCCCCGGGAAAGAGTCAATTGATTTGATAAGCCTGAAGAGAACAGATGTGTCTAGATAACGCTTTGATTATGTGGATCAAGCAGTGGTTTTTACTGCAAACTAATTCTATTCTAGACTGTGGGACTAGATTCTTCTTCTTCTTCTTGCGATCGCATCTTTGATGATTACACCGTCAGACGAGTTCTCATGATGAATTCGACTGTTGTTTGAAGTTCCTCTTTAACTCCATATAGCTTTGAATTTAGTGTTGAGTCATTGGGCCAGTATATCTTTCTTAACTGGTCATACAGAGGACAGTCCTGTAGAACATGCTCAGCAGTTTGTTCGTTTAATCCACATGTGCACAGTGGTGAAGCAGACAATCGTAACTTGTGCATGTGTTTATTCAGTTTGTTATGCCCTGTCCTGAGTCGAAAAATAGTTATCTGTCCCTGCCGGTCGAGAGTGTGATAGTCGTCTTTGGGTTGGTTCTGTTCTCTTCTTATAGTCTGGATAGCTCTCTTTTTTCTCAAAGTATGTGACTTCATTATCTTCTTGTTCACATTCTCCTCCCTTTTTTTGCAAGTTTATCTGCCTTTTCATTTCCGGGTACACCACAATGAGATGGTACCCACTGAAGTATGGTTCTCTTTTTGGCAGCTACCTTGTTTAGTTCATTTCTCAGATGCGGGAGTTTACCACCCTTGAGAGCTTGCAGGACAGACAGTGCATCTGTGAGGATGACTACCTGGTGGCAGTCAGAGTTGGTGTTATAAATCATATTTGCAGCTTGCTCTAGAGCTTGAACCTCAGCTGTATAGTTGGAACAGAATTTACCAGTGGGAATGTGCCTAGTCTCATAGTGGTTGTCAGGATATGAGATAAAGATACCGGCACCTCCATTCCTAACAGCATTAGTTGCTGATCCATCTGTATAGGCATGCATCCATGATTGATCGGGATAGCTTTCTTGGATCATACTCAATGTAGCAGTTCGTTTTTGCAGATCATTATACTCACATCCACTTGTGAGACCACTGACCGACGTATTAATTTGGAGGGCACTGCTGGCCTGCTCCCATGGTACAGGGTATAGGGTGGGCTTCAGTGTGGGACTAGATAATTGTGAGGATTTCTCACCTAGTTAGCTTTCATTGTGCAGAAGCTAGTATCAATATGATAACCAAGATGAAACGGTGTTTTTCCACGATTTTTACAACCAGATCGTAAGTAGACATGCTATAGACTATTATGCCTTACCCCAAACTCGATGTATATTGTACAGAGAAAACTATGTTCATTATTGCCCAAAAGTAAAGAAGTACATTGACTGAGATACTAAGAAAATGGCCACCTTGCTGAATATGAATTCCATGCCTGTAAATATCTGCTCTGTATTTTATTTGTTTTGGTTGAACTGTTGTTGCAAATAAAATACGTTCTTGGAAAATTACACCTTCTTTTGAGGAACTTGAATAACCTTTTACTGTGGAAATGTAAGACGTATTTAAGGATCATGCAGGAATTTCTCAACACCTTACCTTACCTAAAACAAATACATCTTTTTTTTGAAGGACTTAAAACTAAGAAACGAACCTGGCTCCCCAAATAGAGGAGAGGAATCAAGACCTCTGGCGGACTTCAAGCCAGTCATACAACTCACTCTCTAGTAACACATAATATAATCTACCCTGCACGATTACAAGAATAAGGGAAAATAAATTTGTTAGACCATACCATGTACCCCATATAAACTATGTAGCCACACAGATATGACATAGGTTTAGTCATCCACTTAGAATGCATTCCTTCTTGTATTATCACAAGCCTGTATTAGTAGAACATCCGGCTTCAAGGCAAGGGTATTCTGAAGTGAATATGAATGGACAGTATTTACAAAATCCAGATACAAAAAGATCAGATACTAACAAAGGCCGTACATCTTTTCACTAGAACAGAAACTGTTTCTCCTCACAACACTTGTGGACTGGAAGGTAAAACTAAACTAATATTGAACACTATGTTTTAGTTGCTAGGGGTCTCTGAAGAGACAAAGAAAGAACAGAACTACTGTACCCTCAAGCATGTCATACAAGGCAACTAATATAAGGTTGTGTAAGTTGCTGGCAGCCTCATCATGTCAAACAGATTGTCACAGAAACCACTGCTGCTAAAATATGTGACTGCTTGTTGCAGCTTCCTGCAAGTGGACCAGCTGCTGTGGAGGCTGCATGCTGTGTAAGGAGAGCAAAACAAAATGATGATATTGTCTACAGGTACCAGATAATGCACCCTTTTATGTTTGCAGGTGGCATCCCAACCACTGAAGGAGGGGACAGATCTCAGAGACAGTGTACAAGTTGCACTGTCTACATTTAAAGACTCATGCTGTCTGGGTCCTATTGCTAATCTCAAGCAATGCATACGGTTGCTTTCATCTCGGATAGCCAATTCTGGAGAGCTGGTTTCACTGTCATATTCAATGCAGGGAGAAGTAAGTATAGTAGCCTATATAATCTTATTTTTACATGGCCTATTTTTTAATATTAGTCATTTTTTAATGAGAATATGAAATCCAAATACATACATTTATGACAAAAATAATATTATGCACAAGTTTAAAAGAGTGCTTAATGTAAATGTAATAAAGAATAATCTTATACAGTAAACATATGCGATCTTGCAGTATAGGCATTTAATAATCTTATAAGTATAATTTTATACAACAATATAAGATAATATAAATCCTGTGACTAAACAGAAGAAAAGAATAATCATCTTATAAATATATGTGTGATATTTTGTCCCTGTATGTTAATGGATAATAACGGTGATGATCCTACAGATAAAAGTAGAAGAATGAAAAGAGCATCAAAATTGTTGTCCAACTTTTAGTAACAAATATTTAGAAAGTGTAGAAAATGTTGTTGTTAGGTTCATGAGCAAGGTATATTAATTATTGGAAGGATACAAAGGTGGACTGCAGTAAAACTGATTAAACAAGGTGTTGGAGTCGGATTTTATGTTATTACGTTTGAAGGTGTTGACGATGATGGATGAAACTGCCAGTTCATGCTAATAACGCGAATTCTAAAATGAACTTCAAGTATGTCAATAGAACTTTGCAAACTGAAGTATTCAGCAAAGGCTTGTCTTCAAAGTTCAATGTATTTATTCACAGATACAAACACGATATTCAATAGCAGACAAGACGTTTGATGCATGGACGATCAATAATAAAATAGGATGGTGCAAATCTGGCATAATGTTCCTAATGGCAATATACGTCTTTCCAGTCAGTTCCATTATCAATATTCTTCCTTGCTAAACTAAAGTTCATACAATTAATCTGTCTTTATGATAGTTTCAAAGGCATCGGTGTTGCTCACATATTCTTATGTGACGCACGGATTACTTCACAGAGGCATACAATTCATCTAGTATGTCTATTTAATATGAAATATATATATTTGTATTTGTTTGAGTGCGAAAATGCATTCCTTTGTAAAGCTAGATAATCCATGATTGATTTATACTTTTGATTATATGGGTGGTCTCTCTTGAATATTGACTTGGCGGATTAATACGGAATTTGTCATTTCTCATTTGTTAGGGCCAGAAAATAGATTAATCTCGCTTAAGAATGTTTATGCATTGAATTCATATGTATTACTTGTCTAGAGCAAGAAGTTTCAGTCGTATATTGTATATCTTCGTATATTTAAGACGGACTATATTCTTTCGGCCCAATTCTGGGGCAGGTGTTAGTTTTTGCCTACGAAGGCGTGATGAGTCCTGACGAAGTCGCCGATAATGGCTGTTGTGTATCTCTGGACTGGTCCTGTAGCAAGCTTGAAAATGATCTGTGTATGATCATTTCTGTAGGAGATTGTGTCTCTACGAGATTCTGTTGTCAGAGATCCTCCTCATATACTTTATTGTGTTTAATTCGGACTCCAGGTAATTCCAGACCCTTTTCGATGATCTCGATTCAATTAGACCTAGTTTGAACATTGTGCTTCGTATGTCTAGGATCGTTAATATATCGATGAAGATGACAGGTGTGCCAACAGTTCTTGTGTACTACATGAAGCAACATATTGATATGGAACTGTTTGGAAACGCTATGAGAATATTTATTATGAATTAACGTTGGCTTATCATTTACCCTTCTTCTGAGTGAGTGAAACTCAAGAAGGTAGCCATCTTGAATTCCTGTCATCATTTTTTGGATCACTGTCAAGAGAACAGACTTTGCATCTTACTATCGGGCAGTGGTATAGAGATCTTGTTATGGTGTGAAAACCCACTATCGTGGTTTATTATGATTATACAAACATTGGACATATTCAGCTTAAGAACTTAGCCAAGAAATGAAGGTTCGTGCTATGAACTCTTTATATGTTACCGATCCTCATTGATGCGTTCAGTCAGTAGGGGATACGGCGATAATTTAACAGAACATTGAATGCTGCCTTATGTTGCCCACTATATTTGAAGGCTGCATGAAAATATGCTCCACGATTCACATGCCTAGTGAATGTATGTCAACATGTACCTATGACTATATCCGTGCTGTCCAAGTGTGTACGTCCTTATTAAACCATTGAAACGTCAGCTGTGGTTCAAGCAATCCTTGACTTATACCTGAATTGTATGCCTCTGTGAAGTAATCCGTGCGTCACATAAGAATATGTGAGCAACAATCGGCCGTTGACCTTCTGCAAGGAGATCGGGCTTAATATACATCTTTATAATCTTTGATAAGGCATCCAAAATATACTGTCTTGCTCAAATAAACATCTCCCATAGACTGCTCAGACAGTTGATTAAAGTTTAGATCCACACGTTTCTACATCAAGATAAAATACATGTTAGCGACTATCCTTGGCTAACCTCTCCACTACGTGCCATGACCGAGATGTCGGCACTTCGTAATACAATTTTGCAATATATATAAATAATATTTCCTCTCGTAGGATTACTACTACGATTGAACAGTGAAGCTATCAGCTCATCTGATCCATTCTTGAAATCCTGCCATGAGGACTCCAGCTAGATGCCAGTATTGAGTGGAGACATCACTTAAAATCATGAATAAGATTATTATCAACACATGGGTGCAAGACTTACATATTCATCTAGACGTTGGCTTCTGATAAGAAAACCAATAGTCCTCCATAGAAATAATTCCCATTCATCAGGGACACAATACAATATATTACGGACGAACGGTCCGGCTTGACCCTTCAACATCACTCTCTGACGTCATCTCTCGATCTTAGAAACCCATGCGCTATGAGTCTCTCATACACTACATAGTGCACACACGTGCGTGATAAATCATACGCACAAATAATATTCCTATCATAAGAATGGTGCATAACCTTTTAACACAGGCAGGACCTAAGACTGCCATCTATGTAAAAGTACGCAACAGTATCCTTATCACTCCCCCTTAAAAAAAAGTTAATTATATTAATCTTTTTTTTTCTAAGTAATTCGGAGAGGTGAGTCAAACTACATCGACATCTAGAAAAATAATTCATAGTTAAAATATTATACCATAAAAAGAAAATGAATATTAAATAGAAATCAAGACAACTAAACCATAGCATGCATTAAAGCATACATCCACAATCGACCTACTTTGGTACAATGTGGTGAAATTCAATGAAAAAAAATTCAAAGAAAGTTGGAAATCAGAACCAAAAGAATGGTAAAACATCCAACTAAATTTCCAAAAGAAAACAAAACAAAACTAACACATGTTTTCAAATGAAAAAAAGAAAAACAATGATGATGTGTAACAAATGACAAGTGAATTATAAACCGAAAAATGAAATTAAAACACGCAAAGTGAATAAACAATGCATAATTCAACACGCTAAGAGAACAACACACTTAATGTTTCTAACATTACTAAGGTGAACTAATCATCTATAAATATCAAGATCATGTACCATGAGTGGTAGATATAAGTATGAGGAGACACATATAAACTATTAGTGAATGTGAACTATACCAGTACTTGAGAACTTAAATTGATTCTAACTAATCAATAAATTTCTTAATTAAAAACAATCACTAATTACTCATTAATTTAATTGCTAACAGTCTTACTAAGTGTTACTGTTATATTAAGAATCGTTAATAAAATATGAGAATCTGTTCATTTATTTTCCATGCACGATGAAAAAATATTTATTTAACACATTACGTAGTCCAATATGTTCATTATGAATATTGACTATATCTGTATACAACAGACAACAGTGTTCCCGTACCAAGAAAATGGTAAGATCTAAAAAGTCATGTTTCAATGCAAACAATTAGTCTATCTTGATAGTAATGTCGGTACGAATAATCCTGATCCATACGAAGTCTGTATAGAGTTTAGGCAAATAAAATAGTTCCATGATCATCCCATTCCATTTGAACGATTATATGTAGAGACGTTTACATTTCTGGAAGTTGTTCTGGTTCGACAGGTTCGCTGGGACAGCGTGACAAACAGTCCGCAAACACGTTTTTAACTCCAGGTATTGAACGAATTTCAAAACTGTAAGGTTGTAAGGCTATAGCGTACCTTGTTGACTTTGAAGATTTAACGTCTTTCGTATTAAGAGCTGTGAGAGCCTTTTGGTCACTTTCAACGATGAAATGTGAGCCTAATAGGTATCGTTCCAGTTTTGTAATAGACCAGACTAATGCAAGAAGTTCCCTGTCCAGAACTGAATATTTCTGTTCGGTGGTCGTCAATTTTCTCAAAACGTACATCACGGGGTGCAAGGTGCCTGAATATTCTTGCATCAAAACACCGGCGATTCCATATGATGACGCGTCACTACGAAGAATAAAAATAAGGTTTTTGTTAGGCAACCTTAAAACTGGAGCTTGTGAAAAAATCTTTTAATTTCATCTAACGCGATTTGATGCTCGTTAGACCACTGAATTACGTTAGCTGTCCCTTTTCTCAACAAAGAAGAAAAAGGAGCAGTTATAGTAGACAAATGAGGGATAAACTTAGCATAGAACTGTATTAGTCCTAAAAGAGATCTGACTTGTTTTTTTTGTCTTAGGTGCTGTGATGTTTAGAATTTTAGAGACATTACTGTCCTCTGTATACAGCATGCCATGACCAATACGGTGACCTAGAAAGGAAATGTCGTGAAAACCGACAAATGCCTTCGATGGCTTCGCTGTTAAAGTATAATCACGTAACGTAGACAGTAAAGAATTTAATCCCTGAATATGCTCATCCCATGAGTCGCTAAAGAGACAGATGTCATCAATGTAAGTAATGACATCGGGACGATGAGAAAGCACGCGACGCATCATGCGTACAAAGGTAGCAGGTGCGTTTACTAATCCAAATGGCATAAAATTCCATTGGAATAGACCACGTGGTGTCGAGAAAGCGGTGAGTGGTTTTGCTTTAGGTGTGAGTGGCACTTGCCAGTATCCCTTAGAAAGGTCAAATTTAGAGAAGAAGGTAGAATGTGCTAATTTGACCAATAAGTCTTCCAAGAGGGGCAAAGGTTCGGCATCGAATTTTGTCACTTTGTTTAATTTCCTGTAATCTACGCAAAGACGAATATTGTTGTCTTTCTTTCTAATGATCACCATAGATGATGAGTATGGTGATGAAGATGGTTCAATTATATTTAATCGAAGCATCTCATCCAATTCCTTATCAACCTTATCACGAAAGTGTAAAGGGATAGGGTATGGACGGACTCGAATAGGTGTATCGTCAGTCAAAAGAATATCATGTTGGATAACTGACGTATGACCTGGGATGTCAGTGAGAACATCCTCATACGAGTGCAGAATTGAAGAGACTTGCTGACGTTGATCAGCAGAGAGAGAGTAGAAGAAATAGTGACGTCATTCCAATTCTCAGTGGAATGAAGCGGTACAACTGGTATAGGCAATTGTACATCATCAAAAGAAGATTCTTCTTCTTGAATAACCGATAAATTAGAGTAGTGTTGAATAGGAGGGGTGGGATCGTCAGTTGCTTGGAACACTGACTGTAGATAATCAGGACGTGAGTAATACTCCTTCAACATGTTAATGTGGAAGGTTTTATCTCTTCTTCTTCTTCTTCTTCCGTCCTTAGCCAACGACCGGCAAAGCAGTCAGTGGCCATTACGCCTAGTGGCGTCTTAAGGGCAACAGCAAATAGATTTTCTTTGCCGTTGTTCCCATCACGCCTAATGGCGTCTTTAGGGCAACGACAAATCAATTCATTTGCTGTTGTTTCCGTAATCAAAGTGACTGGAAGGTTTTATGTTTGCCATTAATATCCACGATGTAGTCAATATCGGATATTCTCGAGATGATCCTAAAAGGACCTCTCCAAGTAATTAGAAGACGATTGTTATGAGAAGGTAATAGAACAAATGCTTCGTCACCAGGAAGAAGCTGGCGAAGACGTCTATACTTGTTTGCAAATAGACGAGCTTTTTCTTTGGCCTGTTCTGATGATGCAGTAGCTAATCTACAAGCATCTATGATTCTCTTTCTCAACGAGATAACATACTCATAAGAGGATTGAGTTTCCTCTTCCATATTTTCTTCAACCAGTAAGTCGTGAATTAACGACATCGGTCCGCGTGGTTGCATGCCAAAAACAAGTTGGAATGGAGAAAAACCAGTGGCTTGATTTTGTACCTCGTGATAAGCAAAAAGAGCAGCTGGCAGGACTCGGTCCCAATCCTGAGGGTGATCTTGAGTTATCTTACCCAACAACTGCTTGAGTGTCCTATTCAGACGCTCAATTAACCCATTGGACATCGCATGATAGATCGAACTGAGAGATCTATCTATTCCTAACGTCTTCATAACCTGAGACATGGATTCGGAAATAAACTGGACACCATGATCCGATAAGATCTTACGCGGAAAACCAATGCGTGAAAAGATCAACATCAACGCCTCTGCTACACTAGCCGATGAAGTGTTCTTCAGAGGTATGGCCTCAGGCCAACGCGTACACATATCAATACAAGTAAGTATGTGTGTATGTTGGAGGAAAATTCACAGCTCTCAACTTTTTGGAGGATGATATCAACTCAATCACAGAGAACATGAAAGACGTGCTCATTGAATCAGCAACAGAAATACTTGGTAAAAGAAAGAAAATAAACAAACCATGGGTTACAGATGACATTCTGAAGTTATGTGATACACGGCGGGAAATGAAAAAGGTTAAGAAAGAGGTTCCTGAAGCAGCATGGCAATACAGTATGGTGAATAAAAATATTAGAAAGAAAATGAAACAGGCCAAAGAAAAATGGGTAGCTGATCAATGTGAGTCCATTAATACGGGGCTAATAAAAGGTAACAGCAAGGCAGCTTTTGACACATTAAGAAGACTATCAAAACCCCAACAGCCCAGGGTAACTGTCATAGAAGATAGCAATGGGGTTCTGCTCAATGAAAAAACAGCTGTAATGAGAAGGTGGACAGAATATTGTAAAGAATTATATAACTGTAAACTTGACACTGACTTAGGCATATTAAACAACATTAAGTGCAAAAACAGGGAACTCGGAAATGCAGCAATACTACGGGAAGAAGTGGAAGAGGCTATATGTTCGATGAAAGGAGGGAAGTCACCGGGTGTGGATAATATACCAGCAGAGCTCTTGAAATATGGAGGACCAGATATAGTAAAAATCATGACAACAATTTGCCAGAAGATATGGAGTACAAAAAAAAATGGCCAAAAGAATGGACGCAATCATTAGTAATACCGCTTCCAAAGAAAGGAAATCTAAAAATGTGCAAGAACTACAGAACCATTAGCCTTATTAGTCATCCAAGTAAAGTGATGTTAAGGATACTTTTGAACAAAATAAAACAGAAATCAGAAGAAATCTTGTCAGAAGAACAGGCTGGTTTTAGACCAAAAAGAAGTACCTCAGAACAAATCTTCAATATTAGATTACTGATCGAAAAGCATCAACATGATTTATACCATAACTTCATCGATTTCACAAAAGCCTTCGATCGAGTCTGGCATGAAGGCTTATGGCAAATAATGAGAAAATTCAATTTTGATACCAACATCATAGATATCATTGAAGCACTATACAAGGACGCAAGCAGTGCTGTTTTTGCAAGCAACGACATTGGAGAATTTTTCAAAACAACTGTAGGAGTTCGCCAGGGATGCATCCTGTCACCAGTGCTCTTTAATATATATCTAGAACATATTATGCAGGAGGCTCTCTACGATTATAAATCAACCATATCGATTGGAGGCCGCCATCTGTGTAATCTACGTTTTGCTGATGATATTGATCTGATAGCTGGAACAGAATCAGAACTTCAAGACCTTACCTCTAGACTGGAGAAAGTAACAAGAACATATGGGATGGAAATTAATATAGAAAAAAGCAAGATATTGGTGACTAGCCATAAGAAACATGTTCCGACCAATATTACATTAAATGGGCAAACGTTTGAAGAAGTTAACACCTTTAAATATCTCGGGTCCACTATATGTAGTGATGGAAGATCAAGTAAAGAAATCAAGACAAGACTTGAGATGGCCTCAGCTGCCATGACAAGGTTGAATGTGATCTGGAAAAGTAACATCAGTTTTCCTGTGAAGATCAAATTATACAAATCACTTGTATTATCTATTCTCTTGTATGGGTGTGAGGGCTGGACACTCACTGCAGATACGGAGCGAAGGATTCAGGCTTTCGAGCATAAATGTTATAGAAGAACTTTGCGCATTTGGTATAAAGAGCACAAAACAAATGTCTATGTTAGAGAGAAGATAAACACCTATGCAGGCCACCAAGAACCACTTTTGTCAATAGTGAAACGTCGAAAGCTTGCCTGGTTTGTGCATGTAACTCGTCATGACTCCCTTTCGAAAACGATCCTCCAGGGAACAGTCGAAGGTAAACGGAGAAGAGGAAGGCAAAGAAAATCCTGGGCTGATAACATCAAAGAATGGGCAGGACACGGTTTTTCCACACTTGTACGCATTGCTGAGAATAGAGAGCAGTGGAGGACCATGTCTGCTGATGCTTCCACCATGGCACCCCTACGACCCATGACGGGTTATGGGTTGAGATGAGATGAGATGATGTGTGTATGTCCTCTGGCAGATGGTAGCATCGGACCAATGATATCAATTGCCATTTTATCAAATGGTCTAATAGGGATGTCCGTAGCCTGAATAGGAGCTGCATGAAATGGACCCCGTACTTTAACCTCTTGACATATCAAACATGACCGACAATAGAGAGTGACATCTCTATGGACGCCAGGCCATTAGAATGCAGATAGCAATCTAGATTTGGTTCACGAAAAACCCATATGGCCTGCGTATTGCGAGTCGTGTGCATGCTGTAATATCCTAGCTCTCATAGAAGACGGGACTAGAATCTGTGAACGTAAGGATGAATCCTTTTCCCGTATCAGCCTAACCAAAATACCATTTTTAAGAGCAAAGTCATGTCTAGATTTTGCATTTCTGGTGTTGGTATTATTTTTGTTCACAAATTGAAAATTTTTTTTTAAAGAATCATCATTCTTTTGCAAAGTCGCAAACATCTCCCGTGAAATAGGAGAATCATCATCAAAAGTGGCATTAACTGTAGGTTCAGCAGGTGTATCACGCGACATAACAGTAGCTTGCGCTCTAGTGACTACTGCATTTGCAGCCTGATTATGTCGCTCTTCCCATTCAGCAATTTGCTGAGGGGTACACTCTTTTATACCATGTATTTGACCTAGTATCACGTCGCTAATTGGATTCTGAAGCAGGCACGCATGAATTTTCCCTGACAAAAATGGTGTATGTAAATTAATTATAGCTGTGGGAAAGGTTTCCACAGTGCCTCCAAAGGTGACACATTTCACAACATTGCCTGTAGCGCACGATGGGTCGATCAGCGAAGTCCGTACACCGACTGTGCTACAACCTGAATCAAATAAAATAGAGCATGGAATGGAATTTACATATCCTCTATTAAATTTAAGACAACCCTGTCCCTGGTGTACTGACGCAGAAGTGGCTGTGCAGACTGCAGGTAGACTAGGCAAAATATGTCCGCATCGCAGCGTCGTGATCGCCTTTGTCTGGAAAAGAGTCGTACATTCAGAACAAGCTTTTACCTGATTAAAATCAAGAGAACAAGACATGGCATTATGCGTATTAGCATCTTTATCTTGTTCATTGTTAGTCTGTGTATCTCTTAAAGCAATATTAGCATATCGATGTGAATTGCTTGAAGATCTATGTCTTCGTCGCGATCGAATCTGACTATTGGCATTAAAATTGCTATAATTACTATTTCTGCCTGAGTTGGAATCTGGATGAGTACGCCAATTATTGTCCTCACTGTTGTGATTTTGGCCAAATGATCTATTCCAAGAACCCTGTCTATTTTGAGGATTTTGTGATTGTGATCGCCAATTTTGTTTATTATTGTTTCCTTGATTATATCGGAAATTATTGTTACCAAAATCTCGTGATCTATGAGATTGGCCCCAAGAAACATTAAATGGAGCAGATTGCTGGTATTGTTTCCCCTTATAAAAATTACCATTGTTAAAATTGTCATTACTTCCCTTATTAAAGTATCTATCGTTACTAATTGAACGATGGCGTGAAACGTTCTTCTGTTGCATAGCGAAAGCAACTGGTAACTCATTTTTGATCTGCGCATTACTAATATCCATGTTTGGGTGAGCGGTGCAGAAATTTTTACAATGTTCTTCTAATTCTTTTATTGAAGAAGGTTTACGCTCATGCAAAAATGAAAGAAATGTAGGATTTACTGACGATAAAATTTATCGCGCAGCAATAAATCGAAACGACCGTCATAAGACTTTTCTACCTTGGACAATTCGATCCATCTTTCCAAGGTTAGCCGTATTTGGGAAAGAAAGTCACTGAAGTTTTTTCCTGACTGTGGTAACATAGTTTTAAAACGCAATCTGTATTGATCTTCAGTCATTTGATATTTCCTAAGAAGAGCGGCTCTAAGTGCTTCATAATCATTTTTTTCATTAGAACTAGTTGTATGATATACCGCCATAGCATCCCCTGTAAGTAATCTGGATAAATATGTACAATATAGCGTTTTATCCACGTTATAAGACCTACAAGTGGCCTCAAATCTGTCTAGAAAAATATTACGTCGTCGGATGGTGGATTAAATTTGGGTAATTTTAGGTGAACTTCCCTAAAATTATCATGTCTAGATGAAGATTGGCATTCATGAATTTTCTGAGAATTAGCTTCATGAGCTAATTTAAATTGTTCAAATTCCATCTCCTTAATTTTTTGTTCATGTTGAACCTGAAGCTGATATTTTCTTGTATTTTCTTCAGCTATCAATCTCCTCTCTTCCATTTCCTTTTGCTTACATTCCATTTCAATTCTGAGTTGCCTTTCTTTTTCAGCAGCTTTTCTCTCGTTTTCTTCAGCCTCCAATCTTTTCTGTTCTGTTTCATGCTGAAATCGTTTTTCCTCTAATTCAGCGGCTAATTTCATTTTTTTCTCATTTTCTTCAGCCTCAAATCTTTTCTGTTCTGCCTCAAATTTTACATTCTCTAGTCTTAGTGTTTCCAACTTCTGAGCCTTTTCATATTCTGAAAGTGCGAATACTTTTACCTCTTCAGGAGTCATCTGAAGGGCTTTAGCTTGTTTAATAAAATAATCAAGCGAATACATTATGATTAATAAGTAGTCACTATACTCTTTCCTTCTTAAATGAAAATTAATTAATGTTGATTAATTTTCCTTATCACTATAATGAGTGATACTCGTTCCTGTCCAAGAACGGTAAGCAATTCATATAATTATCAATTATATTATTAATCAATAAAATAAGTTATGTAAGGTAATGTTATGATAAGACAAAAGCAATAGACAATTATGACAATGGTGACAAGACAAGATAGTTAATGACAAATGAAAACATTTGCAGAAATCAAAAAAGTTAGAATGAAAAAATAAGAAATAATTTTGCAAAGAGTGCAATGATAACTGCAATAGACCAATAAACAAGACAATGAACAACACAGTGTATAAACATAGGTTTGTAAAAAACTCAACGATAGTAAGGTGAGAATGGACGAATGTTACAAACAAGATACATCATAAAACCAAGGTACGAATAAAAATAACTACGAAAACTACAATGAAAACTTGACAATACAGCTAAACAGACAGGTGTCACAGACCACCAGACACAGTGGACCTAGAATCCTTCGACACCCAGGTGCCGGAACATTCCACTGCGGGAAGTCTGCAAATAAATCTATAGAACAATTATGAAGGCCCTGAGATGAACCTGGGATGTTCCCTTCATAATTCACCTACCCAACCTCCCACGATAAACATAAAACATAGAACAAGCAACTCACATGAATAATAAGTGGACATAACAAAAAGATAAGGCACAGCTAAATGTAATACAGTGTAACAACGATACTACGTTTATACTTATCTCGCGCAAGAAAAAATAAAATGCCTCGTCTCCGTAGGTGTACGTATGAGAAATCGCAATACTTCTTCTTGAGTAAACAATGCTCGTATACGACACTGAGGACTGAAAGATGAGGTCCAACGTAGTCCTTGACCTTGAGACAGCCGTTATCCGGAGTACGTATACAGTCTGCAAATCCACGTATCACAGTATACTGTAGAACTACAGGAGGTCGTTCCCTGATTGAATCCAGCGTAATTCAAGACACACTGTGCCGCCATATTGTTGGAGTCGGATTTTATGTTATTACGTTTGAAGGTGTTGACGATGATGGGTGAAACTGCCAGTTCATGCTAATAACGCGAATTCTAAAATGAACTTCAAGTATGTCAATAGAACTTTGCAAACTGAAGTATTCAGCAAAGGCTTGTCTTCAAAGTTCAATGTATTTATTCACAGATACAAACACGATATTCAGTAGCAGACGAGACGTTTGATGCATGGACGATCAATAATAAAATAGGATGGTGCAAATCTGGCATAATGTTCCTAATGGCAATATACGTCTTTCCAGTCAGTTCCATTATCAATATTCTTCCTTGCTAAACTAAAGTTCATACAATTAACCTGTCTTTATGATAGTTTCAAAGGCATCGGCCGTTGACCTTCTGCAAGGAGATCGGGCTTAATATACATCTTTATAATCTTTGATAAGGCATCCAAAATATACTGTCTTGCTCAAATAAACTTCTCCCATAGACTGCTCAGACAGTTGATTAAAGTTTAGATCCACACGTTTCTACATCAAGATAAAATACATGTTAGCGACTATCCTTGGCTAACCTCTCCACTACGTGCCATGACCGAGATGTCGGCACTTCGTAATACAATTTTGCAATATATATAAATAATATTTCCTCTCGTAGGATTACTACTACGATTGAACAGTGAAGCTATCAGCTCATCTGATCCATTCTTGAAATCCTGCCATGAGGACTCCAGCTAGATGCCAGTATTGAGTGGAGACATCACTTAAAATCATGAATAAGATTATTATCAACACATGGGTGCAAGACTTACATATTCATCTAGACGTTGGCTTCTGATAAGAAAACCAATAGTCCTCCATAGAAATAATTCCCATTCATCAGGGACACAAAACAATATATTATGGACGATCAGTCCGGCTTGACCCTTCAACATCACTCTCTGACGTCATCTCCCCCGATCTTAGAAACCCGTGCGCTATGAGTCCTCATACACTACATAGTGCACATACGTGCGTGATAAATCATACGCACAAATAATATTCCTATCATAAGAATGGTGCGTAACCTTTTAACACAGGCAGGACCTAAGACTGCCATCTATCCGCTGACAGAACAAAGTGGAAGCAGTTTGTTACTGCCCTACAAGATGCCACCAGGTGTGATGGCCACTGACTGCTTTGACAGCCCGTGGCAAAGGTTCAAAGAAGAAAAGTTAATAAATGGAGAAAAAAAGATAAGTGCTATACATGGTGATGAATTGAGGCCCTTGAATTTATATATAGATGAATGGGGCACATTTCTTTGAAACAAATGAAAATAAATAAAGAAATCCTTGAAAACTAGGAATAAAAAGAGGAACAAGGAAAGACATCAAAATTAGGCAAAAAATATATTTTACATATAAGGTGACAAAACACTTTGTTGAAAATCATAGTAGAAGAAAAGGTTTCAGACAAACAAACAAGCAGAGAACAGCATTATAAGTCGGAAGGAAGCATAAAGAGGTGGTTGGAAATCATCTAACAGGGCATACCATCACGGGTAGAAAGAAAATGTTGAAGGTACAGTTAACCATCAAGGTGGAGGTGGCACTCATCTAATCAGAATGGTAATTACTGTAGGGTACAGAGACATATGATGATGGAAAACTAGAGCTGGAGAGTAGTAGCCTAGGAATTTTAAAATAATTGTCCTTGAAACAAAGATCCACTGACAGCTGAAGATGCAGTTAAAGTTTTGTACTCATACATCATTCACTTCATTTTTGTGTGCTCCTTGTTGTTGCTAGGGATCTCTGAGGTGACAAATAAAGAATATGACTACTGCTATATCAGTCATGTCATGACAGTTGACTAATATGACTTTGTGCATGGGGCTCACAACCTCATGTAAATCTCATTGTTACAGAAATCATAGCTGCAGGAGCACATCAGTGCTTGGATGCAAGCTTCCTACAAGGAGATCAGCTGCTGTTGTGACTGCATGCTCCATAAGCAGGAAAAGGGAAAATAAGAACTGTGCTCAACAGCTAATGTGTTTACCCTGGTTTGATTCTGAGTTCTGGAAAACACCTTACCTGGTGCACTATTTCTGGAACAGTTATCTCCTGATGTATTACTAGCAATGGCTGCATAATTTTTTTTTAATCTGCTGCTTTGAAGATGCATATCTCATATACCAAGTGCAGGGTGGGTCCATATATTACTTTATAGAAGTGCACTAATGGAAACTTATTTGTAAGTAGTTGATACACTGTAATCTTTTACCCTCAGTACCCCCGTCTGGAAGCTCAAGGAAACTTACCAGAGATCTTCAAGAAATCACTTTCATCATTTGAAGAGGTATGAGAATTGGCTTAAATTGACCACTTTTGTAAGAAAGTTATTATTTTTAATTGTCTTCATTCCATCCCTTATTTGCTTCAGTGGTTCACTTTAGTATTAATAGTTTTTGCTTTGTAAATCACTGGAGGACCAACTATGGACATATTTCTGGTGCATTTCCTTTTTTTTCCCCCATCATTTATAATATCAGGAAAATGTAGTGCAGACTCATTCTAAATGTTTTGAGAAGAGAAAAACTAGAACACATTATGACTGCAGAAAAAATCTGTGGTGAGAATAGTTAATTATAACAAAGAGGGAATTGATACAGAACATCAGAGATTGACATTTGTGGAGAGGCCTGTGCCATGAGTCATGTTACTTAATTCTGAGTGGACAGCATACAAAGTAATTGATAGCCCATTTTCAGAAGCTAGACTTATCTTAACAAAAATATACAGTATTTATATTGTTGTAATAAAAATCTATTTGTGAGTAATATGTAGATGGTAATTTTTATGTATGCACCTGCGGAGATGTTTGTTTTAAAATTCACTTAATTGTGAATGGTGAAAAATAAAAACAGTTTCTCTTTCTTCGATGACCTAAGAGTAGTGCTCCACAAACTATGTCAATGATTCAAAAGAGTTGTGATCCAATGGATCCCATCTTATTGTAACATCCCTGGGAATGAAGAGGCTGACAGATTGGCAAAGGAAGGTGGAAAGCTACCTCAGCCTGATGCAAGAATAACTTTCGAAGAGGCAAAGAGTTTTATCAGAATCAGATGCAGAAACAAATGGGATCCCGAAGCATTCAGGTCACACACTAAATGATGCACACTACCAGCTCAACAGAAGAGAAGTAGTAGTAATCTTCAGACTCCGCACGGGCCACAACAGATTGGGATACCATCTATTCAACAAGCTAAAGATAGGAGCTACCGACGAGTGTGACTGTGGCACTGATAAAATGTCTGCTGAACATCTGCTTCAAAGATGTCCAACATATGAGGAACAGAAAAAGCACATATTGCCATCACCAGTACCATTTGTGGAAAAGCTCTACGGAGATGCAAATAGCCTCAAGCTGACTACTGCTTCTTTGAAAACATTCAAGTAGACGTCCGAGAGGGTACAAAGAAGAAGACTTCCTTGGCAGCTCACAGACGATCCAGATGATAAATTGTGTACATTTAAAATGTTGCTTCAGTACATAAATATTAAATACATGATATTACAGCAGAATGACATTATACCAGTGAGTGAGGAGAAGTAAATAGTTTTTTCACAGTCTGTTAGTACAAAGTAGCACATGAAGTTACAAACACTTTCAGACGCTACGATAGGGACCCAAAGATGCAGCAATAGAGAATGCAGTCAGCGACCCATAGCTTGACTGCTTGCATCAGGGTCGGCGAACCAGAGCTGACCAAGACCCTACTCCACCTCCACGTGGTGGTCCTGGAAACAGGCTGCATCACTGCAGTCTAGCTGAGAGAGTAGGGATCGCAGAGGGAAAGCAAACCCGGTCCCAAAAAATGCAGTGCTGAAGTCGGATGTGTCGACCGAAAGGTGCAGATATCACAGCTCCGGCGTAAACAGATACAACGCAACCAACGTCCTTTTCAGGACGAACGAGGAAGAAGAAGAAGAAGACGCTACAATAGATTGTACACATGAATGTGAAATGTCTGTAGAAAGTTTAGAGTTCACAGTTATCAAAATATCACCGGCATTTAATCAAGCCAACATCAGCTAGCACCTTGTTTGCCAGTGCTGAACAATTATATAACAGCAGATTGTTAACCTATTCTGTACCAGGCAATTTTTAGATTTTACCTGCACAGAAATGAATGCCAGTTTTTCCCCACAGTTGGGATTTTAAGATAAGCAGTATGTCGTGAGATTATATAGGTTTTATGAGAAGGTTGAATAGTAGAGTGGGATAAAATCCCCTAGGCCTCTAAGGTAATGGCCTCTAAGTATGAAGATCTACTTAGGACACCAAGAGTGAAAAGAGAAGGTGAAAATAAGGTTTCAGGAGATATTCTGATCTTTTGTGACAAATTCACTCCATAGCCCCAAATGAGCCCCCACTTCCAGTTAGACAATAACGATGCAATCAAACACTCACATCACAAATGATGTAAACAAGTTATACACTATGATGTATATTTATATACCTAAATATAGAAATTACACAGTGGGAAAAATAAATAATATTGGTGACAGAATAGATCAACTGATTCCGTACGCAAGATCTTTTAAAAGACGCAATGGCCGACCGCTGTGTCCGCAAGATCTTTTAAAAGACGCTGATTTATTTTGTTGTTTCTTTCTATTCTGATATTTTATACTGCCCGGAATTTATCTCGAACGGAAGTAAACACAAAACTGGGCAAATTTCAACAAGCTTCAACGTCTTTTATTTGCGTTTGAAGGGATTTTTTCACATTTATCTTCATCTTTAATCGTGTTTTGTCGTACCGCCATAATGGCCAAAAACACACAGGATATGTTACTAATATGTGAACAGGTAACAAACTGTGTGATCAACCATAACTTTCTTACTTTTTCTGTGTTTCTAAATGGATTACCTGCACAAAGAGAGCAGTGAAACTGTATTGTGATAACAATTTATGTTACAAGCCTTACGTAAGTCGAAAATTTTTGTTCAAAATTTCAAGTTATCTTTTTTTCCGTGTACATGTTATCTGTTATAACATAAACATAACATAAAATTATCTAGAAAAGCATATGGATTTATATTGTTCATCCAATGTACTTTAATTTGATATATAATATGTTATACTTAACTCATGATTAGACACACATTGACAGTAAACGTAAATTATGTATGTGTAAATTTTTGGGGTTTAAAAATAATTCCGTCCAGAGCTGAAAATAATTACGTACTGAATCAGTCAAAGTTGTACAATAATAATGACTTAATTAAGTAACTAATTACTCTAACAGTCACTTGACTGGTGGACTTGACTTCATGAACATAATTAACGAAAGTCCTAGTCTCACAACTGATTAAACAACACTTCATAATGATGCACTTGCAATTATACTGCTTACAGATGAATCAAATAAGGTATGCACATATGACACAACCTGGGACAAGATACTAGACTTATGGATGTTTGCTTTGCATGTTGAAATAACAACAGCTTGTAAGAAATATTGAATAATCTGGCTATGATAAATGACTGTTGTGCTTCAGTACTATCTGGGGCTCTTGCACTGAATACTAATGAGTACATATGGCTGACTAGGCTGATGAGCACAGCTGGCTTGATATGGCGTAAGACTGAGCTGTGGGGGGGGGGGGGGGGGGGGGGGGGGGGCAGCCCTTGACATATGTGGGTGCGCAGTAGTCTGGTTTCAGGCTGCCTATTGAGAGTAGTCAGGGAAACATATTCTTTTTCTGTTGATGACAGTAGTTCTCGTTTCTGTAGAAGCTGCTAGTCCAATGCCTCCTAGACTTGATGAAGACTCCTTTGTAAATTATGGCTGGCTTTGGGCATCTCAACTGCGCACAATTTCTGGTCACTTAATTGATCACTTGAAAACTTATGTAGAGTGACCAGAAATTTGTCAAAAATATTTGCCCACGCATTTTCTTAAAGTCAAAATACCACCTGTTTAATGATGTTTTAAAATTCCACACATTCTATGTTACCAAAATCAAACATTTGTGATGTAGCATGTCTCATCCCAGTGAAACAAATGCAGGGCAGCACAAACTTGTATTTGAACCCACCATTCACATTCTGTTACAAAACATAGGAAGGCTTCAGTACTTTGAATTTGTCTGATGAAATAATTTGAAACACATTCATTTGTAAAAAAAACATTGAACGGAACAACTTGGGTGCCTTTATCACACAGTACACATAAATAATCATAAGAAAATATCTCATAATATGTATAAAATCATTGTAAGTTGACTGAAGAATATTTTAAAGTGTTAACAGTCTTATAAGCAACAACAAGTTGTTTTATATCCTGTAATATGCAAACATGAGGAAACCGGACTATAACCAATGGGCATACCAGGCAGCTTTTGGGAGAATAAAGCACCATATTGTGGCTTGGCATGCACTGTGGCATAGAGAGAGCTAATCTAACAGACATCATTTTGCACAAAGTCTGTCAGTACAGAACATAAGGTCATTAAAAATCAGAGCCAGTCTATTATTATTGAGGCATATTTTGCTGCAAGGATTTTATTATTGTTCCACCATGAGTGGTCAGTATTTGAACCTGTTTTTATTTCACCCTTCATCCTGCTTAAAGTAGTAATTTGACATATACAAGGTTACTCAATGCTTTGTAATTCATCTCATAAAATAATCAGTCACAGAAATGGTTTAAAAAACAAAAAACTTTTCAGCATAACATGTAATTCTGTTTTCATCATAACGTGTAATTCTGTTTAATTGTTTCTCCAGCTTATCAGTGAGTGCAAAAACATAATACAGAATGCAGACAGTGTCTATGAAAAGGTAACTTCTACTTGTACTCTTGTGTTTAACTCAGTATATAAAAAAAATAGTAGGTGGCAAGACAAACAGGATTGGTAAATAACATAGTCATATATGTAACAAAGATCATATAACTACATTTGAAAGAAGTAAGTCGGGAATGAAGGTGAATGTAAACCAGCTGTTTTAGATTTAAAATTTTGCTTTTCTCATTGTCTACTTTTTTTTTATTCAGTACCTGGTGGTAGTTAAAATTAGTAGTTATAGATACAAGTTAATAGTATGAAATATGCATCACCTTTCGTTGTTAATCTCTTACTCAGTTAACTATTACTGTGATCTGTGATCGCTAACTAGACACAGCATACCGTTTCAGCAACAGTCAAGTTGCGTGCATTTTCTAGTGCATAATTTTAGTGCTTAATTTATCATATATATTTATGATACAAAATATATTGTGTTATTTTCTCCCAGCTGTTGAACTGTCAGAAAGCAGGACTTGAATGGCATGAAGACCTGGAGAATGTCTGTCAGCAGGCAGGTCTCAGGGCAAAGAAATTGTCCAAAGTATGTATTTTTTTTTTTTTTGTGTGTGTGGTCCAAAATGTCAGTCTTAAAGAAAGTTTTTAATTATTATTTTTTTTTGGTGGTTATTCCGTGCCTGGTCTAAGAGACTTAAAACTGCAGTGTTCTGAAAAGAATGATCACCGAAAGTGGCTACAACATAGATGAAAATATTTGTGTCCAGGTTTGGGTTGAATTAAGAATTTTTGTTTGCCTTACATGTTTTGGAGCATATTGGTGAAAGGTGAAATGATGACAGTGGTGATTTTGAGAAAAAAGCAAAATCTGAAAACTGTCAACAAAATGGAAAATTCAGGTACAGTCATTCAGTTTTTCTTTATAATAAACGCTCCTCTTGCCTTTTGTTGTATTATTTTTAATATCACCATCAGCCCCAACATTGTCTGTTGCTGCTACCAAGATACAAATATGAAAAATTCCACATACTTCTAGATTCTCTAAGAGCTTGTCTGGCTATCATTTGCCACATTTTTTAAATTTCATAATCTTTATATTTTCTTTGTGTATTTTCATTGCCAGTTGCTGTGACCCTCTTTGTCAGTGTTAGTTCTTATTCTTTTTTGTTGGTTAGACGGTTAATAGGACTAGAATACCCTTTTACTCTGTTGGTTTCACGAGCATAAGTATTCTAATTTACACCTTCAATCCGAGGCTATAGATCAATCAAGTTAGAAAAAGTGAAAACATGTATTGATAAGAGGCATACACCCCGTCTCGAACCTCTCCATCCTCTTTTATCTGCCAAAGGACCTTGATGTCAGTTCACTACCTCATACAACACACCAAGAAGTTATCTGACCCAATAGATACATGACTATGTTCATACAAAAGATTTTCTTATATTAATGAATAACTTATGGTAGAAATCCCACATTTCGTGCAGTAGTTTCCCCCCAAGTGATTCTTTATCTAAAGTGTCCACCATGGGTGTTTTTTTTACAAATAGTTCTCAAGTCTTCTTTAGTCTAGGAAGCGAACAGAGGATAAATACATTCATATTCGAAGCCCCACGTCTCGGTTGCCACCTACTAGGGATTCTAGACCATGATGTGGCGTTCATTCTCATGAGGTCCATGAGCAGTCACTAGAGTTTCTTTTTAATCTCTCAATGCAAACCACTGCTCAGTTTTAGCATTTCAAATTTATAACAATAATAGCTTTAACAGTAATGAATAGTACAATAATAGCTTCACTTCAGTTCACTGTATTATTAATATTATCGGAAGTAGTATTATGTTGTTCAGTAACTTGATGTGATAACATTCAATAATAAGTTGTAAGTATGTTCAATAACAACCACCACTGCAACCAGTATGTATAATTGCTTGGTGTATGAGTGTAGTACCATTCCTAGCGTCGGCTATCAATCTGACTAACCACGTAACATCATGGTGGCTCCATGCTCCATAAAGGGAGTATGCAAAAAGGTAAATGATGACAGAGTGCGTGTAACCATGTACTAGCATATTGATAATCCCTTACCTTTCTTGACGCATCACTGTTACAGCTCTGGATCTGCAGAACTTGCTTGAATTGCCTAAGCCAGTCCTGGATGAAGAGAAACCGACAGGTATATGAGCCATACATATCAAGAATATGAAAACTTGACAAGATTCACTGAGGAAACATATGTCAATCCATTTTCTCTAAGTTTGTATATTGTACATCATTAAACTTGTTGAAAATTCTCCATATAGTTATCAATATTCATAATCGTACATAGCACTGTATGATAGAAAGTTTCATAGATGCCAATCCCCGGACGTCAATGTGAACTGCAAGCCAAAGTAAAAACACTTTTAAAACATTACATGGCTACAGATTATGAGAGTTGGTTAGATACACTAATAAAAAATACACTTTTTAGATACACTTAGATACACTATCAGCATTCAAACTGTTTGTTTTGTTGTATGTGAAGTATTATAATAATATGCATCATATTAAAATAAGTTACCCAATGTTTCATAGATTGAGGGAGTTTTTTAATTTTTTAAAATTCTGCCCAAATAACATATACAGTAGAACTCCATTTATCCGAACCCCAATTATCCGAACATCCAATTATCCGAACACTTTTTAAAAAAAAAAAAAAAAAGCAGGAGCCACCAGTCATTTTAGACTACATTTCTGAAGCTTTTGATGCGGCAAGCTTCAAATGTGTGCGAACAATTTGTAGAGGATATGATGGGCTAATGGTCGGTCGCTTACGTACAAGAAGTCAGTTAGATCATAAAGTCAGTTAATATCTGGTTTACCAATCCAGTGTACATGTGCGTTCTAGGCAGAACACTGGCTAAACAGACAGTTCAACTTAAAATAATTGTGTCTGCTACTACAGCAGAATAATTTTAGTGTACAAGTATTTCTCTGTGCGATATAGCATCTTCCAGTAGGCCTAAAGCATATAAAAGGAACCGCAATGTTTTGTAAATTGAAACGAAAACAGAAATTATCAAGAGACTAGGAAAAGGTGAAACTGTGTCTTCACTTGCGAGGATTTTCAATGTTGGGAAAGCTACCGTCTCTGACATCAAAAGTAACAAGGATAAAATTATGAGTTTTCGCATCGAAATTGGATAGTGAAAATGGGTCGAAGAAACGTAAAACCATGAGAAATGCGAAAGATTTGAAATTGGAAGAGGCTTTGTATATATGGTTTGTGCAAAGAAGAAGCAAAGGGGAACCTGTCTCTGGCTCTCTATTGTGTGAAAAGGCACTTCAGTTCAACAATCAACTTGACGGTCCTCCTGACTTTAAGGCTAGCCAGGGATGGTTAAGAAACTTTAAATCTCGTCATGGCATACGAGAATTGTAGATTCAAGGGGAATCTTTATCTAGCGATGCAACTGCCGCTGAAAACTTTAAAGAAACATTCTTGGCTTTTTTGGAAGAAGGTTATTCACTCGATGATGTGTATAATGCCGATGAGACTGGCTTATACTGGAAATCATTGCCTCAAAAATCACTTGCATCTCAGCACGAAGCAGCTGCCCCTGGGTTTAAAAAGTGCAAAGAGAGAGTAACAATTTTGGTAGCCGCGAATGCCAGTGGAAGTCATCGTTTATCGGTGCTAATGATCGGCAAAGCCAAAAAACCACGTTGTTTAAAGAATGTGACATGTCTCCCATTGTGTTACAAAGCACAGAAGAGTGCTTGGATGAATAGTGAAATATTTCTTGATTGGTATACAAATCAGTTCATCCCAAATGTGAAGAGGCTGAGAGAACAAGAAAAGAAAACTGGAAACGAATTTCTTCTTCTACTGGACAATGCACCATCTCATCCAGAGACGGATACATTGAATGCAGTTGATGCAAATTTTAAAGTAATTTTTCTGCCTCCCAATGTAACAGCACTGATTCAACCAATGGATCAGGGTGTTATAGCAAAGCTTAAAAAGATGTACAAGCAGGAAGTCCTGCGTCGTTTATTGTTGGCTGAAGATGAAGAAAGTGTGGTGGCGTTTTCCAAAAAGCTTAATCTCCAAGACTGCTGCTATATGTTAGCTGATGCTTGGACCACCCTGTCACAAGATAATCTCAACAAGGCTTGGAATAGATTGCTTGGGAAAAAAGGAGGAAATGAAACTACTGCAGTGGACACAAATGATGATTGTATAAATGAAGTTGTGGAACTGTTTCAAGCAATGCCCGGATTTTCGGACTGTGACAAAGATGATGCACACATGTGGCTAGAAGATGATAATGATTCTGGTTTTCCGTTTTTGAATGACGAAGAAATGTTGTCTTTTGTGCAAGAAGAAAACCAAATACATGTAGTGACCGATGATAAAGACTCCTCAGAAGTACATGATGTACTTGTAGATTATGAAGAAAACCCAAAACGTCGACCAAGTCCTGAAGAGGCCTTTATAGCACTAGAAACAGCGATGGCTTGGTACGAGCAAGAAGATGACAGCTGTCCTACACAGCCTCTGCTGTTGAAGAGAATGCGGGACTTAGCACCCAAAAGGAGACTATCCAGTTTGGTGCAAAAGAGGATTCCTCATTATTTTAAATAGTGGGCTACATCTGTGCAAGTACATGTATACGTAAGTTGCGCCTGGTTTTGAATCGTTTGTAATGTTATTTTGAAAACATTTCTCTTTCTTAAAAAATAATAATTAATACAAGTAGTACATGCACTGCAGTGTAATAAAAGATTTTGGTGATACAGTGATCTAATACAGTGTGGGTATTATTATTACAGCACAATTAAATATGTTTTATAGTGTATTTTCCTTGTGATGGTTAATTATATTTAGAAATATCCTTCTTATTCAAGCCAAAAAAGATTGTCAAGAGTACATCAGGCAGGTATGTATACTCACTTTTTTGTATAACAGTGTGTGCATGTTGTCCCATGTAGTCGTTCCACCCCCCCCTCCCCCCCCCCCCCCCCCCCCCCAGGGTCTCCGAGGAGACAAAGAGAAACCTTACTGCTCCCTCAGATGTATTGTACAAAGTGACTTATTTGAGGTTGTTTATTGAGGTCTTTGAAATGTGGATATATAGAAGAATGGGGCACGACTCATGGAAAGAGAAGAAAACAAATAAAAAGGTCATAGAAAACCTAGGAATGAAAACACAGTTAATGAAGGAGATCAAAATTAGACCACTAAAATACTTTGGCCATGTACAAAAATACATAACGTCTTAATGAGGACCGTATTAGATGGAAGAGTTGAAGCCAAATGTGCAAGAGGAAGACAGCACTACAAGTAAGAAGATGATATCAAGAGATGGACAGGAAAGAGTCTTGCAGAGTGCTCCATCAGGACAAGAGACATAAGATGTTCGAGATCTATTGCAGCCGACCTTTGATTGCTGTGGAGATGGCAACTGATGATGATGATGCTGATAAGGCTGTCTACCTAATGGTGTAAAACAAATTTCTACAGAAACGACTGCTGCAAATATATTGAATGCTGTGATGAAGGTTTCATGAAATGGTACCAGCTGCTGTGGTGACTCCATATAGAGCAATATGGCAAATGATGATGATGATGAGAACAGTTGGAGCTGGGTTGATATGTGTAGGTTAGAACAGTTGGAGCTGTGATGATATGTGCAGGTTAGGAGAACAGTTGGAGCTGTGGTGATATGTGCAGGTTAGGAGAACAGTTGGAGCTGTGGTGATATGTGCAGGTTAGGAGAACAGTTGGAGCTGGGTTGATATGTGTAGGTTAGGAGAACACTTGGAGCTGTGATGATATGTGCAGGTTAGGAGAAAAGTTGGAGCTGTGATGATATATGCAGGTTAGGAGAACAGTTGGAGCTGGGTTGATATGTGTAGGTTAGAACAGTTGGAGCTGTGATGATATGTGCAGGTTAGGAGAACAGTTGGAGCTGTGGTGATATGTGCAGGTTAGGAGAACAGTTGGAGCTGTGGTGATATGTGCAGGTTAGGAGAAAAGTTGGAGCTGTGATGATATATGCAGGTTAAAACAGTTGGAGCTTTGGTGATATGTGCAGGTTAGGAGAACAGTTGGAGCTGTGATGATATGTGCAGGTTAGGTGAACAGTTGGAGCTGTGGTGATATGTGCAGGTTAGGGGAACAGTTGGAGCTGTGGTCATATGTGTAGGTTAAGAGAACAGTTTGAGCTGTGATGATATGTGCAGGTTAGGAGAACAGTTGGAGCTGTGATGATATGTGCAGGTTAGGAGAAAAGTTGGAGCTGTGATGATATATGCAGGTTAAAACAGTTGGAGCTTTGGTGATATGTGCAGGTTAGGAGAACAGTTGGAGCTGTGATGATATGTGCAGGTTAGGTGAACAGTTGGAGCTGTGATGGTATTTGCAGGTTAGAACAGTTGGAGCTGTGGTGATATGTGCAGGTTAGGAGAACAGTTGGAGCTGTGGTGATATGTGCAGGTTAGGAGAACAGTTGGAGCTGTGGTGATATATGCAGGTTAAAACAGTTGGAGCTTTGGTGATATGTGCAGGTTAGGTGAACAGTTGGAGCTGTGATGATATATGCAGGTTAGAACAGTTGGAGCTGTGGTGATATGTGCAGGTTAAGAGAACAGTTAGAGCTATGTTCATATGTGTGCAAGTTAGGAGAACAGTTGGAGCAATGTTAATTTGTGTGCAAGTTAGGAGAACTGTTGGAGCAATGTTAATATATATGCAAGTTAGGAGAACAGTTGTAGCAATGTTGATATGTTTACAAGTTAGGAGAACAGTTGGAGCTATGTTAATATGTGTGCGAGTGTAGCGAGAGGAAAGATATAATGGCAGTGATATTATCCTTGACAATTAGGTGTATCAGATGATACCAGGATAGTGCCAGATAAGAGACTGGTCTTACAAGAAATACCCCATTCTCTGAAAAGAGTAATGGTGTATCGACATCAAAGGTATAGTCAAGCTGTATAGGTTCCTAGATGAGATGGTAATGACTATCTTAAGTTCCTATGGGCTCCTCTCCAGACTAACCTTAGACAATGACTCTGCTAGGGGTAATTAACTACACAACATGGACTTTTAACCAAATATAAATAATTCACTGAAGACTCTGGGTACAGTTTATAATTTATTTAAATACAGGATCATTTCTTCTTTGTACTTTGTTAATTTTCAAATAAAATCCAAATGATTGCAAAATAAAATCCAAATGATTGCAAAATAAAATATGGTTCAGTTTCATATATATACATAACACATTTACAGTTAATTTCTTAAACTAATATAGTTCGTATTCAACTGTTTTCTTGCTTCCTGATAGAATCTGTCTCTCTTTTGTGCTTTCTTGTATAAATATCAGTTACTTTATGATAAAGCCATCATGACTCATATGACTGTCAAATGTCTTCTATCTACACCACAGTTTTTATCTCGTCATTACATAGTCTATTCTTAGGTGGGTATATGGTATTTCAAAGCTGAAGTAGCCCAACACTGAGCTACTTATCTGAAAAAAGTCCTTCCTGGGCCTCGTACAGCAGTATGATTGGAAAGAACCCCACCACTGTGGGTCCTCCACTAGTCAAGATAACACAGTTAATACTGGCAAAAGCTCTGACAAACTTGAACATCTATTTGCTGACTTGGTCACTGTAGGTTTTGTATGACACTCAGGGCAGGATATAACCTGAAACATAATATACACCTATATAGTATCGCTCATTGTCTCCTTAGCCAGTCAGGAGGTATAATGAGACAGTTCAGACAAGCTGTGGTTAATTACAAGAGACATATTAAGTCATGAATAACACAATTCGTTCACGTTCTAGCACTATAGTTCAGTAATTCACTTGTTACAGTTCTGTCCATGATTTGCTTCTATAAAATCATATAGGCCTTATGGTAATCATTGTGTAATATATCAAATAATACAGAAAATCAATCTGTCATAGTCATTCCTTCTTCCAGTTTGGATAGTCCTTTCCAGCAAGCATAATATCTTTAAAACACTTTCCACAACCAACTAGCTCAATCCATTCATTCTACTTATTTATTACACAATGAAACTAAACCTACACACTTCGGGTTTTCCTCCAGAAATAGCACAATGATTCTACACATACCAATATTACTCTAAGCACACATTGATAATATATTTACATATATATATATATATATATATATATATATATATATATATATATATATATATATATATATATATATATATATATATATATATATATAATATATATATATATATTTACATATATATATATATATTTAATTAACATCTTGCTTACCCTCAATCACAGACAGGCTTTCAATGGTTACACAGTCTGCTCACACTTCTGCAGATGGCAACGGAGTTGATACAAATGTTGTGCTCTGTGTCTGTAGTTTGAATTAGACGGCGAGTGTCTGTGTCATTCGTTCTCTCCCCTTATATAGTGGACTTGCTGATGTACGAGATGACAACTAGACCAAAGTACGTTTTCATGCATCCAAAATCGGGTAGGCAGGGCAAGGTGTGCTTAGATAACAAATCTAAAATAATTCTGGAATCCTTATTTCCGCACCGATTTCCTCCATCTTAGGTTTATTTTACTCATATGAATGAGCTCTATCACTATGCCTATCCACTTTATCCTATAGTTTATCTGTCTGTTCACTGGAGCAGCCAAAACAGGGAAAAACACAACATGGGTCATGCTCCACTGTCTTCTATTCATAATAACTTCGGCTGTACAACACATCCAGTGAATCTATTGCTATCTGCCTAAGGCTAATGATCCCTATTATTGAACTGGGTCCTTCTTTATCTAGGTACTCCATAATTATTTGCACACTGCCTTCTGAAATATCATCATCTACACTTTCGTTGTCCTCCATGCCTAGCGTATCTTCTGACACTATTTGTACCAAGCTGGCGTTTCATTGGTCAGTTACATCCACGGTGTTTGTGCGGTGATAAATTTTTGAATGATGCCGAGATATGATTCAGACTTCATCACAGCAAGTTAGGAAAACAGTTGGAGCAATATTGATATGTGTGCAAGTTAGGAGAACATTTGGAGCTATGTTAATATGTGTACAAGTTAGGAGAACCATTGGAGCTGGGTTGATGTGTGCAGGTTAGGAGAAAGTTGGAGCTATGTTGATATGTTTGCAGGTTATGAGAACAATTGGAACTATGTTAATATGCGTGCAAGTTAGAACAGTTGGAGCTATGGATGTATGTGCAGGTTAGGAGAACAGTTGAAGCTATGGATGTATGTGCAGGTTAGGTGAACAGTGGGAGCTATATTTATATGTGTGCAGCTTAGGAGAACAGTTGGAGCCATGTTGATATGTGCACAGATTAGGAGAACAGTTGGAGCAATGTTGATATGTGCACAGGTTAGGAGAAGAGTTAGAGCAATGTTATGTGTGCAGGTTAGGAGAACAGTTGGAGCTATGATAATATTTGTGCAGGTTAGGAGAACAGTTAGAGCTATGATGATATGTGTGCAGGTTAGGAGAACAGTTGGAGCTATGATGATATGTGTGCAGGTTAGGAGAACAGTTGGAACTATGATGATATGTTTGCAGGTTATAACAGTTAGAGCTATGTTGAAATGTGTGCAGGTTAGGAGAACAGTTGGAGCTATGATGATATGTTTGCAGGTTAGAACAGTTAGAGCTATGTTGATATGTGTGCAGGTTAGGAGAACAGTTAGAGCTGTGTTTAATAAAGCAGCAGAGCAAGTTAACAAAAATAGAATAATCTGCATGTGCATATCCTGGTATTTGGTTATCAGTGGCCATATCCTGGTATTTGGTTATCAGTGGCCATATCCTGGTATTTGGTTATCAGTGGCCATGTACTGTATTTGCCTTTCTCCTATTCAGATAAAAGAAGCTGCAATTACCACAGGGTTAGCAAAGGATGGCAGTGGTGCTTCAACATCAGTGATTCCAGACATCAAGTTGGAAGAGCCATCATGATCAGTACCACACTTGGATAATGTGAACTGCAAGAAAGTAATAATTTTAAAACATTACATTGCTACAAATTTGAGAGTTGGTTAGATACACTATCAGCATTCAAACTGTTTATTTTGTTTTATTTGAAGTATTAAAATAATATACATCATATTTAAATAAGTTAGCTGATATTTCATTGTTAGCTTTATTAAAAATGCATTCTTTGACAGCCGTTGACATGTAAATGGCCAAGAGATAACTTTCCAACAGTTTTGATCAATATTTCATTCAGTCATTCATTACTTTTCAAGTTGCAGTCTTAAAGGATAAGACATTGAAAGAGTCTGATTGGATGGCACAAGACATGCAGGTTTGGCATGAACTGATGGAAGGTATGTCCTGCAAGAGAGTTGAAGGATGGTAATAATGATGATATTACTTGATGTTAAGGAGGGAAATAAATGGTAGACAGTTCAGTAGGAACTATGTCAAACTTGCTGGCATCATCATCATGCAAAACACATTGTCACAGAAACCACCATCACAACAGCATGTGACTGTTTAGTGCAGACTCCCTGCAATGGGGACCAGCTACAGAGCTGGCTCCATGCTCCATAGGGAGCACAAAGAAAAATGATGATGACGACCTACGAACATTTACTGGGCATATCAATTACATTTATGTACACAATCTGGTTACATCACCTTAAGAACAAAACTCGTAACCCCAGACTTTACTGTATGTAACAACAGTTACAAACATACAACACAACATAACACTTGGTTTATAAAGGTAAAAGACAAAATGGTATGTACATCAGTTATATAGATGCACATGGGTAGACAAAGAATGTTTTAGTGAAATGCCTTCTTCACTGTTTTTGTCTATTTTTCACAAGTAGTATACAAAAAAGTTTCTTCTGTGTCTCTTTTTTTCAAATGTATGCCTGACAAATAAATTAAATGTATGTATGCCGATATGATATGTAATGAAAGGAAAAGATATTCCCATAGCAGATACTACTTCACGGTAATCAGTTCCCTTTTTCATTGCCATTGCCTTCCCTAACTCAGTAACAGATCAGGTACCCATTTATGATTAGGTAAACTGGAGCATGACTCTTTCAGGATTTGATCCCAGAACCCAACATCTTCACCGTGAGATTCCATAAATAATACAGTTTATTTAGCATACATTTTAGATTTTGCAAGTTATTATTTTTAAAACATAATTTTACAGAAAGTGCCCTGAACGGTATCATATGTTTTACTTTAATCAGAAGCTGTCACAGAGCTGTGAATTTAAGTCATATACTTGAAAGATTGGAGGAGTCACTTCAGCCCCAGACATAACTCTATTTTTTACCTGGTTGGGTGCATACAGGAGAATCTCACTATGGGCCCATTATGGGCAGAGAGAAATGAGAAGTGGTTCTGTGTAGGCATGACAATTCCTTGGGAGAGCCCAGAACCAGAGCACAGTATTTTAGCTCTGCTTATTTGGAGAGCCCCCCCTTGGATGGTGGGGAATGTACAGTATACCACATGCTTCTTCCTCCTAGCTTGGGACCAGAAATGATGATCCTTTAAATGCCAGCCAAGCTGGAGAAACTGGAGCTCGTGACTTCAACAAAACAAGTTTCAGAATGGCAGAAAAGCCACATGAAAGCCTAGATCTACATTATAGACAATACCAGGAGTCTTCAGTGTGGTATTGGCTGCAAAAGAGCAAGAATCTCAGCAGTCCTAGTTAAAACAACAACAATACTTGAAAGATTTGTGGCAAGAATTTATAGTGATTGTTCATTATCAGAACCACCTGATATTAGAAATCATGTAATTAATGATTAGTGTAGAGAAACATACTTTCTCAGATGAAATCAGATCTTTCTGAATAGAAATTTGAAAAAAAAAAAAAAATCAGTAGTTTGAAGCTAGTTATAGCTCATAAGAATCACATCAGACGCAAATAGATGCGAGAGAAAACTCCCAGAGGTCTTGGGAGTCAGATTGACAATGGATAATATTGTATAAGGTCCATGATGTCTTTTGGTTAAATTATTGCAAGGATTGCTTCTAAACAAAGTAAGTTGATTTATAGATTCAAGCCTTTGCTGCTAAAACAGTTGTGATTGGACTTTGTTAATTTCCTCAATGGAATGTTAGAATAACTGACTGGAAGCAGGACAGAGGAATATGAAGGCAGATAATTGAAAGGAAAATGTAAGTAACATTACACAGACAATTTTTCAGAAATTTATATCACCATTGTTCTGTGGCTGAAAACATCTCCTTATTTGGGCTCATTATGTCTGAGTTCTGTACCTAGTTGTAGAAGATTGTTTTGATTACTAGTGACATAGAAAGTCTGAAGTCAACATTTCTACTCCAGCTTTACATTTGTAGCCCTCCTCTAATCCATAAAGAAAATGACTAATGAAGACAGAGGTACAAGCATATGTGAAACAAACTTTTGAGGGAGAAATAATGGAATTTTCTTAAAAACTTGGAGAAAAAAATGAAAGACTTTGAGAAGATGCAGAATGACAAAACCACTTACAAAGAGAAGAAGCAAAAGCAGAAAGGATGCAAATGTAAGAAAAATAAAAGTCCAGAAGAAAGCCCTGCATGGAGAGAGGTCAGCAGACACTGAGAATTTCAGATTAACACATTAACTACCGAATTGAAAAACACACTGTGGTGTAATTAAATTTTGTTCCCATTTTAACCCTGTAGTTGTATGCACAATTTAAGCTGTAGTTTTCGTAATTGCTTACAGATTTTTGTGAATTATACGTCATTTTAAAGATAAATGAATGTACTATTATTACAACAAGCTGAAAAAATTATGTTTACAGGTATGGTAAATATTATTAATAATATTAAATGATTGAAAGACAAACAAAGTTTCAATTTTTTAAAAATTATCAACACGTTGCTTGTTTCTAAGGCAGTTAATGCCTTTCTGTTGGTGATTATCACGTAGTATATCCAATTACAATAATAACAAGCCCAAGGACAGACATACTGACTAATATTTACACTTTTGGGGAAATTGACTGCAGAATGTTGTGAAACACAGTTGAGTTCTTATGTGATGTTATAATTGTTTGTAATGTCTTGTGAAGTGTAGAAACAATAAAAAATCAAAACAGAAAATGAATTAAAATTATGCACATACACGTAAATATTTCAGCTCAACTTAATCCCTATGGTAGTAAAACACAGGGAATTGAAACGTATATCCAATTGACAACTAATTCAAGAAGTTTAATTAAAAAACAAATGAAAATTCTAATTTATATAAATTTTTTTTGAAGTCACATAATGCTGAAATGGAATTTCACCTACATATTCTTGTACCATGCAAATTAATTAATTTGTTGCTTAAAAATATCACATTTGTTCAACGTCCATATCGGAAGTGAAAATAGGTTATTATCGATACCGATATCACTAAAATTCATTTAGAAATTATATATTGAGGTTGATTCGTTAATAATTTATGAGTGTTATATAAGTGACTATGCTACTTGTAAACAAACTACCCTATGACGTCATTAATTGATAAAAGTATGCAAAAACTAAGCACTAATTTAATTATTTCACTACCAGTTCAAATTACGTTGTCAACAGGAAGTGTTTAGATGATATGAACACTATATGGCCACTTATTTTCAAATTTTTTTTTTAAATTTCGAAATCTTATAAAGCCGCCTGTGGCTAGATCTATAGCAACTCTAGCAACGGATGTAAAGCTTCACTCACAAACGTTCACATATGTGTGCTTGATGTAATGAAATGATTTTAAACTGGCTTATCGCCAGATATTTTCTAATTTTCTGCTCAAATGCGACATATCACCCTGGCGCAGGATGCGCCAATGGGTAAAAGTAAAGGCCAGTCTGGCGCACCATACGGCTTGCGGGTTAGAATGAGTTCAAATCTCGAACCAGATCAGAAAGTGTTTCAGTACATTTTTCATTTGTTTTATTACTAAACATAGATTGACGCTCTGAGCGGCTCGCGGTCCAAATGATAGGATTTCATAAGCCGGTCCCACCGGCTCGCGGTAGTTAATGTGTTAAGGAACAAACATAACTTTGACCTTGATATTTTAAGACTCCATTTCACGTTAACATCAATTCTGTAAAAATCGTCTATATATCCTTACTCCGGGGAATTTAAAAAAAAACACCCCTTTCAATCAACTTTAACAATGTTTAAAATGTAAATAAATACGTGTCCATTGTTTGAAATGATTCTAGCTGACTGAAATCTCTGTTGTCAGAAATAGTGGTTCTCTGGAGTAGTCTGGCAGCTTATGTAGATAGATGTTGTTATCTGTTCATTGTCTGCTTCTGTTGATTTGGTGTTATCTCATCTGAAGAAGGTATTTCACTAAAACTTCAATGAAATGATGTCTGTTTGACTGATTACTTGTTGATTTGGTGTTATCTCATCTGAAGAAGGTATTTCACTAAAACTTCAATGACATGATGTCTGTTTGACTGATTACCTGCTGATTTGGTGTTATCTCATCTGAAGAAGGTATTTCACTAAAACTTCAATGACGTGATGTCTGTTTGACTGATTACCTGTTGTTTGAATGACAGAGAATAGGACAGCTGCTTCTTCAGGTATGTCATACAAGGTGACGAATATTAGGATGTTCATGTGGCAGGTAACCACTTCATGTAAAACAAGTTGCCACAGAAACCACATCATGTAAAACTATTTGCTACAGAAACCACATCATGTAAAACAAGTTGCTACATAAACCACATCATGTAAAACACATTACTACAGAAACCACATCATGTAAAACACATTACTACAGAAACCACATCATGTAAAACACATTACTACAGAAACCATATCATGTAAAACAGATTACTATAGACACCGCATCATGTAAAACTAATTACTACAGAAACCACATCATGTAAAACACATTACTACAGACACTGCATCATATAAAACAAATTACTACAGAAACCACATCATGTAAAACAAATTACTACAGAAACCACATCATGTAAAACACATTACTACAGAAACCACATCATGTAAAACACATTACTACAGACACCACATCATGTAAAACAAATTACTACAGACACCACATCATGTAAAACAAATTACTACAGAAACCACATCATGTAAAACACATTACTACAGAAACCACAGCATGTAAAACACATTACTACAGACACCACATCATGTAAAGCAAATTACTACAGAAACCACATGATGTAAAACACATGAATACATTGGTGCAGGCTTCTTGCAAGTGGACCGGCTGTAATGGTGGACACATTCTCTATAAGGAGTGAAAAAAAGGGGAAATGAATGAATGAATGATTGTTTTTAAAAATGATCATCAAAGAAAGCATTGACAGACATTACTTTAACATGTTTGTTTTTGTTTTACAACTTCATATTCAAGACATATTTATTTTAAAACATGTGCAGCTTTTCACCATTACACACTTTTTTAACATGCCTAAGGTCTGTCAACAGTTTTTCTTACAGAAATAATCTTTAATCTGAAAAAAAAAAACACTGACCTGTAGACAACTATTTTGACAGGTTTTCGTCAGGTCACAGATTTCTCTATGCTAAGCCAGCATTGACAAATCTAAAGTAACCTTTCCACTAGTTCAGTATTTGAAATAAGAAAACTCACTTTGAGTGTCACATTCTTCTTGTGCATTGAGTTTATTAGTAATGTTAAATCTGCAGGCCTGTCTCCAGGACAAAGTCCACAGTCTTGTCCAGGTAAGTGTCACCAATGCAAGAAGAAACTTGATGAAAGTTGCCAGTTCACACTTATCATTGTTATTGTTGTGTTATTAATAAATAAAGTCTTCGAATGTACATTTGTTAGTTCTGCACTAAGACATGACAATGTTTGATTGAACTTTTTTGTCATTGCCTTTGTTGACCAGATTGTACATAAGTGTTTGCAATATTCTTGTTCGTTTTTTTTTAACCAACCACATTGTTATAAAATCATATCTATTTGGTTAGAACAATACTTGGTTTTTCACATTTTGAAGGAATAGAATTGTAAATTGGTGCTGTAAAATTGAGACACTTTAAAAAAATGTAAACTGCAGTTTGTTATAAAATATTCATTCAAGTTTTGTGCACTGATGCAATAGCACATATATAGCTTGTTCACCCATAGATAAAAGACATACTGGGAAAAACTCTGTTAGTTCTGTTAATTTTGGTGTGCATGTAGAAAAAACAAATGTGAAAAGGTTTTAACAAAGCAGTGTTTCAGTTGGAAATTTATCACAGTGTAGATTTCCATATGCTGTAGAAAGATGACAGTCATTACAGCTGAGTGCTTTCCTTACATGCAGCGAGAAGATTTCCTCATGGGAAGTCTGTAACAATTTGGGATTATAATGGTAAGTTGAGGATTTATAGATGCTGTGACTCCAAAACTGTAGCAAATGGCACACAATTGGCTCCTTGTGAATGACTAATTAGTGTTTGAATAAGTAATCATTATCTTACTGTTTTAGTTCATAATTCTAACTCAATAAATAGAAGACTTCAGTATCAAGTATATGTCAGAAAACAAGACCACATTATGCCTGCCACTGCAATTAATTACTGCTCACAGATTGTGCAATAATCTTACCTTCTGCACTCAACATTATTTGTACAAGTCATCATGAAATATAGCAGAATTTTTATCTTTTTCGTGTTAAGAAATTTTTGTTTTGGTTATATCATGTATAAATTCTGATTTTTTTAGATCAATATTATACCAATTTTTAACATGTCTTTAGTAAAAGCTGGTTAAATAAATTATCATTGTATTTTGTAAAGAGTAGTTGGATGAGGCGTGTGAGCAGAAGAAGCCAGTACGTGAAGTTTTTTGTGAGTGCACATAAATGTTTTATAAGAAACATAAATCATATGCTTATGCACCTACCTTTGTCTCAGAGAAATCAGTGTTAAGTTCTTAATGTTTTTTCTTAACAGCATTTGTGACGTAGTTGACATCTTTAGTGAGAAAAAGAATCTTACTATTATTGATGTATTGTTTTTAATAAGAAGGCACACATATTATGCTGACGAATAAAGATAGCTCGTGACTTTCATAGGATTTGTCTTAAAGTAAGAAAGTTCATATTTCTGCAGGAAAGTAATGTTGTCATATGTAGTCCACTTTTAAACATTGAATAATTTCTTATTGTAATCTTGAGTTCATATTCAGCATCAAGGACAGACAAACATGCATGATAAATCATATAATAATCCTCAAATTAACTTTGTTTCATTTACACATGTCTTTAGTTATCATGTGTCAATGAATGTATTAGTTCTCAAAAACTGGGCAAAAATCTCATAAAACTTTACATCTTTGTGAACTATCAACCAGGATTATTAGAACTTTCTATGAGCATGTATCTAATACATATCTAATTTTGTACCTGCTTTTAATTCTGTTTTACTGATGGCATACATTTCTGTGTCAATTTCAGCTAGAACTTTACAAAGAAAAAATGTTAACTAATGTCAGTAGAAGAGACACATTACAGCAAGTTAATGCCTTAAAGAGTTGGCACTTCAGTTTAATCAGTAAACTGCTTTTATCATTGAAGATTGTCAGTCTACCAGTAAAATCATATAAGTAGAATATACATTAGTTTAACAGTGAACTCATACCAATAGAGGAGACCAGATTAGTTTAACAGTGAACTCACACCATTAGAGGAGATTACATTAGTTTAACAGTGAATTCACATCATTAGAGGAGATTACATTAGTTTAACAGTAAACTCACATCATTAGAGACCAGATTAGTTTAACAGTGAACTCACATCATTAGAGGAGATTACATTAGTTTAACAGTGAACTCACATCATTAGAGGAGATTACATTAGTTTAACAGTAAACTAACATCATTAGAGGAGATCACATTAGTTTAACAGTAAACTAACATCATTAGAGGAGATTACATTAGTTTAACAGTGAACTCACATCATTAGAGGAGACCAGATTAGTTTAACAGTGAACTCACATCATTAGAGGAGACCAGGTTAGTTTAACAGTGAACTCATATCAGTAGAGGAGACCAGATTAGTTTAACAGTGAACTCACATCATTAGAGAGACCAGATTCATTTTACAGTGAACTCATATCATTAGAGGAGACAAGATTAGTTTAACAGTGAACTCACATCATAAGAGGCGACAAGATTAGTTTAACAGTGAACTCATATCATTAGAGGAGACCAGGTTAGTTTAACAGTGAACTCACATCATTAGAGGCAACAAGATTAGTTTAACAGTGAACTCACATCATTAGAGGAGACCAGATTAGTTTAACAGTGAACTCACATCATTAGAGGAGACAAGATTAGTGTTACAGTGAACTCATATCATTAGAGGAGATAAGATTAGTTTAACAGTGAACTCACATCATTAGAGGAGACCAGATTAGTTTAACAGTGAACTCATATCATTAGAGGAGACCAGATTAGTTTAACAGAGAACACTCATCATTAGAGGAGACAAGATTAGTTTAACAGTAAACTCATATCATTAGAGGAGACAAGATTAGTTTAACTGTGAACTCGCATCATTAGAGGAGACAAGATTAGTTTAACAGTTAACTCATATCATTAGAGAAGACAAGATTAGGTTAACACTAAACTCACATAATTAGAGGAGACACGATTAGTTTAACGGTAAACTCACATCATTAGAGGAGACCATGTAAGTTTAACAGTGAACTCACATTAGAGAAGACCAGATTAGTTTAACAGTGAACTTGCATCATTAGAGAACAGATTAGTTTAACAGTGAACTCACATCATTAGAAGATGACATCAATCTGACAGTGAGCCCACATCAGTAATCTAAGACACATCCTACTAACCATTGTAGCACTTACAAATTAATATTTATGTGGAAATCACTTCAAACAATTAGATAACGTTTAGGAATGAATATTCTTCCTTAATTTTTTTTTTTTTTTTTTAAGTTAAAACTTTTAACTTTTCATGCCATTCTCAAAAACGATCACAAAAAAATAGGAAAGTTATAAATGTGAGTGAGTCTATAAATGCCTGGGCCATTTCCAGGTCCTGTGAGAATGTCCACCACCAGTGAGGCAAATTTTTTTTTTTTTTGGGGGGTGCTTAGTTGGCCATGTGTCTTTCCATGATTTATTCTTGCAGTGAGACAGCAGTGCCATTAGAATGGTCCATGGTTCACTTCCCTGGTGAGCTTATCACTTGTCTTGCATTTCTGTTACCTAATGTCCTCTTTTCTTTCTTAAGAGTGCCAGATTTTTACCTGTTGGCTTTTATTATTTACTTGAGCAATTTGGAGTAGTAGCCTTTAGCAAACTAACAAGATGATGTGGCATACCACTGAACACAGCTTGCGTATGTCCTGTTATTCCAGACACTTGCAAGTGAATATTACAGATACACCTTACTGGAATCTTCATACACATCATCATCTGAATAGTATCTGCTCTGACACATCTGGCAGTTATACTAGGGCTTATTCTGCCTTAATTTAGCAAATGTCTTGCATCTACATCACATTGTTCTGAAGCATAAATTGTCTGTCCTTTCTTATATATCACATGACTATATCATATGTGGTGTCACATGATAAAACTTGCTCAGTTTCATAAATTGCATGTACCAAATATTTTTCTCACATTACATGAAGTTTACAGGCAATCTTTGATTCTTACAGGCCACAGCTGTTGTGAGCACTTGTTTGTGATTTATGCTTCTTTTACTTCCACTGAACTTACTGCATGCAAAACAACTTTTATAAGTTCACAAACGTAAGTGGGAGCAATTACCAAATATACCATAATTTTGTTTCTGTTTTGAATGACTTTACATCAGCAACTGTGCGGATGCTTTGTAGTAAAAATGTGTACAGAGTGAAAATTTGATGATCTACAAAGAAATGGATGTATTGATGATCTACAATTATGGATAAAGGAGTTTCCTCACATTGAAATCTTTTTGTGTTTAGGTAGATAGTGAGCTGTAGTATTTGTATATTAACTGATTCCGTACGTAATTATTTTCAGCTCTGGACGGAATTATTTTTAACTGATTCCGTACGTAATTATTTTCAGCTCTGGACGGAATTATTTTTAAGCCCCAAAAATTTACACATACATAATTTACGTTTACTGACAATGTGTGTCTAATCATGAGTTAAGTATAACATATTATATATCAAATTAAAGTACATTAGATGAACAATATAAATCCATATGCCTTTCTAGCTAATTTTATGTTATGTTTATGTTATAACAGATAACATGTACACAGAAAAAAGATAACTTGAAATTTTGCACTATGAACAAAAATTTTTCGATTTACGTAAGGCTGTTGTATACAATACAGATTTATCATGTAAACATTTACAGTATAGAAAAAACAAACTTATCAGTGGCATACGACAGGGGTTCCTAATTGTCAAAATATTATTAAGCCAATTTACAATGATTTCATATTTGATATAAGATATTTTCTCATAAATACAAACATTTATTGCTTGTTTTGAAACGTCACCTGTGGAGAAAAATATTGGAATCCATTTTAGTGCTTGCGTAATATCTAATAGATACCTGGCACAGAAAGGGTTAAACTATAATTTAACTTGGTAAAACTTCTAAGAAAAAATAGTATTAGCATTTCTTTTTTAAATGAACATTCCAGAAACAGGTTTTAATTCACATATAATTTTTTCATTTTGTCCCATATTAGCACTTTTCATCATTACAAATATCATTATATCAACTGTCGCATATTATTAAATCAGTAATATTATCACACATAAAAATCTCAGTACTGTCTCATTTTGTGGAGGAGCAAAAAACAACATTTAATTTAATTGTGTTGATTAATGTTTTTTTCCGTTGTTAATGTTCCAATTATCCTGAAACACTTTTCGTTACAAATGACAGCGTGATTATTTTGTTATGGTCAGCATTAGATCTACCGGTATAATTATTTCTGTGCCCTATGTCATCTTTATATTTAACACATGTTAGCATTACCAGCCTGCCATGCTGGTTTGACATGTTTTTAGATAACGTTTTTTCATTATTATCAGTACACATATCTTCCATAATATGCCATATACATATGATGTTCATGCTGAGAAGGCACAAACTGTGTCCAACAAAACTCAATTTTAGTGTGTTTGCAATTGAAAATTACAGAAATTGGCTACTAATGTCACTTTGTCTTTCTGGCCATCCATCTATATGTTGCAAATTGCAAAAAGCTGCTCAAGAACTACTAGACCGATTTTAAAATACATTTTCATATTTAAGATTTTGACTAAAATGTGTCATCCTGTTTAAAATGTGATCTACATTGGCTAAGAATTGCAGACACTTTAGTGCAGCAGCTTAAGCTTCGAGACCATTCTTTGTCAAAGTTCACCCACAAGTTTTATTTTAATTACCAGTTTATGCATGCTATTCAAAGAAGTCATATGATTTCATACAACCTGGAGACGTCATCTACTTAGCACTATTTGTGTTCTTGCAAGTAATATTATCAACATAAAAATCTCAGTACTGTCTCATTTTGTGGAGGAGCAAAAAACACATTTAATTTAATTGTGTTGATTAAGCAGCTGGGGGACTTTTTTTTTTTTTTTCCGTTGTTAATGTTCCAATTATCCTGAAACACTTTTCGTTACAAATGACAGCGTGATTATTTTGTTATGGTCAGCATTAGATCTACCGGTATAATTATTTCTGTGCCCTATGTCATCTTTATATTTAACACATGTTAGCATTACCAGCCTGCCATGCTGGTTTGACATGTTTTTAGATAACGTTTTTTCATTATTATCAGTACACATATCTTCCATAATATGCCATATACATATGATGTTCATGCTGAGAAGGCACAAACTGTGTCCAAAAAAACTCAATTTTAGTGTGTTTTGCAACCAGAAAATTACAGAAATTCAAGGCTACTAAAACTTTGTCACCCCATCCCATCTATATGACCAAATTGCAAAAAGAACTACTAGAGTCCCAACTAAGATAAAATACATTTTCATGTTAAGATTTTGCCTAAAATGTGTCATCCTGTTTAAAATGTGATCTACATTGGCTAAGAATTGCAGACACTTTAGTGCAGCAGCTTAAGCTTCGAGACCATTCTTTGTCAAAGTTCACCCACAAGTTTTATTTTAATTACCAGTTTATGCATGCTATTCAAAGAAGTCATATGATTTCATACAACCTGGAGACGTCATCTACTTAGCACTATTTGTGTTCTTGCAAGAACATTTAACATCTATTGATTTGTTAAATATTGTCATGGTTTTAGTTTGATTTGTAGAGTCAGATATTGACAACAAAATGTTTTAATAATAAATAGAAAACAAAAGTGAAAGGGCCTGTTGTTGTTGTTGTCGTTTAACTATGGTTGCTGGGCTTGTTGCTCTTTTGTAGCCAGTGCCAGTTTGAAGAAGACTTGGAATTATCTAAACTGTAGATCTAGGCTTTTCCTGTGGCTTTTCTGCCATTCTGAAACTTGTTGAGTTGGAATCATGAGCTCCAGGTTCTTTTCCAGGTATTCTGTCATGGCTTGGCATGCATTTAAAGGATCTTCACATCTGGTTTTAATCTAGAAGAGGGAAGTGGGGCGGCACACTGTGCATTCCCTACCATTCATGGGGGCTTTCTCAAGGATTCATCTCATCCTGCACAGAGCCAGCTGCCCTCACCTGTTGCCTATTATTTGTGAGATAACCTTGTACACAACTAACCTGGTAAAAGCTGGAGTCAAGTCTGGGGTTCAATTGATTTTCCAGAGCTTAGTGAGCAATGCCTGGTTCTCAGCATGTTTGACCAAGGGGGAGAGAAGGGGGGAACGTAATGTTGAGCCACTCTGATGTGGCTAACCGATCTCTGAAATGTTGGCCAGTCAACTTTCACTTTGCCTGTTTCCAGGATGCACCACGAAGAGGGGCTTCAGGGTCTTGGCTAGAGATCTAACCCTGAAATTCATACAAGAGCAGCGTGCATTCAGATATGGGTCTAACTCTGTAATACACGCAGTTGCAGCCTGCGATTCTCTGTATGCCAAATGGAGATGTATTGTGTATGCAAGTGTACATATTTCTTCTGTTTTTGTTTTGGTTTTTTTAACAGATGATACTACTAAAAGAATTAGAGAAATCCTTCTAGTGGGAAAAACTGATTGCAATAAAAATGCAGGCATATTAAAAAAAAAAAAAAGGCAGTGTCATAAAATGTACATGATTAAACTTTGAAAGAAACTGGAAGACTCTTGGTCGCAAGTCTCCATAAGACATGTGGTGATGATGTATATAATATAGTAACTGTAGAAAATATAAGTTTCATGTACACTGTCATGTGGATTCAGATTCATCCTACCCATGAGACATGTGTTTATATCCTTCATAATGTGCACCTCTGTATTTTTATTTGATCTTTTCTGAGTATGTTGTTATATATCTGTGTTCTTTATCATGTTACAATCTTCAGAGTGAATCTTTTTTTTTTTAATTTTAACTTTTTAATTTTTGTAAAAACACTTCCTTTTCTTCTTGCCACGAACAGTTCTATTTAAAAAAATTTACTTGGCTATTGTTTTAGTGTACCTAAATGTTTGTATATAATATGTATCATATTTATATACTTGGAGATGTTTATTTATCAAGGAATGTGATATGTGTACAGTTTGTGACATGCAGTGGAATGAAACCAGACAGTGTGTTAACTGCAAATAGATTTTTTTATATTAAATGTATGTGTGTTATTATCAATGTATATCAAGATATTAACTATCAGAGTACTTCCATGTTCACTTTATGTAACTGCAAATTTATCATGTAGTTGTTTATTATTGTATTACACAGCTATAAGACACACAAAATACACAGTGTTTCGAGGACTGGCTATAAGCAATTTCCACTGAATTAGGCATAGTGCCAAGATGGGCCCCACACAGAGCCGGCTTTACGCTGATTCTACTAATAAAAAGATCAGTACAGTGATGGGAATCGGTTGAACACCTAAATTTATCTACAGAAACTTTATGTTTTAACAAATAAACTTGCACCTCTTGTCTCCCATATTTTTGTTTTTCCAGACATTTAGTTTTGTAGCTATTTTCTTGTTTTCTACCACAGTGCAAATCTTACTTTTATTTAATTTGTGAATTCAGTGATTTTAGGATAATTCTACATTAGCATTTACCATTCTCCACCAGCTGTGTAGAGTGTGGTATGTGAATATACAAATGTCTCATTCACAGTGATATAACCTGGAGCGGCCAGGTAATCTCTCACAACATGAAGAATAGCAATAGATGTATACTCAGAATGTAACATAAAATTGAAATCTGTTTACTTAGAGTACTTAAGTTTCTCTTTGTGAATGAGGTATCAAGCAGACAAACCACTTAAACAGTCTGCATCAGATAGACGTTAAATAATGCATAGAAGAAATGAAAGTTTCTTTAATTTGTTAAATTAATTTATTATTTTAATAAATAATCCGTGCTGGGGCCCCATCAAAACTGTTAAAGTTGGGCCCTGGGCTTCCAAAAGCTGACCCTGAGTGTATCTAAGCTGTTCCCATTACATGGATATGAGAGACATCAGAAGATTTGACAAGAACATGGGTAGCTGGGGCAGGATATGGAGGTTTGACATGAACTAAAGTAAGGCCTATGCTCCTTAGGAAGCTGAAAGACAAAGAAAATCTTCCCATTACTGTAGTACAGCAGACACTAGGGTAACCAATGGAAGAAGAGTTCACAATATCACACAGATTAGCCATGCAATAGTGGTAACGTAAACTAATTTTGTTTCATGAAGTTTTATGTTGTGTGCAAATTATGAGCTGTATGTAACATTAGGCTCTGTTTGTGCATTAATATTATTATCTTTCTTTTCCCCACTCTGCTGTGATTAAACGAAGGAGAGTAATTGACATGCATTCATAGATAAGTATGGTGGCAGGTTAGCAGTTTCTGTTTGCATATTTCTGCTGCCCCTGGGAGACATGTCTTTTTTTGTCTGACCATGACAGCTAGTTACTTGACATTTCATTGCTCTGTTATGTGCTACAGTTGAGAATGATTCTGCAGGTATTGTAACAGAGTTCTTGAAATTTATGATGAACTGAAAAGTTACACTGTTATAGGTGTTATGGCAAGCAAGCTCCTGCGCCAGAAATCATAAATACAATAATGTTCTGAAGAATATCAATTCAGTTCATGGAATCTAGGTCACAGAATGGAAATGGATCACATCGTTGAATTCAGATGACAATATGGGATTAAGTCACACATATTTCTAGAGCATGATAAGGAATGAGATCAAAATATGATATTCAGATCACATTATTGGATCAAGATGACAATATAGGATTGTATCACAAAATAACATGATCTGGAATCAAATCAAAATATCACATTCATATCACATTATTGAATCGAGATGAGTCTAGAACATTTGGAATCAGATCGAAGTATGACATTCAGATCACACTGTGCGATCAGAATCACAATATTGGGTCAGATCAGAGTACCTTGTATGAGATTAAGAGAGCAAAGATCATTGGTCATTGTAGCTACTTTAACTGTAGATGTTGGTAGTGGTGATGGTGTCTTTGTTATTGTTGTTATTACAGCTGTACTATTTGTGTAGTAGCTGTTCCACTTAGTGTAGTTTATTTTTTAGGATAGTTTTATAAATTCCGCTTTTTTTGTATTTGTCATTTTCTACCTCTCATTTTTTTGGAAATTGGATTTTTAAAAAAAATGTCATGTCTCAGTATAAAAAAAAAAATAACGCTATAGTTTTTGGAAGTAACACCCTATTTGTTTCTTCTTCTTTATAGACTGGTAAATTATTGACTTTACTTGAAGATTAAAGAAAGAAGATAATCATTTGTTACTTATATGCTTACAATAAATGTTGATTGTGATGAAAATATATGAGTTACGAACCAGCTCCTAGAAACCGGTCACTAACTCCAGACCGATGTTTTTTTGTGATTGTTTCTGTACATTTATTAATGTTATCTCCTTTATAGAACAGAATCTCTTCCTCTTTTTTTTGTTTTTGAATGTCTCAATATGCATTTAATTAAAATATTTCCATTGTATTTTTGTTTGAGTTTTTTGTTTGTTTGTTGTAGTGTCACTAGTTGAGGTACCCATGCATGCGAAGACTGGATTCGGTAGACTGCGCGGAAGAAACCACCTGTTGGTTCAACGGGCATGACGGCGATTACCAGCAACGCGCTGTGGAGCGTAAGGAGCATGGCGAGGCACGTAGAAAGCCATGGTCATCCACTGCACCTGACTTCATCTCCAGTCGTCTTGACTTGTCTTGCCACTGGATTAAGATGGACCCAGGCGAGAGAGTGAGGTCGACGAATTGCGCAACTCTTCCTCACTTTAAACCAAATCACTGCGCAAGTCACTCTTTCATCCACAATTGGATGAACAGAGTGGTCTTCATCACCTGTGATGGACGAACAACAGTTGAGGCCATTTGTGTGAGTTTATTGTTAGTTTGTTGGATCTTAATAACAGTAAGGAAAGTATTTTTGCCAACAGAACACTTTAACTGTGTGATAGAGTTTCACTTTCTACTTTTAAACTGTTATTTCTTCACTCTTGTCTAACTAATTGATATGAAACGTTCATCAAGATAAAGAAACATAAATGGAGTCAAGTAAAAACTTGGCATAATCAGGAGTGTGGTGGAAGAGATTTTGTGCGGAGTCTTGAGTTGTAGATGAGTCGGTGACAAGCTCCCCGACTCCGACTTTTCTCATATTTAAAATTCCCGAGCGGAGTGCATGGAGAGAAAATCAAGAAACCAGAATCTTTTTTTTTTTTTAAATTAAACCCCTTCATCGCAGTCAATGCACATTGCGGAATCAAAATCGTGCAGTAAAACCCTAAAAGATGAACACCAAGACAGAACTAAAAAATGCATGACGTAAAGCTGCCCCTGGTATGAAAGCTTTAATGCCAGGGGAAGAGCCTTTAATATCAGTCACCACAACAGCTCCTCATCGTCCTCAGTAGTCTCGGATACTGAAGATGATCTGGATTGTGAAAAAAAAAAACCCATCTAGATTAGCACGAGCTGTCAAAGCGTCGTTGATTAAACTTACAGGAAATTGGAGATAGAAAGCCGTATGAAATATTCAAATTTAGGCTGGAATTGACCACTGCACTGACAGAAGTAGAAAAATTGACAGCACGTCGAATAAACTAGTAAAAAGGCAGTTACATCGATACCCCTGAATTGTGCAAAAAGCCGATGTAATTGGCACAGCTGTGCCATCAACACATCAGATTGGAGCGAATGTTTTCTATCCTCAGAATCGTAAGATCCGACTTGAGAGAACAACACTTCAGTTTTCAGCAGCATTTAAAAATGATTCATTGCTTATTTGCCTTGCCTGTCATGTATTTGTTATGACATTTGGGGTTGTGGTATGGATGCTATGGTTTTTGTTTGTTTTAGTTAGTCACTGTGCATATATCAAAGATGTATCATAAACGATACAATTAATAATTAACGGGGTTGGAGTCAAGAGTTTGGAGTCGTTCTTATTATAAATTGCTGGAGTCATTCTTATTATAAATTACTGGAGTCGAAGTCGACACAATTTTATCCGACTCCGCAGCCCTGGGTATAACGAAAAGAATCGTAATTCTGATGGGAAAAAATAAAAAACTTATTTTCTGTGACCTTGTACACCATTGTAAATAAGCGTGTGTGTGTATATATATAGCCTATGTGCATGATTTTATGCTTGAATGGCTTATTTTATTTATTTTTATTTCGCTGAGGCGTTTGTTTTCTTGTAGTGAGGCACTCTCCTTTCACCTTAGACTGAAGTCCGCCTGTTATGTCAGAGCACAATTGCCATTCAGAAATAAGTGAACTTTGGCAGGTCACGTGTAGCCTTGATAATCACTAAGACATGAAAAATAAAGATTTTCTATCAGCTAGAACTGGGCCCGATTTCCAGTTCTTCAGAAGCGCACGCGCGCACACACATATACGTATATTTCTATGAGGGACGACTGTAGCGGGAGGTTATTTAAAATTATTATATGAGTAAGAGTATGCCAGTAAAGAGTTCTGACCTTACCAGTAATACCCCAGTCTTAGAAATAAGCACTGGTGTATTGTTATCATAAAAATAGTCAGACTGTGAAAACCCTGGCCCAGTTGGTAAGAAGTAGTACCAGGATTTAAGGTGTCTCCTCCCTGTGACTATCTTATGATTACTTATATTCTAGGGGATAAGTAAAAGGTACATTCACTGAACCCACAAAATGGAAAAAGTGAATAAATCCTCAGGTACAGTTAAAATAGTTTAATAATTACACTAATATTCTATTTACTAGTTGGAAAAAGAGTATACACATATATATAAAAATATTCACACAATTACTATTATTGTCTGTTTAGACTTCAAGATCTTAAATAAGAAAGTTACTGAAATCACTGTTATTAGTCCTTTGAATTTAAGGATAACTGTCATCAGTTGACTGAGTTTATGTATGGTTACTTATTGTTTTCAACTATTGGCTGTTTCACATGTATAGGTGGTCAGTGTCAAACAGGACACTTATCTTTCCAACTTGATACTGCTGAAACTGTCCTTTGCTGATATCAGACTTGGTAGGCCCAACAGTAGGGATGCCAATGACCAGTTGAAGTTCACTCTTTGGGGTCCTGCACTTTGGTGGGATTGCCTCAGATGAACTACACCGGCTTCTGATACTGGACAGTCTGGTTTGAGTTATTTCATGGAACCTGCAACATATCAGCCTTGGCTAGTATCTGGCTAGACTTGTAGCTGACTAGCACAGATGTCAGACCAGTCAGTCATCAGATGTCACCGTTATACAATCATAGTAAGTAAGGACATCATTTCAGTGATATAGCATTAATATTAACATTTCAATTAAGTATAACTGACTAGCACATAAGTCAGACAAGTCAGTCATCAGGTGTCAGAGTTATACAGTCATAGCAAGTAACATCATTTCAATGATACAGAATTAATATTAACATATCAGTAATAAACATCATCTGGTTTAATCCGCTCCTATACATCCCTTCATATTCTATAACTTGATCCTTCCAAATCATATCAAGTACAAATTCAAATCTGATGCTATCTTAGCAACTACCCAAAATTAATACATAAAATAAATAGAGTGAGTGACCACGTGATCAGGTTGCTTTCTACTGAAACTGGCTGTAGAACACTCCAGTTTACCAGCTGTAAATGGGTACGAAGTTGTGCGCTCGAACTAGGGAAGGCAAAGGCAGCGAGGAAGGGGACTAGTCACCTAACCTCGTAAAAGCGGTATCTTCCATGCTGAAGCTTCTAACAATTTATTTCCCTAAGACAATCTCTGGTCATGGGACTGCCTTTATCTTCGTAAGCGATAATGCATTTAATATCGACGAGATACAGCATTAAATATAATAAATATTTTCTATTTGGCTGTGGGGCTAGTTTTGATACGTTTTTGTACAAGCAACCATCTTCCACTAAGCACATGAATAAATCATATTAAAATAATAATACGTTATATCAATGAATATTATACAGGCATATTTTGTGAATTCTAAATGAACCTGTAATACAAAATAAAAGAAATTATTATACAGGATAGCTATCGTAAATTCGCTTACCCTCAGACTCCAGACACTTAGACTGAAATTTTCTGGCGATCCGCTCACACTTCAGATGGATTTAGAGTCGTGGCATTATCTGCCCTCAGTCTTGTCTCAACCTCTTGCGTTGGGTCTTCTCAGATTGTTGTTGTTGTTTTGATGAGGTGATGGGTGGAGGGCGGGCACTTAACAGCTGACCATTATTGCCTCTTCTCGTTCCATCTTGGTCTACCCTGTTCAACCTGAAATTTGGTTATAATTGGGGTATTTAGTGTCATTTTATTTACTAATTTTGTATTCAATTTAATTAACTGTTTTCTTTTGCAGTTACTGATATTTATATTAGTATTTGTCAATTTTATTTATTTTTTGTATTGTTTATAGATAACTATTGTCCTTTACGCTTGGTTTTAATTTGTATTAGTATTTGTTCATTATGAGTTATTGTCCCTTTTTTTTTTTAAACCTTGTTGTCTTTCCTTGTCCTGTGAGTAGTTAGTTTTTTGTTAATGCTTTGAAAGTTCTTGCTGCTTAATTTCTATTTAGTTGGATGTTTTTCCTGGAGTACTAACCTTATATGTTTTCCTTTGTTTTATGTATATATCTTTTAAGTATTGCTTGGGCATCTCTACTTAAAACCTTATCACCTGTTAAGTCTATATTGTGATTTATATAGTAGGTTTTTAATTCAAGCCTTTGTTGTTTATACTTTTTACAGTGGATCAGGTAGTGGTCTATGTCATTCTCTTCCTGACATTCTTGGCAGTGTGGTTCTTCTACCATAAAGTATGCTGCACCGAGACGGAGACGCCACAGTTTTTTGTTTGATGGTATCTTTAATTCTTCTCTGACCTGGCACATCCTCGTTGGTTCTTTTAGCAGTTTGAACGCGTGTCTGCCTTTTCTACTTTCCTTCCATGTTGTCTTCCATTCCTCGTTTATAGTTTCCTTCACTTGGCTCTTGATCTCTGACCTTCCCAGTCCTGCTTTTATATTGTTTTTACTTGTTCTTCCCTTCTTGGCGTTCTGGTCTGCCAACTCGTTGCCAGCTATACCTATGTGTGCTGGAACCCACACTAGCCTCACACTACATCCTCTGTTCTCTAGTGATGTATTAATTGCTAGAATTTCTTCCTTTATGTCTGGCCGGCTACATTTACCTGGGTGTTCTAGTGCTTGTAGTGATGATAGTGAGTCTGTAAATATCGTAACAGCTTCTGGTGGGTTATCTTCGATTATTTCTAGACTTTTAAGAATTGCTACCATCTCTGCAGTAAAAATCGATGCCCCTTCCGTTACACTGTAGCTCTTTTTTATTCCTCATTGTGGTATTACAACTCCGGCACCTAGTTGCCCACTATCACCCTTGGATCCATCAGTGTAGACAGCCAGACTTTGTTTAGTTAGTTGCTCTATGAACTTTCTACTTATCATTTTGGCTTCCTTATCTTCTATGTTTTTTTTTTATCTTTTCAGTAAGTGAGTAGTCTATGATTGGTGTTTTTAGTTCCCAGGGTGGTATTTTGCTTCTATATTTATTACTATTTTTAATTGTGTTTGATAGTTCTTTGAACTGCATTAGGTCTTCTATAGTTCTCCACCCTGTTGGATATCTATCTTTATTTAAGTGGACGTCCCATACACTTGGTTGATTTTTGACAAATGCTTTGTGTGCTGGATGGGTCACTTCTTGTGCTACTTTACTCCAATAATTTAATCTCAGTTCTTTCCGTCTTAGACCAAGGGGCGGTATGCCAAGTGCTACTTCTAGAGCTTCTACTGGTGTCGATATAAATGCACCTGTAATGGTTCTCATGGCTGCATTTTGAATCCAGTCCAGCTTTGCTTTGTTAGAAGCTGCAGCTGAGTCATAGACTATGCTGGCATAATCCAGTTTCCCCCTGATGAAAGACTTGTAGAACATAAGCATTATTTTATTGCTGGCCCCCCATCCATTACCTTTTACAATCCTTAGTATATTTAGGGGTCCCCTACAGCTTTCTACCAAATTGTCTATATGTTTATTATAATTTAGTTGTTTATCTAAAGTTATGCCCAGAAATCTTGTTGTTGAGGAGGTACATATTTTCTGTCCTTTAATGGTTATATACATTTTGTTATTTTTTTTTAAATTTCCTTTGCTGAAAATCATACCTACTGTTTTGTTAACATTAATTTGGAAGCCCCAACTTTTCATCCACTCTGAAACTTTGTCTATTTGATTTTGAAGTTTTTTGTAAACATGGTCCAAGTTTTTTCCAGATCGCCAAATGGCACAGTCATCTGCAAATTGTGATACTGCATTCTTTATGTCATTAAATTCATCTGCTAAATCATTTACAGCTATAGTGAAAATTGAAGGAGAGATTACTGATCCTTGAGGAATCCCATTCTGTTGTTCATATATTTCTGACCTATCATTATTCACCTGTACAGCAAAATACCTGTCCTGTAAAATGTTTTCTATATATCTATAGGTTTTACCAGTAATGCCAATCTTTTTCATTTTGTACAGAGCTCCATCTCGCCAGCATTCATCATATGCTCTAGCTACATCTAGAAAGACTGCCACTGTTTTCTCTTTCCTCTTGAACCCTAGCTTTACATCATGTTCTAATCTTACAAGCTGGTCTACTGTACTTCTGTCTGCTCTAAACCCTGACTGGTTTGGGCTATATAACTGGTTTTTTTCTAGGTAGAATTTAACTCTTTTATTCACAACAGTTTCCAGTATTTTACCTAGTTGTGATGTTAATGAGATAGGCCTATATGAACTTACATCATGGGCTTCCTTATTGGGTTTTAGAATGGGTACTATCATAGCTACTTTCCATGCTTTTGGTATCTTTCCTAAGCTCCAGATTTTGTTATAAAGTGAAGTTATTATGTTTATAGTTCTTTTGGGTACTTTCTTAAGGATTTCATAACTAAGTATATCTTGCCCTGAGGCAGTATTAGATTGATCTTTTATTGCATTAGTTACTTCTTCCTCTGTTATATCAGCATCTAAATAGTTTGTTTCATCTATCTGGTCTGGTAGTTCTTTTAAAAACTGTATCCTAAGTCTTTCTCTTTCATTTTCTTCCTGTCCAAGGCTACTTTTTGCACTGACTTTATAGAAATACTCGGCAAGGGCATTAGCTTTTTCTTTATCTGTTTCTGCTCTCTTTGGTAGTTTGATTGTTGGCATTATTGTTTTCTTATTGTTCCCTTTGATTGCCTTAAGCTTTTTCCATACTTCTCTAATTTGAGTGCTAGGTTTAAGTGACTGACAAAACTCCTTCCAGTTAGTTTCTTTGGCTTTGAATATTATTCTGTTAGATTCATTCCTAATAAGTTTATACTTATCATAGTTTTCTTCTGTTCTGTTATTTCTATATTTTTGTAAGGCCCTTTTCCTTCTCATGAATTTCTGCACAGCTTTTATTCCACCAGGCAACTGGTTCTTTATTCCATTGAGTTTCTCTTTTCTTATTAATGTTATTTATTGGTTTTAGGTGTTGTGGCATATTTTTATTTGGTATATACTTTATTGCTATTTTTAGAATTTCATTGGTCAGTGTTTCTGCCCACAAGTCAGTATCATCTGATTCCATGTCTTTATATCCCATCACCTCCAGCTCTGATTGGAAAGCTTCCCAGTTTGCTTTTTTATAGTTGAAGGTAGGTTTCTCTGGTTCTGGGTTTGGACTGACATTTTCATGCATGGTTATTACAATGGGCAGATGATCTGAGTTTGTGTCTTGTAACACTTCCCAATTTACATTCGCTAGGTTGTTAGTTGCTATACTTATGTCTATTGCTGAGTCTGCCCTATTATCTGTATGTTGTCCACCCCAAGTAGAATGGTGGGAATTAAAATCGCCTACTATGATTGTTTTGGGGCCTAGTCTGGTGCTTATGGCTAGTATTTCTTCCTCTTTAATTGTGCCATCTTTAGCATATACATTTAGAATTGTTAGATTGTTTGGTTCAGCTGCTATAGTAACCTGGATACCTTCTATATTGGTTGTATTAAAAACTTCCCAGTCTATGATTTTAAATTTTTCGCTAACTAAGACTGCAACACCACCTCCTCTACCTTCTTTCCTATCGTGTCTAAGTATCTTAAAGCCCTTACAACTATATTTACTATTTGGGTTTAAATGGGTCTCTTGAAGAGCATATATATCAGTAGTTAATCCTGTCTCTGATAGTAGGGGTGCAAAATTCTTTTTGATACCCCTACAATTCCACTGTATAATTCTAAATCTTTCTAAATTGAATTTTAACATCATCTAGTATCCCTTTTATTTTGGTTAACTATCAATTTGCTCTTATTCTATATTCCCTGCACTCGTGGACCCATCATCAATCAAGTTCTCTAGAAAAGCCTTATTAAAACTTATCATTGTATTCGTAACTTTTTCTGTTATGTATGGTAAAAATGCATCAACGTGTTCTTTGATAGTTTCTTCTAGGTTGACCACTTTCCTATTTTCATCTAATGCTGCATTCCCTTCTCTCCCTATGTTGATCTCCTGCCTTTCACTTTCCATTCTTTTTAGTGTCTTCTCAGAGTTTTACCGAAACGCTTTATATACGATAGCGCGAACGTATCGGAGAGCAGATACGTCACAGCCTAAGACTAGACCTGAAAAAATCCTTCCCGAACCGTGATTTCAGCCGATCTGTGCGTCGACTGAAATTTTGCCTTTCTCATTCTCAGCATATATAATATCCATATTGTTCCATCTTATCTAGTTTTATACAGCTGATAAAACTCTATCTTCCTATCCATGTAAATTCCCAAACTGTTATTTGTTGATTTTAATATTTAGAACAGAAGTGGGTTTACATGCTTTTAGCGTAACTGTGGGCAGCCGAAATACGCATATATCTCCGTAAATGAGAACTTCCTACCGTTCCATCTTATATGCAGTTATACACCATCCTTCCCTGTACTGAAATGTAAAATCCTTTTCATACGGATTCCCTTCTGTTGTTATTTATCGTTGGCGATTTCCTCTGTCCGATATACATTTCGCTGATACGCCGCCATTTTGAAAGCGGTCACTCGATCGTAGATGGGTTTATAAATCTAACTGAACCCATTTGCAATGACTTGAAACCAATTTTGCGACAACGACAAATGAGCTGTTTGCTTAGGGCGGGAGATGGCAAATGAGCTGTTTGTCAAAGGTGGCTAATACCCCTAGAGTGGCCATCGTTACCAACAGAATGTATAAACAGCACTGGAGACAGGAAGGCAGCCGGAATGGTACCGTACTTGAAGACTAACAGTATCCGCCCTATCAGTACTTGCTGACTAACAGTCTGCATTTGAAATTTGTCTCAAGGCCACCGTAAAATCAACCGCCAACAATTTGACTAAAGAATTTGAATTTTTCTACTACACCAAGTTAAAAAGGTTACTACCCCCAAACACACACACACCCTCCCTAATATTTATTAACGAACGGCGTAAAAATTAACAACCAATCGGATTGTTACCTCGTTTTATAGTGACGATAAAATTTTGGTTGGAGTGAGAAAAATGCCTAATATGTGTTTTTAACAAAAATTAAATAATTTATTCCTCAAAAACTAAAGAGAATTAAAAGGAAAGAGATATCTGGAATTGTAGCGCTGATATTGATTAACATAATACCATAAAGATTTCCCATTAATAAAACTATCTTGACGTAGAAACATTTATTTTATTAATATTTTCAGTTCGGGAAAAGCACAGTTAATTACCTTAAAATTACACAGATGAAAACGGGGAGAAATAAATAAAGGAAACCTATAGGGGTGGTTAAACGAACGAACAAACGAACTTTATTTTCAAAGGGTTAAGAATTGGGCACGCAGGCCCGTCTGACATTATGCCCTTCCTCTCTCTCTCATCATGTATATTAATATCCTTTCATCCTCACATTTACTTTAAGCATTATTAAGGCATTTATCATTATAAAAGTAATATTCTTCTTCGATCCTTAACCACCGACCGTCAAAGCAGTCAGTGGCCATCACGCCTAGTGGCGTCTTGTAGGGCAACAACAAATTAATTCCACTTTGCACGGTCGGTGGCCATCCTTCGTACAGTGCCCCAACTCTGGTTCATTCTTTGCATCTCAGCCTCCACAGTCCTCCGCCAAGTTGTTTTTGGTCGGCCTCTCTTTCGCTTTCCTTCAGGGGTCCAAAGCATAGCTGTTCTTGTGATGGCATCGGGGTCTCTTCTGAGGACATGACCAACCCAGCTCCAGCGTCTGCCAGCTATGATGGTGTGCATGTCCTCTTGCTTGCTACGAGTAAGCAGATCTTGGTTGGTGATGGTATTCGGCCAAAAGATGCGGTGAATTTTTCTTAGGCATGTTGTGTGAATTTTGACATTTCCTTCTCTGTGACTCTCCAGCATTCCGCACCATAGAGAAGCACAGAAAGCACGCAACTCTGGTATAATCTTAATTTTGTGCTTGTGCTGTATTGGGAGGACTTCCAGATGTTATTTAGGCTAAAGAAGGCTGTTCTTGCCTTATTCATTCTGATGTTGATGTCTTTGCCTGCCCCACCGTCTGGTGTTACTATGCTTCCTAGGTATGTGAAGGTATCTGTCTGTACCAATTGCTGATTCCTTACTGATATGGGCTCAGGGTTGCTCACATTGAGCGTCATGACCTCAGACTTCTTTAAATTGATGTTCAAGCCCACCTGCTGGCTAAATTTATTAAGTCTATCCGTTTTTTCCTGGATGTGTTGATGTGAATGTGCCAGCAGCGCAATGTCATCTGCATATTCCAGATCTTCCAATGTAGAAAATGTAGTCCATCTTATTCCTCTTGGACTGCCCTCTGTTGTCTGGCGCATCACCCAGTCTATGACTGCCAAAAAAAGAGTGGTTGATAAGGGGCATCCCTGTCGTACTCCTGTCTTCACCTCGAAGGTTAGGTTGCTCTGCCCAACACTACATGTAAAGTTGGCATAGAGGCTTTTTATGATTGCCACTATGCAGCTTGGAATTCCATAAGCCCTCAGTATTTTCCATAAACTGTCCCTAAGTATGCTGTCAAAAGCCTTTTCAAAATCAACAAAATTTATGTAAAGCTGTCTTTGCCATTCTGAGCACTGCTCTATAATGTTCCTGAGAGTGAATATATGGTCTACACATCTTCTGTTCTTTCTAAATCCTGCTTGTTCTTTCCTCAGTTTGTAGTCTACTGCCTTTGAAATTCTCTGTATAATTATCCTGCCTAGTATTTTGCTGGGAACTGAGAGAAGAGTGATTTCTCTCCAATTATTGCAGTCTGCAAGATCTCCCTTTTTGGGCAATTTGACAATTATTCCTTTGTTCCACTCTGATGGTGTTGTCCCCGTTTTCCACACTTGTGCAAATAGTGGTTCTAATAGTTCTGCTGCTAGCTCAGGGTCTGTCTTAAATAGCTCTGCATTTAAGTTATCATGGCCCGGAGCTTTACCGTTCTTTAACCCTTTGATTGCTGTGATGATTTCTTCTTTTCGTGGAATGTCTGTATTTACATCTAGATCGTTTTCAGCCTCAGGAACATTCAATTGTGTCTCTGGTATTTCCTTGTTCAGAGTTTCTCTGAAGTGCTCTGCCCATCTTGTTTCCTGTCCCTCTGCTGTCTTGATGAGATTTCCTTGCTTATCTCTTACTAATGTAATATTGTTTGCACCTTGTTTTCCGCTGATGAATTTAGTTATTTTGTATACTGTGCTTTGTTCATTTCTCAGTGCTGCCTCTTCTGCCTGTTTTGCAAGATCGTCTAGGAAATTCCTTTTGTTGGCTCGGGTTTGGCGTTTAACTTCCCTGTCCAGCTGGCTGTACTGTTCGCTATATACTTGCTTTAACCTGGGGGGACTTCGCTTCTGTTTTCTTTCTTTTCATTTCCTTTCTCATCTTTATGGTGTTTAGTGTTTCTGGTGTTATCCAGTCTTGCTTCTTCCTTTCCTGGAATCCTAAGCATGATTTGCTACTTTCCTTATATACTGTTGAAATGGTGTTGAAATTCTGGTCTATATCATCAGTCAATGTCTTTTCCTGGCTTTTGGCAAATTGATATCGTTTCTTAATGTCGGCCACAAAAGCTTTTCTGGTAAGGGGGTCCTTCAATTTGCTGATGTCAAACCTTTTCTGTGTAGTTACAGTTGGTCCAGCCCTTCTTAGTTTCACTTTCAGTTTTGCTACTACTAAATGGTGATCACTTCCCACATCTGCACCTCTTCTTACCTTCACATCTTGTAATGCATGTCTCCATCTACCGTTAACCATGATGTGGTCTATCTGGTTTCTGTCCCGACCATTTGGTGATTCCCATGTTAACTTGTGAATTTCCTTATGAGGGAAAAGTGTTCCTCCAATGACCAGGTTGTTAATGCTACAGAAACTTATTAGCTTATCCCCATTTTCGTTTGCTGTTCCGCTGCCGCATTTCCCCATTGTTCTTTCATTATATGTATTGTGTGTACCAACTTTCGCATTGAGGTCTCCCATTACTATAACAAGATCATATTTAGGTGTGTCTTCCATTTCTTTCTGCAGTTGTTGATAGAATTCATCCTTGACCGCCTCATCGCTATCATTCGTTGGTGCGTAGCATTGTATTATTGTAGTGTTGGTGAATCTCCCTCTCAATCTCAATCGTATCAGTCTGTTGTTGATGGGTTTCCATTCCAGTAATGTCCTTTCTATCCCTTTCTGTAGAATAATGGCTACGCCTTCACTGTGCTGTCCATCCTCTCTTCCAGAGTAAAGTACTGTTTCTCCTGTTGCTGTTTTAACTTTTCCTGCCCCTGTCCATCTGCTCTCACTTATCCCCAGGATGTGTAACCTATAGTTTCTCATTTCTGCCGTGACCTGTCTTAGTTTACCTGTCTCGTACATTGTCCTGACATTCCAAAATCCTATTCCTGTTTCCTGTTTTGCGGTCAGGACATCCGTTTTCATGTTAGTGGCTTCCTTTCGGCTTTCACCACTGACAGTCATACGAGCCACAGACTCCGAATGTCCATCCTGCAGCAAAGTTTGTTCATTTGATGTTGTTTCCGTAACTTCATTATTTTTTTTACATAGACAGGGGTAAAAGTAATATTACATTTGCAATAATCATCATAATTAAAGTGTTTTTAAAATAAAATTAAAATAAAAAAAAAAATAAAAAAAATTTATAATAATAATGAATTTGAAAAAAATAAATAAATAAATAATTTTAAAAAAATTTAAAAAAAATAAAATAAAAAAAACAATAACAACAAGACATAAGAGTCGAATTCTTCGTACTGTAAATTAGTGATTTGAGACATATTCAGAGGTATGTTATGAGAACTTGTAAAATGTTCATACGGTGTTCAACTGAATGACTCAGCTGGCCGTTTAATAATCAATTTTGATATTAAAAATCGGTCTATAAATAACTGAGATATATATATAATATATAAATAAAATCAGACGAGCGAACACACTGAACAACGCTCAATGTTTATGGTCCAAAATTAGTTGGTTTTTTTGACGTCTTTTGATTGGCTGGTGTGAATTGATAACTTTTAACCCTGCTTGGATAAGTCCGCCATTTGAGAAACACTTAAACACAGAAAGGTTGAGAGCAGATGCAAAGCGTTGGTGACAAATGCCTTTGCCGTCTGGACGACACAGCAGTCTGGAATTGAGCCATTTACTGCTAGTCAATCCTGTGATTGTGTGATTATTCTTTACTTGCGGTAAGATAAATAAGTATTAGTATGTCATTAGCATGTAACTGGCCACAGATTGTGTGCCATATTTTGTTGTTCGACATTGCCAGTTAGAAGAGGTTACGACAGCCTAAGTAGGCCGTGCCTAAGCAGACTTAGAGGGAAGTGAAACTAATTTGTGTTTGAATATTGCCATAAAATCCTACGACTGTAAGTCCAGAGGCCACTAACAATCTTCTGCAGTGCCACAGTGTTCTAATGACACATGAAAACATACCTAGGATGTTTGAACAAAAGATTTAACAGGTCACAAGAAGAAAATTGTATACCCCAGCTGATTTTAGGGAGGACAATCAATGCTTAAAGTGACAGGGGCGTTGTAGCCATATGGGAAGAAGAATGTAAACACAGGATGGAGTGAAGTCAAAGAAAATAGGGTCTGGTGCAAATGGTTCGCACACGTGACTGATCCCAGAAAATCTTAGTATTGATTAGTTGTGGAATTGTTATAGCCATCATATAAAAGGGAGGGAATACCCTTCTTTTTCAGGGTTATATTGCTTATTACTTGGTGGTGGCAGGAAACCTGGTGCAGGCAGACCTTGTATACATTGAAGCCTCAGTAAAGCTGCATCTGTGGTCAGAAGACAACTCTTGTGTTGACCTTGCATAGTCTACAGTCATCCACCTCAGACAAGCTGTCAGGTCAAGTCCCTTTAAATGGGCATATGAGATCTCATCTTAACAATTTCCACAACCAGAACAGAAATTCCTGTGGGCGTGATGATACCAACAGACCCTCACATAGATTGACTCTTGGTTATAGAAAGTATTACAACAGTCTGTGGGATACATATACAGTGACATTTTAATATACCAGTTATGGACAAAGAGTCCTCTTTATTTATTTATATGTTGTAAATAAAAAATTTTTGATTTGAAAACATTCCTGTCCCAAAAGAATTGAGGTACAGGAAAATAAAAAAAATTGTAATATATTAATATAACTTTACCAACAGTCTTACTTCACTTGTATTGAGTTAAAGTTATGCTTGACATTGTTCATACATCACAATAGATACATTACCCTAGACACTTGCCACACAACATCACCGAGATTATTTTACACAGAGTGAGATCTTAGAGAGGTAGCGGATAGGGACCCTGACATCATCATCATCAATTAGACTCAGGGAACTTACACAGCTGGACCTCACTTTGTTTACCCTTAGTGTAGTAACATCAATAACCTCTCACATTACCACATAGCCCTATCTGAACTTGAAGACGAACGTAGCCTTCCTATCGGTACTTGACAAATAACTAGCCGTGCTATTCGTACTTGAAGACGAACAGTAGCCGTCCTATCGGTATTTGCCATTTTAATTATGACAGTAACAGCGTCTTAACATCTAGACAACCAAGCTATAAAATAGACGGAGAACGAAAACCAAGACACCAGTTTTAAGAAACGCTCTAAGATGTAGGAGGTTAGAGGTCAAAGTTTGGAGCAGATGTAAACCATTTTCACCGCACCCCCGCAAAGGAAATGAGCTCTTTCACCGAGAAGTATACAGAAAGAACGAACAGACGATGTGAGAATTAATTTCACGAGCTGCAGCAGATGTGCTTTTTTTCACCATTAAACTTGATGATTAGGTTTTGTTTTTCTTGCGTTGTAGATGGTTCGGTGTCCGATTGGCCAAGCAGTTAGAACGCTTTCCTCTCGCGGCAAAGTTACTGCATTCCGGGATCAAAACCTGGTAACGTCACGTTCCAGTCGACCCAGCTGTAAACGGGTACCTGATATGCTATTGAGTTAAGGAAGGCGAAGGCAGCAAGGAAGGGAACTGGCCACCCCCACCTCTCGAAGTAAGACCTTGTATAGTGAAGTCTTGGCTCCTCTACGGCAGTATCTAATATTAGACCATCTTTACCTTACACAATTTCAGATGTGAATCTACTTTAAAGTAGGAAGATCCGCTTTCAGGCTGGAGTTTAAATACTGGAGCTTGCGAGCAGGAGCTTGATCAGTCACAAGACTTGATTATTTAATTTGATTATTTGAAATGTTTTTGCTGATTTAAAACTGACAGCGCCATCTACTCTTGTTGGCCCACCTTTTAGCCATATGTTAACACGAAGGGGCAGATAAACGTCAGCCGTCTTCATCCCAGCTGTATACAAGATAAAGTTTGTTCAACATAGAATTTCAGTTCATTCTATGTCCATTCCATCCGTACATATAGGCAAGTTTATTGAGTTAGTACTCAATCTTTCCATGGTTGTTCAATCCACTTATTCTGTCATATTATGTCACACAATATGAAGACACGCCCTGATGTGACCTTAATGTTTGTTCACGTATTTAAACAACAAATAAATACGAAATTTCACTTTTTCTCCCGCTCCCCCTCTTTCTGAACATGTAACACGCCTTACGGAGTTCGTGCACTGTGCTGAGATCCTCCTTGTGTGATCTAAGGGCGGAGATCGGAGCACTGATGGAGTTGTCCATGTGCAATGAAGATGGTCATTCAAACCAAACCAAACCAAACCAAACCACACCAAACCAAACCAAACCAAACACCCCTCTTCACACTGCAAAGCCGTTCAATTCATCTGTTACTTTGTGCTAGTTCCCGTAATGCTCTACCAAAGCAGAGTTGTTTCTTTGTCCTGGTCAGAAATAAATATAGCACGGACGCTGCAGCCTAGTATTGTGTACTCTGTAATAAACTTTCAAAGTTAACGGTTACAGAAGCGTGGATTTTTCTTTTCGCCCTTCACGGAGCCATTACTGCAGCTGCTCCCTTTGCAGGAAATCATCATCAAAGCCTTCACGTTCCTTTGCAACGGTGGTTTTTGTAGTAATTTGTTTTGACATGCTGACGTTAACAGCCCCACATACATGCACATATTAGTCGCTTCTTACGACATACCAGAGGTAGCAATAGTCTTATTATTTCTTTGTCTCCTCGGAGACACATGAGAACTACGCCACCAGTTTTAATTGTTAAAAAAATCACTAACTGTAAAAATATGCTCATCTTATGTCATCAACCACTGCTGGTAATCTGCGAGTTTTCTTTCATATCAATCAAGCAATGCCCTTTAGCTCCCTATCGCGGCTTGTCTCCCTTGATGTGCTGTAGTGATCCACGAATGGCCCGACAGTAAAAGGATACGTTTTACAAAGGTATATAGTAACCTTTGCTCAAGATTACTCTTGGCTAAAATATCTACAGGAGGATGATGCTCCCATTTAAGGGGGTCTCACCGGGATTTTAGAATGGCAAGTACAACGACTGCGTCATCTAAGTTTGTTGTAAACTTTGTATTCTCCGCCCACTTCTGTGAGATATATATTTTTTTGACTCGTAATTATTGAACCCCAGATCCAAAGCTCAGACATGAGGTATCTGAGGAAGGTGGTTGAAGTTACAAGAAGAGACACGGTCCGCAACCAGACCTAAAATCAAGGCCTAAAATCCCAACCTCTGCAGACCTAAGTAGAACAGTCCCAACTGAGATGGTTTGACCATGTCTGCAGAATGGGAGAAGATCGGCTACCATAGCAAGCATGGGAAACTAAGAGCCAGGGATCCAAATCTCCAGGACGACCCAAAGTCCGCTGGGACTTTAGACAATCTTTGAAGGACCGAGGACTAGAATGGAACCAAGCCAGGAGGAAGACAGCCGATAGAATAGTCTGGCGCTCTCTTTTACAAACCTCTACACCTCACGGTAGAAGAGGAACGACTAAGTAAGTACGTAATTATTGAGCCCCCGGCTGAAAGTAATTGAGCAAAGTAGTAATTGTATTATTAGCTCTGTATATAAGGGGGTTCCAGAACTATGACTGCCTAGTAATGCTACCAACAGGTTTTCTCACTGTATGTCCTATCCATCGCCATCGTCTTCTTCTCATCTCTTGTTCCACTGGCACTTGTCTAGTTCTTGTCCTCAGTTCCACGTTGGTAATCTTGTCATACCATTTTAATCCTTCTATTCTACACAAGCACCCATTTATGAAAGTCTGTAGCTTTTTGGTTGTTGTCTTTGTTGTTCTCCATATTTCAGAGCAATATAATAGTACTGATTTCACATTTGAGTTGAAGATGCTTATTTTCGGGTTGGATCCGATTTCTCTTGATTTTCGTATATTTCCCAATGCAATGAAAGCTTCGCTTGCTTTTTGTATTCTTATTTTGATATCACTGTCTGTCACTCCAACTTTGTCTAAATTGCTGCCTAGATATGTGTACGATTCTACATCTTGAAGTGGTGTATCTTCAAGTTCAATCCTGTTATCATTACCCACATTTATACTCATTATTTTTGTCTTTTCCCTGTGTATTTTCAGACCCAATTGCTGTGACCTCTCATCGAGTGTTTTCAACTTGTCATGCATCTGATAACGGTTATGGGACAGAAGAGCCAAATCATCAGCAAAATCCAGATCATTCAACTGCTTAGCCAGAGTCCACTGGATTCCATTTCTGTTGTCTGTTGTCGATGTTCTCATAACCCAGTCCATTGCTAGTAAGAAAAGAAATGGAGACAAAAGGCATCCCTGTCACACTCCTGTTTTTATCCCAAACGGTTCTGTAAGCATTCCTTCATGAAGAACTCTGCATGTCATGTCTTCATATGTTTTCTTTATTAAATTAATGATCTTCAGGGGAATTCTATAATGCCTATCCAATTTTCAAAATGATTCTCTGTCTACACTGTCAAATGCCTTTTCGTAGTCCACAAATCCAATGTATAGGGGTTAATTCCATTCCAGACTTTGTTCAACTGTTATTCTCAAAGTAGCTATCTGGTCTGTACAGGATCTGTTTTGTCGAAAACCTGCTTGTTCATCTCTCAGTTTCTTGTCTATGGACTCTTTTAATCTCTCGAGGATAATCCTGTTTAATACTGACTTTTCCTAGCACTGATAGTAGCATTATTCCTCTATAATTGTGCAATCTTGTAAATTTCCCTTCTTAGGCAACTTAACCAGATATCCTTCCTTCCATTCTGCTGGTATCTCTTCCTTTCCCCAGACTTTACCAAGTAATTTATATAACATCTCTGTAGCCGTGTCGATATCTGCTTTGACGGCCTCTGCTGGAATGCCATCAGGTCCAGCCGCTTTTCCATCTCTTAGAAGCTTGTGCTGTATTAGTCAAGTATTATTGCTGTAGTCTGGTGTAGTTGATGCTGGTTCACAGTGACTTTTGACTGTTCCTTCTCTCCTCAGGAGACGAATGGCTTGTTAGGAGCACGTTCCTTGCATTGAAGGAGTAACATCCACACATTTTACCGCTTCGAGTATCCTCTAGATTCGTCTGTTATTGGTAGTGTACTACGTTTAGTACCAGAAACTGAGAGATAGATAAAATAGTACCTCTCGTAAGACTTATTCTCCTTATGTAAGCACCAGGCGACCTTCGCTTCTCTCCACCATTTCATCTTCCTCTAAATTTTACCCGATGCCCATAAGCTTAAAATATCAGACCCTCGAGTCAGATGAAAGTGTATTCGGAGAGCAGAAGAATGCCAGTGACTTATATATTATTTCTATTTCAAGCTGAAATAGAGTTTTGACATCTGAAATTTACATTATGATATCATCATCATCCTCCTCTTTCTGCTCTCTGTTATTGGCTCCTAGTGAAGAAACCTGCACAAAACAGTTACTAGCTGTTGCAGTGGGGTCTAGGTGGCAAGTTATTTTATATGATGAGATTGCCAACCACCCCCTTTCCCATTCACAATTTTACAGAAATAAGCATTTTACAAATGTAAAAGGCGCATAAAAAAAGAAAATGTACATGTTACAACTTAAACTTTCAAGTACATGATGTCTGTAATATGTCCTGCAACTGGTGAGCAGTCTGCAACTGGTGAGCTAAGTTTACTTGTCAAAGCACACTCCTAACTTTTAACACTTGAAGATTTCCTTGGACTGTGATATTATTGATTTTGTTAGTAGTTTTACACTGTTAAGTTTTACAGTTACTACTTTAATCTTTTCACGACCTTTAAGGAAAACCTATTATTAACTCATGTCCTGGCTTCTGATCTCCTTGATGAAGAAGGAAATGTAGTGGGGAGTTTAGTTAGTTAAAACCAATCGCAATTCAGGCTAGTTCATTTACAATTAGGAGCCAATTGCAAGGTAGGTTGTCTAATTTAGTAAATGGCCCACTCATATATGATAAATATTGGCATGGTCTTGTAGGGTAGTGCAAGTAATTGTTACCTGTACCAGAACAATTATATAATATGCATGGTCCTCTTCTTCAAGGTTGTTATCTTATCTTCCCATCGCTGTTTATTACTGTGATAGGGTGGGCGAGATGATGATGATGATTATATTGTGATGTTTGATCACTATCTTTTCACACTCGCAACCGACCCTAATCAACAATAAAACTCTTGATTCTAAAGGCAGGGGCTGTATTTATTTTTACAACCCATTCAGTGACTAAGAGCACACTGAAGCAAACGTTAAACAAATAACAAAGCGAACAAAACCGAACAAACAAAACACCCAGCATGTGCCCGATTGCTAATCTGAAGACGCAAACAAAGAAACGACTGGTTAAAATCATAGTTAAATAATGATACTCTCACCTGCCAAACAGTCCTTCCACGTGTACTACCTGACACCCTCAACTATCACACACGCACGCACTCATGCGTGTCATCCAATGCGACTAGTAAGGTGTTGTGCATGAGGCTGGCAATCTCACCGTGTAACACAGATTGCTACCGAAACCACTACTGCAAGGGCACACTAAACTATCACACACACATATTCATGCATGTCGTCGATGAGACTAGTATGGTGTTGTGCATGAGGCTGGCAATCTCACCATGTAACACAGATTGCTACCGAAACCACTACTGCAAGAGCACACACTCAGCTATCAAACACACACACACACACTCATGCATGTCGTCCAATGAGACTAGTATGGTGTTGTGCATGAGGCTGGCAACCTCACCGTGTAACACAGATTGCTACCGAAACTACTACTGCACGAGCATCTGAATGCTTCATACGGATGAAACCACACTGGTGGCCCCATGCTCCCTCAGGAGCGGAGAAGAGAAATATATATCTTCAAGTGAGCCCACGTGCTCTCACAAACCATCCTACACATAACCATAATTAAATAATAATAACATGGACATAAAATAATATTCTTCAACTACATGTTCATCAAATACTCTCAATAATAAGAGTAAACCACCACCTCGAACTGATCCATCTCAATATTCGTCACTGCCCTCTGAACATGTCGTAAGTGACGACTGGTGCGCCTGGTAACAAGCGTGTCGTATATGACCCCTGATGAGATTGGGAACTCATCACACGAAACACATCGTTACCGTCACCGAAACAACCACAGCAATAGCCTCAAAATGCTTATTGTGGGCCTGTAATGGACACCAGCTGCATTGGTGTTTCCATGCTCCACCAGGAGCAAACAGAGAAACACCTGTCTCAACGTGCCTTACGCACCAAATAGTAGATCTAATCTCACCAGAAATCTAAATGACTATCCTCACTTCAAAGTAACCACTAAAGATAAACAGTAGGATATTGATAAGTAGGCTATCGTGAAATACACTTAAATGCTCTTACATAAAGAAAAAAATATAATTATTCTCGACTTAAACAAAACTGGAACTAAATACACAACGTGTCACATGGCGTAACATTATAGGTTTACCACGCGGGGCGTGTTATTCAGACTCGCTGGCGCCACTTTTTATACAGTCCTCGCCACGTGGCTGCCATCTTGCTATTGTTAATCTTATCTAAATTCCAGTGAAATAGCTTCATACTATATCTGCCTTTCTGATGAATGAAATAATCGCTCTTAAACTTTCACATCTATCTATCTATCTTTTTATCTCATTAAACATTAAAATAGCCACATCGATATAATTTCAGAATTATAGAAAACTAATTCTAATTTAAATTAACTCACGTGCTCAAGGCATTTACAGCTTGGCTCTGTGTGTCTAACTTCGTCTGTTCTCTCTGGGCGGCTGATACTAGGAAAGGTCGCTGCTGGCTCGCTATTTCTTTTATAAGCCCAGGTTGAATCACTCAATTTACTGCGCGCTAGGCGTATTGATTTGGCCGCATACATAACACTCGCGATATTTGCTTTAGAAGGCCCGAAAACAGAAATATACGCAACTATTTCTAGAGCAAAAACACCACTATCAAATATAACACACAACTATGCACCAAAACTAATTTTTAGGCGTTATTATGGCCTAAGTAATATATTTTCATGAAGACTTTTCACATCCCAGAATGCTTCGCGCACATCGAAAATATGGGCGATAAATGTACCACTCACAATGAAGGGGGAAGCTGGGGTGTCTTCCCGTGAAGGGGTAAGCCGGGTGTCTTTCCGGCCCTATCACATATCTCCCTCCTGATTTTGTTGTCGTCCCGACAACATCACTCCCTCTGGCACTTCAGTTGTAACCTCTTAGATCGTTGATGCTGCGCGGGACTCTTTCTGAGCGGCGATGCTTTGGGCTGAGCTTCTGTAATAGGTACAGCCCCGCTGGGGACCCTCTTGGTCGTCATGTCCCTACGTTGTCGGACTGGCAGTTGCTGTGATCTAGAAGACTCGCTCACCTGTGCCGTGTCGCTGCCTGCCAGTGACATCTGCCTGCCAGTGCATGCAGCTATCGACTTTGTAGGGGGATCGCTCTTGACGTGTTTTCCACTCATTTTTTGTGGACGGTGTGTTACGTTCCCCACATTCTGCTTTTGATGAGTCTCCTCTGCTGAACCTTGATATGCACTCCCTCCTATCTGCTTAGGATGGGTTTCCTCCCCTAGACAACGGACAATTCTCTCGGCGCCCTTAGTGTGACAGTTGTCGTGGCCATCTCTTGGCTTGCGCCCTAAAGGCAACCTGGTTGTGACAGTCCGTCTAGGGAAAGAGATCCTTGAGGGACAGGCGGCTATCAAATGTTCAGTTGACTTGCATCTAAAACATCGTTTGGGAAGAGGGCCTTGAGGGCACTTGGCTGCCATGTGGTCTGACAGGTCTCCACAATTGTAGCATCTTATCTTTCTGGGTTTCCTCTGTGCCATGGGTCGCCCCCTGCTGCCCTTACACTCTTGACCGCCAATGCCGCATACATAAATTGCTTCCATGCCCTGGACCGATGGTTTGCTGTTAAACTCTACTCGTTCATTCCTCGCCAGACTCCGGAATCCCTTTCTGAAGATCTTGGTTTGATGTACGAATACATCAATACCTCCATCATCTGGCGTGATGAACCCCCATCCCCTGTGGACACTATACCACTTGCAAACCCCTTTTCGCCTTGTCGGTGCAGCTGCGTTTGTTGGTGCTGTCAGCTCACAGTTTTCCTTGACAACAGCCTGACTCTCACATACAAGAAGGTCTAGTTGAGGTTCCTGCGGACACACCTCCTCGTCTTGCGTTGGCTGTTCCCGCGGACACACCTCCTCGTCTTGCGTTGGCTGTTCCCGCGGACACACCTCCTCGTCTTGCGTTGGCTGTTCCCGTGGCTGGCATGGTGCTCTCTTTCTCTGCACCTCCTCTTGTGCTGGCGAACTGGCCTGTGACATCTGTGCTAACTGGAGCTTTAGAAGAGATAATTCTGCTTTGAGTGCCTCCTCTTCACTGTGGGCTTCTGGACTTGCTATCTGCACCAGTGTCTCTGGCTTATTTCCTCCCAAGAAAACAGAACATTCCCTAGACTCCTGACTCCCGGCCTGGAAATTCCTGGTCATCTCACTGACTGGTGGCTGCTCGCTGTAGGCTCTTTCTATTATCTTGAGTAACTGCTCAGGGCTGGCCTTGGCTCCGCCATGTATCCGTAATTCTCTAGATACCCATGGTGTAACGTTGTTCCAGATCATGTCTAACTTGTCTTCTGCCCAAAAAGGCGCCACCTTCCACGCGGCTTCTACATCTTCCACAAACTCTTGCCAAGTGGGACTCCCCTCTCCACTAAATAACCTTATCTCTGGCCCCTTCACGTACACTACCTTCACAGGCGCATTGGTCGAAGCCATCTTGATGCAAGACTGCACTGCTGGGTGTCTACAATATTTGTTCGTTTGCTGTTTGCTCAGTGTCACTGTCTGCCTTATCCTGCCGACGACGCCAATTGTGGTAGGGTGGGCGAGATGATGATGATGATTATATTGTGATGTTTGATCACTCTCTTTTCACACTCGCAACCGACCCTAATCAACAATAAAACTCTTGATTCTAAAGGCAGGGGCTGTATTTATTTTTACAACCCATTCAGTGACTAAGAGCACACTGAAGCAAACGTTAAACAAATAACAAAGCGAACAACACCGAACAAACAAAACACCCAGCATGTGCCCGATTGCTAATCTGAAGACGCAAACAAAGAAACGACTGGTTAAAATCATAGTTAAATAATGATACTCTCACCTGCCAAACAGTCCTTCCACATGTACTACCTGACACCCTCAACTATCACACACGCACGCACTCATGCGTGTCATCCAATGCGACTAGTAAGGTGTTGTGCATGAGGCTGGCAATCTCACCGTGTAACACAGATTGCTACCGAAACCATTACTGCAAGGGCACACTCAACTATCACACACACATACTCATGCATGTCGTCGATGAGACTAGTATGGTGTTGTGCATGAGGCTGGCAATCTCACCATGTAACACAGATTGCTACCGAAACCACGGTGTTGTGCATGAGGCTGGCAATCTCACCATGTAACACAGATTGCTACCGAAACCACTACTGGTAGCCCCATGCTCCCACAGGAGCGGAGAAGAGAAATATATCTTCAAGTGAGCCCACGTGCTCTCACAAACCATCCTACACATAACCATAATTAAATAATAATAACATGGACATAAAATAATATTCTTCAACTACATGTACATCAAATACTCTCAATAATAAGAGTAAACCACCACCTTGAACTGATCCATCTCAATATTCGTCACTGCCCTCTGAACATGTCGTAAGTGACGACTGGTGCGCCTGGTAACAAGCGTGTCGTATATGACCCCTGATGAGATTGGGAACTCATCACACGAAACACATCGTTACCGTCACCGAAACAACCACAGCAATAGCCTCAAAATGCTTACTGTGGGCCTGTAATGGACACCAGCTGCATTAGTGTTTCCATGCTCCACCAGGAGCAAACAGAGAAACACCTGTCTCAACGTGCCTTACGCACCAAATAGTAGATCTAATCTCACCAGAAATCTAAATGACTATCCTCACTTCAAAGTAACCACTAAAGATAAACAGTAGGATATTGATAAGTAGGCTATCGTGAAATACACTTAAATGCTCTTACATAAAGAAAAAAATATAATTATTCTCGACTTAAACAAAACTGGAACTAAATACACAACGTGTCACATGGCGTAACATTATAGGTTTACCACGCGGGGCGTGTTATTCAGATTCGCTGGCGCCACTTTTTATACAGTCCTCGCCACGTGGCTGCCATCTTGCTATTGTTAATCTTATCTAAATTCCAGTGAAATAGCTTCATACTATATCTGCCTTTCTGATGAATGAAATAATCGCTCTTAAACTTTCACATCTATCTATCTATCTTTTTATCTCATTAAACATTAAAATAGCCACATCGATATAATTTCAGAATTATAGAAAACTAATTCTAATTTAAATTAACTCACGTGCTCAAGGCATTTACAGCTTGGCTCTGTGTGTCTAACTTCGTCTGTTCTCTCTGGGCGGCTGATACTAGGAAATGTCGCTGCTGGCTCACTATTTCTTTTATAAGCCCAGGTTGAATCACTCAATTTACTGCGCGCTAGGCGTATTGATTTGGCCGCATACATAACACTCGCGATATTTGCTTTAGAAGGCCCGAAAACAGAAATATACGCAACTATTTCTAGAGCAAAAACACCACTATCAAATATAACACACAACTATGCACCAAAACTAATTTTTAGGCGTTATTATGGCCTAAGTAATATATTTTCATGAAGACTTTTCACATCCCAGAATGCTTCGTGCACATCGAAAATATGGGCGATAAATGTGCCACTCACAATGAAGGGGGAAGCTGGGGTGTCTTCCCATGAAGGGGTAAGCCGGGTGTCTTTCCGGCCCTATCACATTACGATAAAAGGTCTTGCCGGAGATAATTATATCAAAGGCTTTGCCTTCATTCTTCCATATGGTTTTAATTCGGACAGACGTAAATGCTTTCACTTCTGGCGGGCACTCCTTCAAGATAATAACTCGTATCAATAAAACTACGTCATTCAGAATGTGGTGTTAGACAGCTTAGCTTAGCTGCTGATAACAATGCTCCTAGACTAATATATAGGTTTATCTACCCAATCATCTCCAGGCTTGCATAAATAATCAGCCCGTCAAGATGATTTAATCGGTGACTTTTATTATTCACGTCTGGCCAAGTAGGTAAAATATGGGATGGTTTTGGGGAGGGTCCTTTCGAGGAAAGATAATTACCGGTAGAGGAATGCGAAAAAGTAAGATATTGCACGGGTGAAAAGAAAAAAAGGAATGATTGAATTTGTGACGTTCTGTCTGTTTCATCACACTCCCCAAGGAGCACAGTCCTTCATTAAACACATGCCAAGTCCTCCTGTCACGTGCCATCTTTCCACGTCTTTCACATCATTTTCACTTCTGTCTCAAGTTCTCTTGTATTTTTCTGGTCTACCTCTGCCTATCTTTCCTTGGGGATTCTAGAACAAGGACTGCCTTGTGATATAATCAACAGGTTTCCTTGAGTGTGTGTCCTGTCCATCGTTAGCGATTTCTACTCATATCTTGTTACACTGGCACGTGTCTTGTTCTTGTTATATCTTGTTACACTGGCACGTGTCTTGTTCTTGTTATCTCTTGTTCCACTGGCACGTGTCTTGTTCTTGTTATCAGTCCCACACTAGTGACCTTGTCATCCCATTTTAATCCTTCTATTCTATGCAAACATCCGGTTGTGAAAGTCTGTAGCTTTTTGGTTGTTGTTTTTTGTTGCTCCCCGTGTTTCAGAGCCATACAATAGGACTGACTTGACATTTGAGTTGATGATTCCTACTTTTGTGTTGGACTTGATTTCTCTTGATCCCCAAATGTTTCCAAATGAAATGAAAGCTCCTCTTGCTTTTTGTATTCTTTTTTTTTATATCACTGTCTGTCCCTTTTGTCTACATTGCTGCCAAGATATGTGTATGATTCTACATCTTGTAGTGGTGTTTCTTCAAGTTCAGCCTTATAACAAATTCAACCTTGTTATAATTTCTTCCATTTATTCTTATTAGTTCATTCACATGCAAGTTTCAAATTGGAAGTTCACGATACTCATTAGGATGCCCACGACCTCCAAAATGAGAATGTTGACTCACACATCGTGTCTGGGCAGCTATATATAGACATAGTTAGGGGAACCGACAGTTGCACAAACTAAGAGTATAGAAAAACACACGGGGAAGATAACTGAACATATACATGAGCTTGATGAGGGAGACATGGAATGACTTTGAGCTGATGGCACGTGACAGAAGGAAATGGCGTGTATTTGTTGAAGGCCTATGCGCCCTGGGGAGCTAAAGGGTGTTGGAGGAAGAGTAGAAAAGGCATGAAAAGTTTTCATTGCATTGGGAAGCATGTAGAAATCGAAAGAAACTAAGTCCAACACAAAAATAAGAATTTCCAACGTAAATGTCTAACCAGTCCAATTGTACTGCTGTGAAACACGGAGAGCAACCATAACGACAAATAAGAAGTGGCAGAGTTGCGTAAATGGATGCTTGCTTAAAAAAAAAAGGATTGGGAGTATGACAAGGTCACCAATGTAGAACTAGTGGAAAGATCCAGACCACTACCAGAGAACAAGAGGTAAGGAAGGATGCTGGCGCTGGATTGGACACATATTCATAAGAACAGTTGATAGCATGACAAGGCAATCCTTGTTCTGAAATCCCCAGGAAACCAGAGGGACACTAACAAGCACGTGGAGAAGAGAGTTAGAGACATACTTAAAATAGAAAAGGAATACATTATCATCATCATGTTCCTTTAACCTCTTTGCGGAGCATGGTGCTACCACTATACCTGGTCACGTGACAGGAAGCCTACGCCAAACATTCACATGCTCTTGCAGTGGTGGTTTATGTGACAATTTGTATCACATGATGAGGTTGCCAGCCCCCCATGCACAACCTCACATTAGTCGCCTTGTACGACATGCATGAGGACCCAGTTGTCCTATTCTTTCTTGGTCTCTTAGAGATAGAAAGATCTTAAACAGATGGCACAGTACAGGAACACGTGTTAGCATGTGCTTCTCATGGAGCGGTGGCTTCTCATGGAGCTGTGGCTTCTCATGGAGCTGGCTTCTCTTGGAGCAGTGGATTCTCATGGAGCTGGCTTTTCATGGAGCTGGCTTCTTTTGGCTTCTTATGTAGCTGGCTTCTCATGGAGCTGTGGCTTCTTATGGAGCTGTGGCTTCTCGTGGAGCTGGCTTCTCGTGGAGCTGTTACTTCTTATGGAGCTGGCTTCTCATGGAGCTGTGGCTTCTTATGTAGGTGGCTTCTCATGAAGCTGGCTTCTCATGGAGCTGTGGCTTCTTATGGAGCTGGCTTCTCGTGGAGCTGTGGCTTCTTATAGAGCTGGCTTCTCATGGAGCTGTGGCTTCTTATGGAGCTGTGGCTTCTTATGGAGCTGTGGCTTCTTATGGAGCTGGCTTCTCATGGAGCTGTGGCTTCTCATGGAGCTGGCTTCTCATGGAGCTGTGGCTTCTCATGGAGTTGGCTTCTCAAGGATTTGGCTTCTCAAGGATTTGGCTTCTCGTGGATTTGGCTTCTCATGGAGCTGGCTTCTCATGGAGCTGTGGCTTCTTATGGAGCTGGCATCTCGTGGAGCTGGGGCTTCTTATGGAGCTGGCTTCTCATGGATTTGGCTTCTCAAGGATTTGGCTTCTCGTGGATTTGGCTTCTCAAGGATTTGGCTTCTCGTGGATTTGGCTTCTCATGGAGCTGGCTTCTCATGGAGCTGGTTTCTCGTGGAGCTGTGGCTTCTCAGAGAGCTGGCTTCTCATGGATTTGGCTTCTCGTGGATTTGGCTTCTCATGGAGCTGCCTTCAAGTGGATTTGGCTTCTCATAAATCTAGGGCTTCTTGTTGAGCCGCCTTCTCATGGAGCTGGCTTCACGTGGATTTGGCTTCTCATAGATTTGGCTTCTCATAGATTTGGCTTCTCATGGATTCAGCTTCTCATTAATCTAGGGCTACGTATTGAGCCGCCTTCTCATGGAGCTAGCTTCTCATGGATTTGGCTTGTCATATATTTGGCTTGTCATGGATTTGGCTTCTCGTGGATTTGGTTTCTCATGGAGCTGGCTATAAATGAGTTTAATATCCGCCGTCCTTGCTTATAAATCACAAGTCAGCGGTAAACAGTCTTTTCGATGATCGTTATACTCATATAAAGGTTATATAGTATATTCTTGCCCTCGTGCATTTCCCGGGGGCTCTGATGCGACAGAGAAAAAATAGGACTATTGTACCACTAGGCATATCCTACAAGGGAACTAACATGAGTTATTGCATGGTCCTGGCAACGTCATCATGTAACATAAATTACTACAGAAATACATCTGCAAGAGCACGTGACAAGCTTCCTACAAAGGGGACCAGCTGTAGTGGTGGCTTCAAGCTCTGTAAACAGCGCAAATAACAATGATGATGATGACCAGGTTCTTGTAAACATTAAGAGGCATTCAACAAAACGTCAATGTCCAAAAAAAAAATGTCAAATAAATTCAGGTAGTCAACGTGTTAGTAAATTACACACGGTCAAAGTAAAGTTCGTTCAAAATCTTTGTTCTAAACTAACTACATGCTGCAGAATTGTGGCAATATTTTTTTTTTTTTTTGAGGTTTTGTTTTCGTGTCTACTCTAGCAACCCACACCAGCCCTAACTTCTGCCTACCTAAATTTCTGTTCTAGGCCGAGCTTTTCTCACTACCAAGTCTCCGGTCCTTATATGGCCAAATCCCTTTCAGCTGACTGAGCAGCTAGACACTCACCCGCCCGCTCACGAGCTATTCCCTCGGTAAAACAAGGGGGAGCGCGTACAGCACATACGCGGTTTGCTCTAGTTTGTGTTTACCTGTAGCATTTATGAAAGTGTTACCGAATGCACGAGCGAAGAATAAGTAACAATGCTCGGTGTACCACTTGCACGTTTGTATGTTGATTGTTTATTTAGTTGATTGTTTGCTTTGTTTACCTTGTCAAATATACGCACATGATTGCCACGTTGTCCGTTCCTATCTTTGAATTGTTTTCACCAGTTATGACTGTAATGCCTTTATTTCTCTTTTTATCAATTTTTTTGCTACTTTGAAGTCTGGTGTTCAGTAATTGGAAACTGTAAGGTGCATTACAACAGGAGGCTATTTTTATCATCAGAAGGCCCCCCCCCCCCTCTCCCCCCCCCCCTTTTCACAAAGAAACAAGTGTTTAGGCCCTTTTACTACTTTGACATTCTAGGACGCGGACCGATTTCGGCCATGATCTCCACGTGTCACCCTCCTGTTTCAGACTGTGCTGGGAATTGAACCCATTCCTCTTGTTCATCTTTCAATTCCCTAAGGTGCATAGGCCTTCAACAAACTTATGCCATCAGTTGAATGTCTTTCCATGTTTTCTTCATCGCCTTCATGTCTGTCACCACTTCTCTTCTCTTTGTGTTCTTTGGTCTTCCAACTACCTCTCTGACTCTGGGGTTTCCAGAGCTAGGATATCAACAGATTTTATCAGCGTGCGTCCTACCCATCTCCAGCATCTTCTTCACATCTCTTGTTCCATTGGTGCTTGTCTAGTTCTCGTCATCATGTGCACATTAGGTAACTCATTCTACTTTGGTTGAAATCCCAAAATGGCATTTCCTCTTAATTGTAGCTATTCTGCCAACTTGTCATGCTTGTGAAAATACAAATTGTGCATATAAACATATTATTCTCAATTTCATAGCTTACTGCAGATGTACCACAGCCAGCCCGATACTTTTTTCTGCGGTTTCGTAAAGTGTACATATTTTTGTATTGTCCTTTCAGGCCCAGTTGTTTCAGTAGATCATAAAGTAATGTTGCCACTAGACCACTTGCGCTTACTTCTGCTCCTATGACTTTTTATGTGAACCCATAATGCCTCTTTTTCGTGACCTGATACGTTATATTTTGTCCATTTTGAAAGTGGGCTGTTCAAATAATTTGGAATCAAGCGGTACTGTATGCTTTATAAATAAAATCTGTTGTGATGACTGGTAGTAAAGGTTTGAAACGCATTCAGCACCAGCTGATTAGTTCATCCACGCGTGCTAGCATTTTCCGAGCCTAGTAATAATCTGGCGTCAGAAAATTAGTGTCATCCATGAATGCCTTAAGTGGTGGTATGCGACACCCATTTGTCGAGCTCTAGACCTCTCGCAAATTCTTCAGCCACGTTGAAAATTAACTGCATAGCCATCACGAGCAGTATCCGATGAAATGGTATATCACATTGCGATTCCAACATGCAGGTCAATCCATTATTTTTGTGTACTCTTTGGCTGAAAAAATGACGGAGAACCATGTGAATGAGAGCTTCAGCATTGCTGCAGTTTCTTGTTGCTAATGGTAGATAGTAGGGGCTTGCCACAACATTTGGTGATTCTTCTTCTTCGTTCACCCTCAGGCGTCAACTTGAATATGTTCAAAGAAAGCAGATATCAGCAAGAAGCTGTTGATATCCCCGTAGAGCTTTTATAGGAATGGCACTGGTGATGGCCATTTACGCTTTCTCCGTTCCTCATATGTTGGGCACCTTTGAAGTAGATGCAAGAATCTTCAGGTGTCGATCTCAAGCTTCGAACTACAGACTAGTAGTACAGCAAATGGTCTCTCCGGGTCGTATACAAATAGTCGGGTCGCCTCGTACAGGAACCACAAACCCAATAGGGAAGATAGATTTCTTGCTCAGTAGAATAGTCTTGGCAACTTAACACAGATGCCTTGAACACACGTCCGGGGTGTTATTTCTATTTCAGAATCCCTCTGTGACTAATGAGTGGTCTTGTAGAATTCCGGGTTCCGTATTAATATTGGCGAGTTTTCTACTGATGTAAAGAGATTCTCTTAATACGTTTTGTCCGGTCCTATAAATTCAGAATCCTGACTCTATTCTTTCCTGGCTTTGTCTGGTCTGTCTACTTTGACTATTTCCGGAATGCAGTGCCGTATGTCAAACTTTTTCTACGTTATATCATAGCTTCCCGGCACACGCTTCCATCTGACGTTTTCGACAAACTCCCAATCATAGCCATTGTATATGACGACTCGAATTGCCAAACCACTGATATATATTTAATGATCACATTCACAAACAGTTGGTATATAAAACAATAATATGATTCGTTCATTATTCAAATTTGCTCCTATTCTGGCTAAACGAAGAACTTAGGTTTTATTCTCTACCTAGTTTCTGGAACTCATAATGACTATACATCTGTACACAGTTATTCCTGCATGGAAAACTCTGCATCAGATTTACCAATCTGTGTCTAAATATCTCTCATCGATTTGACATGATTCACATTTGAATCTTATATTTATATTATATTTTTCCTTTGGCTTTCCAAGCAAGAATGATCTGCCATAATATTATTTCCACATTTATTCCATCTTGGACGACTGAGTCCTTAAAATTGCTTTTATCACTAAAGCGTTCAATTGGCAGGCACCTGTAATTATATTACACTGAGGTGAATATAAATTCACTTTAGTTAAACACTTTAATTATGGCTTGTCCATAGCCTTTTTAAAATCTCGTCTACAACTACACTTTATTAGTGTGGGTATACCACATATTTATAAACACTGCCGTCAAGCCCAAAGGCTACACATCGAATCCTCGTGTAACTGTGTGTTGGAACGTCATATAGTCTGCGCTATACGTTTCATTCTACCAGTGAGGGGTACTTCCTGGTGCAACAATCATCCTGACTAAAATAAACCTGCCCTGACTAAAACTGGGTTTATCATCTTGTCTGTTGATAAGGTGAAGATAAGTATCTATCTCCCATCCTTCACTTTGTGACAGAGAATTTTGTAAAATAGATTTTATTATCTACATTTTTCTATCTATACTGTTCAAAAAAAGAAACGCACAGCTATCCGAGGGCGCGTTTTTATGAGTTTGTAAGTAAAATTTGGTACCAGGGTATATAAAAACCAGCCTCAAATGTTCTTTACAGTGTCAAATGCACGCGTTGACCTGAATTGCGTTCGTTTTTGTAATCGTTACAACAAAGTGGTCAATAGTGTTTATGACGCAATTTTTTACCACAGCTCATGTTGCGCGCACGTGAAAGCAACAAAATTTGGGGTGAACACTATTCACTGACTACGCAACTGAAACCCTATAAAAGGATAACGTTACATAAAAAAACTCAGTTCATTTTCAAGCAGACATTTATGGCGTCTCTATCGATAAATTTAAGGAACATTGCTATTGGCCGACTGCATGCAGGCGAAAATCAGGTTGCCAGACATGTAAACGAGCATCAGAGTACCATCAGTCGACTTTGGCACCGGTTCCAAGCCACTGGCTCATTTGAAGACCGGCATCGCAGTGGACGACCCAGAGTGACAACAGCAGCGGAGGATCGCTTTATTCGGCTTCGTCACCTCAGAGACAGGTTTACAACAGCTTCCTCAACTGCCCAGTCATTGCCTGCAGGACGTTATGTGTCTGATCAAACTGTCCGGAATAGACTGCATGACGCTGGACTTTGGGCACAACGACCTCACCGAGGACATGTCCTTACGCGCCGCCGCCATCGCCAAAATCGATTTCTTTGGGCCAACCAGCATCGTCCTTGGGCAGCTGACAATCAATGGAGACGTGTCTGGTTTAGTGACGAATCTTTCTTTTTGTTGCAGCGTCATGATAGACGGCGTAGGGTCTACCGTAGGCGAAATGAACGTTTTGCCCAAAATTGCGTTGATGAAGCTCCGCCGCACGGTGGTGGAGGTGCAATGGTGTGGGGAATGATCAGTTACAACGGAAGGAGTCAATTGGTGCACATTGAAGGAGGCTTGAATGCGCAACGATACGTCAATGAAATTCTTCGACCCCATGTCCTTCCACTTTTAACTGCCCAAAGGTCTGTGTTTTAACAGGACAACGCCAGACCCCATTGTGCACGGTTGACCACGCAGTTCCTGACTGCCAACAACATTCTCACCCTTCCCTGGCCATCCCTGTCTCCAGACATGAGTCCGATTGAGCACCTGTGGGATGAGCTGCATAGACGTGTTTGTCGCCGAGACGTTGCTCCAGCCAATCGTCGTGATCTGTTCCAGGCACTCCAGGAAGAGTGGGCAGCCATCCCATAGGCCCACACCAGACGTCTGATCGCACCCATGCCCAGGAGATGCCAGTCGCTGATCGATGCAAGAGGAGGCAACATACCATATTAACGGGAAAGCCCGTACGCCAAAAAACTCTCGTGACCCAGATGCAAAACAACTGTCAATTGATTGGTTGAACGCTAAGGTATTTTTGTGTGCAATTTGAACAATTAACTCATTAAATTAAAAATGTTATTGAATGTCAAAATTATGGCTATGTGTGTGCCTTCAGTAGCTATGCGTTTCTTCTTTTGAACAGTATAGTATCTATCTCCAATCCTCCACTTTGTGACAGAGAATTATGTAAAATAGATTTTATTATCTACATTTTTCTTCCACCTGGCTTCACCTTGCTTCCTTATTAGTTATGCACGTTTTTTTTAAACGCAGAACTCTCCTACACTTAGATATCTGTCTCTTTCTTAATTTAGCCACGCCTAATTCTTTCTTTTCTCTACACGAGGAATGTTTACTATGATGTACGTAGCGAGAGAGAAGGGGGAGATGAGCTAATGAAGAAAAACCTAGGGGGTGATAAGTTGAAACGTATTTTCGGTAGACATTGACCAGGGGGAATAATCTGAGTAGAAGGGGAGAGAATCTGAAATAAGGGGAGATAAATTACAATCCCCCCCCCCCCTTTTCCCCTTTTCCATTCGTTCGTGAAACGTAAGTAAGCTACAGAACGATGAAGATCTAAGACCTTCCGCTCGTTGCCAGAGTCCAGCAGGCGGCGAAAAGGTGGCAAATTTTCCTTTCATTCAGAATTTGAACACAAAAATCCCCAAAGGTGTTATGTCTCACACCGATCAGCGACTTTTGTTTATATTTAGATATATACTCCAGCTTTTAAAACCCATTATTCAGTACCCACAGATTTTTCCAGAACCTACTAGCTTCGATTTCTAGACCATTGTTATAGTGGATTTCTTAGTATTTTCGATTTGGAGTAGTTCAATTTCTGTGTTTGCATTAAATATTATAATAGAAGTTTGAGTGATTTAATGGTTAAGTCCGTCATTATATTTCACTAGGATTTTGTGCTAATTGACTAGCGAATTAAAATAATCTGTAGCTAAATTGTTCCGGCTGTAGCGTTAATCTAACAAACTGATTTAACCAGTAAGAGATATTTTAATAGACTAATAAATGCACTATTCATTTTGAGTACTGACGAAATATATATTTATTTTAAATTCATTATGAGTAAATTTATAAATGACGCGCTTATTTCACGGGGGTTTTGTTAACGGTAAATACGCTATACCCGGTTAGTTCTATTCAAAGTTAAAAAACCGAGTGTATAACAAATTATAATTCTGCGCGGGTTAAGTAGGATAGAATAGTGGTGTAGTGATTATTGTGATTATATGGTTGTTTTTTTCTTCCCATATCTAGTACTGGGTCACTTACCCAAAAACCTACCAGCGGTCTAAGCCTACGCCTAAACCTGAATCGGAGAATAACGGATCTAAGTCCAAAAGTACAAAAATAACATTCGTATATATATATATAGTACAAAAATATAACATTAAATATATATATATATAGATATATATATATATATATATATATATATATATATATATATATATGGTCTTCAATGTGAACCTGTCTGGCCTCTTGTTTACACCCAGAAAGAGACAGAGTACCAACCCAAGGAATATTAAGAATAACTTTTTTTAACTGGGCCTATAGCTATCCAGATTTCTTTTTCCCCACTTAATTTACATTCAGCCCGTTGTGGCGACATACTCAAACATTAACATTTCCTAACCATCGACCATTTGTGGTGTGACACGGAACGTTATACTGAGAGAATTTACAGACCTGACATTCCTTTATGTAAAATGGAAATCTCAAGCTACTGACACTGTGAGCACTGTTAATTTTCTTACCTGGAGTAATTAATGTGACATAAACAGAAATCCTAATAACAAGTAACGAAATAAACGTTCCCCGAAGAAGAGGATTTAATCAATCTTTGTGGAGCTGGGGTTTATTTTGCCAAAATAACACTGGATTTGCTGTGTGACCCATGAAACTATGTTCCAGATGCTGTTAAATCTACAATTCGGTAAGAAAGAATGAACGTGGCCACGGTCGACTGAGCAGAGATGAATCAATGAATGAATAATTCTTTATTGTATAATCCATGTACTCACATTGTTTATTTCTTATTAGCCTAGGTTTTGCTAATGCTGTCCTTTTCAGAATAGATTAACTTATAAACTCTGTTCTTTACGGTATAGGCAAATTCTAGACCATAGCGCAAATCTTTTTGACCTTGAAGGGGGGTGGGGGGGAGGGGGGGTTAATAACTTTCTTCTAACGGGATCTTGTCTCAACAGAGGGAGGGGTATTACACCTATGAGTATATTTCTTTACTAATTCTAATACCTATGATTTTTTTCTATATTTTTGTGGTTTGATATTCAATAATAGCTGTTGTAAAGTTCTTTATGGTAAATAAAATTTACATAAAACTTAATTTAAATGTGTTGGTCAGCTCGTCCCAAATATCCCTATTCCATTAATATAGTGTTTCACATTTGTGCGTCTAATTGTAGTCACTTATCTGTGTGTGTGTATGTGAGTGGTTGATATATATATTAATATATAAATAGATGTATACTGTCTGCCAAACAAAGTTGTGTTGTAGAGATAGGCTGGACTATAGAGGATCTTCTCAAATCCAGGGACATACTCTACCTTTTTCACCATTTTCACTCGTGAAATCTATTCCTTTACCTTATCTCTCACTGAGTTACCACCTGTTCTAGTTCTATTCAGACGGGACCAAAATATATCTTAAATACCTATTAAAAATCTACAAACACTTCCTCTCCTCTTCTATTTGTACCTGGGTATCCACATCTTTCCTAGTGGCTGTTGAAGTCTCTGACCACTATGCAGTTTGAGCTCTTTATTTCCATAATTTGGTGATTCATATGAATGAGCCAGGTCCAACTACGTAACATAGAGATCTATTCTCTAACTTTTTGACCTTTGTATTGCTTCCCATATCATTGTGGAACGCTTCGTATGTCCTCGAGGTAGCAGTAGCTCTCCTCTTGTCAAAGTCTCCACTTAATTCCCTTCCACCTTGTTTCGCAAAGCCATTAGACATCCGTTTTCTAGCTAACATTTCTGCTGTTATTTATATAATTCTTCCTTACTCGTATAGCGTACGAGCATTCCAGGTACCAATCCTGAAGGTTCTCCTATTTGAATGAAGGTAAGTCGACGATTCAGACGTTTTTTGGCTTTTTCCATATCGCGTCATTATACATTTTTCCATCTTCAACCTTATTTTTCCCTGTGTTGTCCAGCTTCATGAAAACATATACAGTAGCATGTTTTGAGCACATGTGAGATGAACCCTTGACCTTCAGCCTTACATTGATCCATATTTTGTACTCACCTTCGTGCCCTACCTTTTGCTTCTCTAGCGTGGAAGGCTTGTAATAACGGCTAATTCTCTCTCTCTCTCTCTCTCTCTCTCTCTCTCTCTCTCTCTCTCTCTCTATATATATATATATATATATATATATATATATATATATATATATATATATATATATATATATATATATATATATATATATATATATATATATATATATATATATATATATATATATATATATATATATATATATATATATATATATATAATTTAAGTTTTGATTCCATTTGGTTTAGAGTTTGTTGTTGTTATCTTTGTCTTTGAGCAATGAATGTTGCGCAGCCACACTTACCAAACAATATAAGATTTCACCAGAACACCAGTAGCCTGCACTTAAAGAAACCCCCGTAAGCCTTAATGACTACTATAGCTGCCTCGTGGAAAGTGCCCACACGAAAACCTCGCCTGATCCAGCAATTCCCTACTTGGACGTGAATTCTTCTCCGGTGTTGTTGATGCAGGGTCGAATTTATAGAAGATAGATTTTTCAAAAATCTCAAAATTTAAGATCGTTATATTTATTTGTTTCCATCTTTCATCGCTTTTATTCTCTTCCTGTATCTTTCTATCAACTTAATCTACACCCACAATAGCAAAACGGAAAGCCATTGCAGTATAGCCTCTTTTCGCCCTTATCAACCTCACGTTTGACTTCTTATCACACGCTAAATTGATTTTAAAGTTCCTCATCCACTCACATGGCCCCGCCACCTGAAGTTGTGGAATGTAGACAATCTACCGTGTGCACGTGGAACCCCAAAATACGCAACCCGTGCTCACTACGAATAAAGAAGAAAGAATTTGTTCCCACTTCTTTCTTACCTGGAGGAAGGAAACGTTTTCATTCTCATTATCTGTCTGGTTCCAGAGGTTGAGGTTTCATCTGTAGGTAAGCAGCGCTACCGTTGTTGACTCTAATCTTGATATATTTTTTTAATGTTCGCCTAAACGACATTTGTTCTGTCTCAGCTAAATAGTTATCGGCTAGTGGAATATTTTAACAAGATCGGTAAATAGTTATGATTAAAGCATTGGTTAAAAACATTGAACTTTCTGGTAATATCTCTTGTGTTTGTGGTAATAGTAAAAGTAATACGTGGATTGACAAGAACGGAGCCGCAGGTGTTGTTGGATTGAATACTATATAGAGATTATAACTATGTGTCTGCTGTTAGAAAATGGTGCAAATCGTCAAACTCAAGTGTTTAAACTACAAGGGACCTAAGGGTTTGATATATTTTTTGGAGATAACTGACAATCAAACCGTGTCTAAATGAAACAGATTCACGAATATAGGAAACTTGGAAAACATTAACAGAATACAAAAGGAATCGATAATAACAAATCTTCAAGAAGCAAAAATGAACAAATTAAAAGTAATGCGAAGGTGGCATACCTTAAAAGAATACAAGAAAGAGAAATGAATGTATTAAAAGTTCTACGAAGCTGACACACCTTAAAAATATATTTGTGGAAAAATAATGAGGATTTGTTTGTCTGGCTTTTAAAAATGAACCCTGGTTTGAGTAACATTAAAAACTGATTTATCATAACAGCATAGTCAATTTTCTTTTTGTCCCCTCTACTGTTCCAGAAGCCTTGTCCTTTCAACTTTCTTCGTTTATCCTCTCTATCAAAGTCTTCTGGGGAAGGCTGCTACAAAGCAACGTAGGCAAAGCTCAGAGACCAACTACAATTCTAACGGCGCAAAGTTGCAGATTTAAATGTATAAGATAATTGGTTTTTCTTTGTTCTGTTGATACTTTGTTTGTTTGTTTGTTTTAGCTTTCAGTTTCTTTGAGGTATCAGTATTCAGTACAGTCATTGTTGCAATCGTTAAACGACTTGTTCAAGTCGTATCACTGTTCATGTTTTGTATATTGTATCAGATAGTTATTTATACCATTTTCTCCCTGTCATTCAAGGCAGTCACCCGTGTGTCACCGGGGCCTGAAAGAGGAGCAAAGAATACTCATATTGTATCCTACCAGGCAAGTCGTAAAATGCGATTAAGGAGGGTTGGGCATGGGACTGGTTATCCCATCCTGTAAAAAATGGTTACCACAAAAACTTCAACAAGCACTATGGATAAGTCAAACATAGAATATAAGTTAATGCAGCCGTCCAAGACGCAAGAAGGTCTCCTGGAAAGGAAGGTCATGAAGCAGCCCAGAGAAAGCCCAAAGGAGTCTTGGTTGCCGACTAACCTTTTTTTTCGTCTAGGAGAACCTCCAGGATTGACATAAAGAGAAGATAACTGGAGACAGAAGTGAAAATGATGAGGAAGATGTAGAAAGAATGGCACGTGATATTGGCTTGTGTTTGTTGAAGGCCTATGCTCTTTGGGGAGCTAAAGGGTATGGATTTAGAGATTCATTCCAAACAGTTTAGTTCTTCTGTCATAATGTATCCAGTACCTAATCGGAGTTGCCACAACGTTGTGTTTAGGAGCACTTTCAGTTCTTCTGTCATAATGTATCCAGTACCTAATCGGAGTTGCCACAACGTTGTGTTTAGGAGCACTTTCAGTTCTTCTGTCATAATGTATCCAGTACCTAATCGGAGTTGCCACAACGTTTTGTTTAGGAGCACTTTCAGTTCTTTCTGTCATAATGTATCCAGTACCTTCAGTTTCTTTTGTTCATATTGTATCCTGTTAATCGGAGTTGCCACAACGTTTTGTTTAGGAGCACTTTCAGTTCTTTCTGTCATAATGTATCCAGTACCTAATCGGAGTTGCCACAACGTTTTGTTTAAGAGCACTTTCAGTTCTTTCTGTCATAATGTATCCAGTACCTAATCGGAGTTGCCACAACGTTTTGTTTAGGAGCACTTTCTGTTCTTCTGTCATATGTATCCAGTACCTAATCGGAGTTGCCACAACGTTTTGTTTAGGAGCACTTTCATTTCTTCTGTCATAATGTATCCAGTACCTAATCGGAGTTGCCACAACGTTTTATTTAGGAGCACTTTCGGTTCTTCTTTATATTGGCACTTTCTCTCTGATTCTTTCAGGAGTGTACGAGCATTCCAATTTGTACTGCTTTATTCAAATGTAGTTTTTCACTACTCTTTCTCTTCTATAGTGTGTTTGACTCGACTCTTGGTCTCAGATCTTCGAAATCCTACTCTACATGATTGCTACTTACTCTAACCCGTTTAGCTGCCTGTTCTGCTAATTCATTTGTAGCAATTACTATGTGGGCTTAAACCCATGCGAGCCTCACATTGCACACTGTGTTTCCCAAATACCTCTACACCTCACAGTAGAAGAGGAACGACTAATTAAGTAAGTAAGTAGTTTCCTAAATATGTGTTGATTAACAATATTTCTTCTCTGATGTCTGATCGGATGCATCCATGGTAGTTTTAAGTGCTTGTAGATATGACAGCGACTTCGTAACTAGTATCTTCCTGGAGGTCGAGGGAATTATCTTTGGTGCTTTTACTGTAGCTTCAATTTTGGATATTAATATGGAAACACCGCATGTAATACTGCAACCGCTACTGATATGGAAACACCGCATGTAATACTGCAACCGTTACTGATTCGACATGCCGGTATTATTAGTGGCAACTGTCCCTCTTGCATCCATCGAGGCATACAGCTAACGTTTACCCGATCAACTATCTATTTGTTGTCTTGCTTTTTTTTTTTGAGTGAATGCGCTACACGCAAGTTGTTGTATCTTATTAATGATACTATAATCTATAACTTGTGCTTTTAATTCCCAAAGTGGTATAGTAGCTATATAATTATTATTACTGCTTATTGTGCTTAATAGATCTACATTCTGTGTTAGGTCTTCCGTTGTTTTCCACCAGGAAGGGTATCTGTTTACTTCACAGGTGTTGTTCCATCCATTCGCTTGGTTCCTAATAAAGGCCTCAGGTGCAAGGTGTTTTTCATCTTGAGCTACATTGGTCCAGTTGATAATTCCTGCCGTAGTTTAAGGAACATTAATTCAAAGCACTTCCAGTGCCATTAATGATGTTGATCCTTTTGCGCCTACTATTACTATAATATCTCTGTTTTTGCTCTGTTTAGTTTAGCCCTGATGGAAGCTGAAAGTGGGCCATATACGAGGGGAAGTCAGTAAGTAGGTCACAAACTGATATGGGATGGCTAAAAATTGTAGTTGGTAGTTTCTAAAGGTGTCATTAGGTGGCAGCAACATCCATCTTGATGACTACTTTAGTTAGCGGACGTTAGGTGTCGCATGCGCATGTGAAGCTCAGATAAAAATGGCGACCGTGCTCGTGGAGTGTACGACCGAAGAACAGCGTGATGTTAGTGCGGTTTTTTTTTTTTTTTTGGCAAAAGGACTTCCTGCAAAAGATATTCATAAGGAAATGCTTCATATTTACGGTGAGAAGTGTTTGTCGCGTAAAGCGGTACATAACTGGGTCGAACAATTTTCTCAAGGACGCTCAAAAATTGCTGATGAAGACCGACCTGGTCGTCCTCTTCAGATTGCGACAGAAGCATCTGTGCGGCGGGTTGAGGAGATGATTCGAGCTCACAGGCGAGTAACGATAGACAGTCTAGCAACTGCAATAGGGTGTTCTCATGGTTTAGCCTACAGCATAATGCAGGATCGTTTGAATTTCCTGAAAGTGTGCTCACGGTGGGTGCCCAGACAACTGACTGAGGAACACAAAATGAACCGAATGGGCCTGTCCTTGCAACATCTCTCTCGGTACGCAGATAAAGGAGAAGACTGTTACTGGGGACGAATCATGGGTGCATCCCTACCAACCCGAATCAAAGCGTGCTTCAATGCAATGGAAACATCCTTCTTCAACGTCTGCCAAGAAATTCAAGGTTACGCCATCAGCAGGGAAGGTTATGCTTATAGTGTTTTTGGATTCTCAAGGAGTGCTGTTAACCCATTTCCAGAAGAAAGGTGAGAATGTGAATGCTGCATCGTACTGTGAAGTTCTGTTGATGCTTCGGGACGCAATTCGAAGAAAACATCCAGGCCTACTGACTAGAGGAGTACTGATCCATCCGGACAATGCCAGACCACATACGGCTCGATTAACTCAAGAGAAAATTGAACAACTAGGGTGGCAACTTCTTGAACATCCGCCTTACAGCCCCGACTTAGCTCCGAGCGATTTCCACCTGTCTGGTCCACTAAAAACTCACCTTGGCGGCAAAAGTTTCGCGGATGACGAAGAGGTTGAATGTGAGGTGCGAATGTGGCTGAGACAGCAGACCAAAGACTTCTATGTTGCAGGTTTTGAGGCACTGATAAAGCAATGGGATAAGTGTATCAATGTTGGTGGAGATTATGTTGAGAAATAAGGGGAAATGTAAGTGCAATAATAAATGGTTTTCAAGTTCGTATCTCATTTAGTTTTTTTTTTAAAATTGCGTTTTGTGACCTATTTACTGACTTGCTCTCGTACAATACTGGCATACTCTATTGTTCCACGGGCAACAGATTTATGGAACTTGAGCATTATTTTGGCGATAATCCCCCCTTATGATTCTTAAAATATTAATGATGCCCGACAGCAATCTGCTCCTGGTTTGTTTCATTTTAGCTGTTGGTATAGTGTTGTCATCAGGAAATGTATTGCTGAGGATAAACTTGTCAGTTTATTGTTATATGAATGTTTAAAAAATCTTTCAATCTGTCCTTTCCTAAAACAGTCGTTCATACTGTTAATGTTGAATAGGAATCGTTAGCGTATTATCAGTTCTGAGACTTTCTGTATCTGTGTTTGTAATATTATGAATAAACGGAAGAGGTTTTTATTGATCAGACACATGGAAAAATTGTGAAATTTGTTTAAATCACTAAATGTTTCTTCAAATATGGGAACATTGCTGTTGATAAACCTGATCCTTGGGGAATGCCATTTTTTCGTAAACTTCTGCCTGGTCGTCGTTTACTAGTGCTGAAGAATAGCTCTTCTGCAGAAGGTTTTCTATATACGTTTAGCAATTACGCCAATTTTTCGGATCTTATCAGCAGCATCTACTCTACAGAATTCATTATCCTAGACATTTCTAAGAATCTTTCATTGTCTTTTCTTTTCAATCCTGATTTGATATCATTTTATATGGTGATAAACTGTACTCCTGTCAACTCTGAATCCAGACTGGGGCGGTTTGTAAACCAGATTTTTGTTTGTTTTGGTAGATGAAATTTATTTGTATTATTTACTTTAGACACAGATTTCTACTATTTATATTGTCTTGCTTTATATGGGTTCGGAATACTTCTGTTAGTTAACCTGGCCAACTGAATCAGTTTCTTTTTAAAATAAAAATAAAATTAAACTTCTTGAGATATGTGGGCCACTTATCGCACTGGAGCAGTAGCTATTTTTAATCAGGCACAATTTACTTTAGATAATACGACGTAGTGCCTTGGTGCAGATTTCTGCAATGGAGCCTACCATTGTGGTGACACATAACGATTATAATAAAGAGACAGACGAAGTAGAACAAAACAAAACAAATATTATTAATACGAGTGATAAATTAGCGCTGACATTTTGTTATCTGGTGGACTAACCAGCCGTCACCAAGTGACTTTAAACCTAGAGCAAATAGATATACACTGTATAAGGCTTGAATGAAAAGTTCAGAAAAAATAGATTGATGCAGTAAAAAATAGAAGCGGCGTAGCTACAATGTAGCTATTCGAACAGCCCAGAAGTGTCGTGGAATCTCCCAGCAACTCTTGAGAGCCACAATGACAAGAAGAAGCATTTCTTAAAACTCCATCGTCAGCGCTCAAATCTCTGAAGCTGGCCTATGCTTTTCTCATCAACCTACCCACGGCCCTTTTCAAATTTGGTAACTCAGTTGAACTTTTTATCACAGACAGCAGGTAGACTGTGTTGATGTAAGCCGGTGTGTCCGACTGCTGGGTCAAAATAACTTGAATTTAATGTGGTGGTGAGCACTTATTGTGGGGCATGCGGTAAACCTGTCGATGTAATGTTAATAGACAAAAAAAAAAAAAAAAAAAACAGAGCGTGAGTGATGGAGATACTGCAGAAGAACCGCTCACAATCATTTCAAAATTTAAATTTATATATAGTTATAGATTTTTTTGTTACTGGACACATATTTCTCAGGTGGCCAAAATTAGACATGCTAAATGTTAACTGCTGTCAATATTTATCTGTTCATTAAAATGTACCTGTTCGTCTAATGTAATAATAAAGGTAGTCCCATAGGAAGTACTGCCGTTGGGGAGTGAAGTGCTAGAAACTTCACTATATTAGGTCTTACTTTAGGAGTAGGGGGGGGGGGAGAGATTAGTTCACTTCCTCACTGCCTTTAACATCATTAACTTTCATACCCAGGCACCCATATATACAGCTGAATAGGCTGAATCGTGATACGTTTTGAATCTCTTAACTTTGGTTCGAGAATTGTTTAATTTAAATGTACAAATTTGCATACATGTACAGATTTGTTCAAATGTACATGTTTATCTAACAGTAAATATGTGTCTCAATGTATTAATTTGATTAAATGAAGTTTGTCCAAAAGTACACGTTTGTCAAAGTGAACATATTTGTCTACACGTTCTTGCTTTAAAACGTTAACATGTATTATATGTACACGTTTTCCAAATGTATGTTAGTTTGTCCATTCTTCATTTTTTTTTCATTTTTATGTTTACACGTTTGTCTAAATGTACATATTCATCTTAGATTGTAAGAATAGTTCACAATCCTCTAATAAACTTGATTATTTTTGCTCTAATTGAAAATACTGTAAAATTAATACATACTTCCATAACTGAAAATCAGTAACGACTTTTTTTCACCTTATTTATAGTCAATGCGAGGCGGCGAATAATATCAAACTTCCGTTGGTAGAAGAGTCATATGTTGTATTATAATACAACTATGGATGCATTTCAGATACAGGACTTCACTGAACTTTATTATGTTTTACAGTTTTTAAATAATTTTTTAAAATTATACATTTTAGGCCAGTTTTGTTGTTTTGATGTTTTGTTGTTTTGATGTGGTGTTTCTGATGAGAAAGATTTTCACCACAGTATAATCCTAGTTTGTCTCTGTGCAGACTTTTCTGAACAAAAAAAAGTCAGGTACCTATTGTTTTTAGAAAACACTGTAAAAACATTCGGAAATTATTTCTTCTCCACCACATACGTCTTACACATTCACACATACACTTGTACATAATCCTCTCTCACACAGTGTCTCATAAGCACTATCTCACACACATTCGCTACCACTCTCTCACTCACGGTATCTCATACACAAATACACAGCTCACATATCGCTCATTGTACACTCTTACGAGCGTTCCGATAGGCTCGGCGATTAGAGTGCTTGCCTCCTGCGGCAAAGTTAGGTTCCGGGATCGAAACGGGGTAGCGGCACGCTCTAGTCTGCCCAACTGTAAATGGGTATCTGACCCTGCTTTGACTAGGGAAAGCAAAGGCAGTGAAGAAGAGAACTGCTCACCCCACCTTATAAAAGGATCCTGTTATACGCCCATTGAGGCATTTTAGGAATATGGTGTTAGGCGTATATTTTCTTGACCATCGGCACGCTAGGGGTGACGTGGTCAGCACCACACCAGCCGCTTTAACCTTTCCAAAGTTGCTCTGGTACCAACTTCATGATGCTGAGTCGACCCCGGAGCCGTTTACGGTCTTAAAAAATCTCACCTGAACTGGGAATCAAACCATGGACCACCGAGTTAGGAAGCCAGTGCACTAACCACTACCTTATAAAGCTGAGCTTGTATATTCTCTAACACTTCATTCCTCAATGGCAGTATCTGCTATGAGGTTATCTTTACCTTTTAACAAATAAACTGTCATACTCACAAACATTGAAGACATACACACATTATCAAAAAAAAAAACATACTCTTATTCACACACATACATACCCTCAGGAACATGTACAGAAATATTCTCACAGATATACATTCACTATCACACGTTCACTTTCATACACAAACACACACAATCTCTCTCACACTGCATTAAAAGTAAGTACACTCTGATACACGTACAAGCATTCTAATACATTTACATAGGTGCTCTTTCATCTATACATCATATATGTGTATTTGCACATACTACACTAATGCATAGACACACCACATACACACACTGTTAGTACATACATATTCTCATACTCAGCACACATACAGACTCTGATCTCATAAAAATAAGAACACTTTCATACACTTTCTTAGAAACACGTAGTCAGGCACTCATTCTCCCTCACAACTGTACACACTAGCCAGCATGCACACATATTTTTTTAATATACACATAACACCCACACAAAACCATATCACATACCAAATACGCCCACACAAATATAGGTGTATACATACACTGACAAACATAATGCAGGCTATCTTTCACACACACACACACACACACACACACACACTTTTACAAATATTCCCGGTCACACCCGACCTCTTAAACGTAAACACATATCACATTTTCTCGCACACGCTAACACGCACTATTTCAAACATACACTCACACATCCACTCTCATACACATACATATGTGAGCAAAATCACATAATACAAAATGGTACAAGTGCACATTACACAATTTATACATAACAGGCATACATCCACCGACCATCTATCTATCTATCTATCTATCTATCTATCTATCTATCTATCTATCTATCTATCTATCTATCTATCTATCTATCTATCTATCTATCTATCTATCTATCTATCTATCTATCTATCTATCTATCTATCTATCTATCTATCTATCTATCTATCTATCTATCTATCTATCTATCTATCTATCTATCTATCTATCTATCTATCTATCTATCTATCTATCTATCTCTCTATCTATCTATCTATCTATCTATCTATCTATCTATCTATCTATCTATCTATCTATCTATCTATCTATCTATCTATCTATCTATCTATCTATCTATCTATCTATCTATCTATCTATGCCTCTGAATGCCTACGCTTCCTCTATCTCTATTTCGTCTTTCTCTCCTCTTATCTCTTCCACTAGTTACCCTCTCAACGTTTGTAATAAGCGGGTAGGTTGTTTACCCATGAAATCTCAGGGCAGTAAATTTTGAGCCAAAAGATCAGAATTTCTTTGAAAATATTCAGAACTAAGCGCAGTCAGCAGCATATTTTCCTGGAACCACTAGAAAACGTAATTACTCCTTGCACGTGCTCCATAAAATCCTTACTCACTTTCGCTTTCACTTTGCGCTCACGCTGAGGGTAAGAATTTGTACGGCTTAATAGCCAGTGTGCTATTTTTGATCGTATATTTAGCACACCGTGGGAAAGCAAGTGCTTAAAAAAGGTTCAGCTTATATAGAAATAGCTAAACTAAACAAATACCTTTCGTATGAACTCACCGCCGGGAAATCCAGCTGGGGCAAGAAATAGAGGGCCAAGAACGGGGTTATGTAGAAATAAACGCTGAAATTTGTTGGTATTTGAAGGGTTAATTAGGTGAAGTGTGTTAAACGGAAATGATTTGTAACCATCGCTGTTTTAAGAGAGTTATCCACAGATTACGAAACCAAGTTCTGGAATATTTAGTATTACTTTAACTAATTAAAGTTTAAACAATAATAGCAACAACAACCATCATATCTCCCAGAACATAATATAAATTTTGCGCCTGGAAGACATAATTAAAAAAAAAAAACAAAAAAACTTCAGAAGTGAAAAAAACTGAATAAGCACCAAACCGATAAAAAACGGAATAATTTGGAAGCACCAGAGTGAACCCACATTCAAAATGCATACCTGTAATAATCTCACACATTCAAGAGACATAAATCTGAATTTGCATTTAATGAGTTCGATAACTTTAGATGTTCTTTGCTTTTTTTAAATACAAAAAACTAAAATTTCAAGAATTGAAAAGTAAATCTAGAAAATCTGTTATTTGGACAGAGGAGATAAAAAAATATTGGACACATTTGAAACTACCAGCAGTTACACCAGTAAAATACTCTTATCAGCAAATGCAAACATACCAGAGGCAGCATCATCTTTTTTTTCAGACATGGCCGACGGCAGCAATTCCGACATTCTTATCGCTCCAAGTGTCAAAGTTTATTTATCTGTGACCTGTTTTTATTTTGTGTGTGTGTGTGTGCAGTGGAATGTGGGATAGATCGAAGCGTTAATTAAAAACAGATTATGTAGAACAGGTGACATGAACCAGATAACTACCAGTGGATCAACAGATAACTACCAGTGGATCAACAGATAACAAGAAGACGCTGGCGATGGATAAGATACACTGAGTTAATCTGTTGATAACATCCGTGTTTTGGACTTCACAGGGTAACACATGTAGAGGTAGATCGAAGAACACATGTAAGAGAGAACTGGAGACAGGATTCGAACCTGGGTTGTCGCGGCACCAAACTGCCGTCATCACATGTTACAGGTTCTTTTATGTTTGGCTCGTGAGTTTTATGTATAGTGGTAGTAATGATCGTGGTGGGTAAGGTCTGAGGATTCTTTCTCGGTTGACATGTTCTTTGATTATCCTGAATTTTGTGAAGTGACCACAACATCAACATAGCCAAGGCAAGAACTTGAATACAACAGCGAACCAAATAGAGATAATCTGCTGGAAGACATTGTCTACAAAGTGTTATCAAGCATTAATTGATTCTATCCTTAGAATCTTATAAGTTTTCTTTTAGTAATTCTGCTTACGTTGATAAGTAAAACAAGGCAATGTTATCAATTTCAAAAGTAGTTACTTCCTAGGCTCCATCCATTGACATTGGTCGTAGTCTGTTGAACATTTACTTCGCGACCCGTTCGTAGTCAAAACTCTTAGCTTTCATTTCTTAACGAAAGGTAGACTCACCCTATAATTCGTTCAATTTTATAGAATTTGCCCAAGATGTTCTATCATTTCTAGAATCTGTCCGTTATAAGCTGCCCACTACCATCTTGGATTCAATGTCTTCTCTCATGTCCTTCTTTTGTTGCGTCTCCATGTTCTCTGTCTGTCCGTGTGTCGTCATAGTTGTTCTCTGACGTGGTACTCTATGTTTTATTTTCTCCCCCGTAAGCAGCATTGAGAGAATATACATACTAAGCTTCGTCTGTTTAATTCAAATGCTTTATCTCAGTGCTACGGCTGTGAGAGTTGGAAAAATAGCTATTGGAGAACAAGCTGAATACATTCGAGAACAAATGTCTTATCATGAATCTTTCCTTCTCATAGCCAACCTATTTTTCTCTATTTTACGTCATGCTGAACCGTGGAAAGAATCTCAGAAATATGCTCCTGTAAGGAAAAGACACATAATCGGTCACTGATGTGGACTTGGGTTCCTGAGGGTGCACGATTAATGATGTGGAACTGATGACAACGATGACTGATGCCTTATGCGGAACTTTGACAAGATCACTGATGTGGAACTGATGACACGATTACTGATGTGGAACTGATGACAAGATGACTGATGTGGAACTGATGACAAGATCACTGATGTGGAACTGATGACAAGATCACTGATGTGGAACTGATGACAAGATCACTGATGTGGAACTGATGACAAGAACCGGACAAGCACCAGTGGAGCTGAGAAGAAGACGCTGGAGATGGATAGGACAAAAAGTATTGAGGAAACCTGGTGATAGTATCAACAGGCAGTCCTTGTTCTGGAATCGCCAGAGGTAGAAGTTCACAAAAGAACACACGGAGAAGAGAAATGGAGACATACATGAAAGGTATGAAGAAGACAAGGAAACCTTGAGCTGATGGCACGTGACAGGAAGACTTGGTATAAGTTTAGAGAAGGCCTATGCTCCTTGGGCAGCTGGAGGTTGATGATGATGAAGTAACCATACAAAAAAGTTAATGTTATCACTGCTATGATAGAAACTGTAGAATTAACAGATGCAGTATTTTTATTATTAGCCGCTGTAGAAACTATCTTCCAACAATGTCAGCTCCACGAGAGGACCAGGTTTACAGCGTGGTCTTCACCTAACCGTGTAAGAGAGAAACTGTATTTCAAAGAATTAAGCTTGAGACAGACAGACAACTGTATGAGAGAAATATATATATATATATATGACAGCGAATAAAGAAGAAGCAGAAGACGTGGATGAAGTGAAGAAGAAATGTCTAGATAATGCTTCCACGATAATCAGATTATTATAGTACAGATCTAACTGCACTTTAATACTGATGTCAGTGCACTATAGTACAGATCTGACTGTACTTTAATACTGATGTCAGTGCACTACAGTACATTTGTGAATGTACTGTGTGTAGCGAGAGGAAAGATATAAGAGGGTGATATTATCCTGGAAAAATAGATGTATCAGATGATACCAGGATAGTGCCAGATAAGAGACTGGTCTAACAAGAAATACCCCATTCTCTGAAAAGAGTAATGGTGTATCGACATCAAAGGTATAGTCAAGCTGTATAGGTTCCCAGATGAGACGGTAATGTACTATCTGGATTCCTATGGGCTCCTCTCCAGACTAACCTTAGACAATAACTCTGCTAGGGGTAATTAATTACACAACAAGATCTTTAAACCAACTTTAAATAATTCACTGAAGACTCTGGGTACAGTTTAGAATTTATTTATGTACAAGATCTTTTCTTCTTTGTTAATTTTTCAAATAAAACTCAATTGCATACAAAATAAAATTATGGGTCACTTTGAAATATATATAGATATATTACACATTTACAGTTAATTTCTTAAACTAATATAGTTCAATTTCACAGTTTTCTTGCTTCCTGATGGAATCTGTCTCTACTTTTGTGTTTTCTTGAATAGATTAATCTAAATGTTACTTTTTGACAAATGACTGTCAAATGTCTTCTATACACACCACAGTTTCATCATTACATAGTCTATTCGTAGGTGGGTTAATTTGGTGTTTGAAAATTGAAGAGTAGCCCAACACTGAGCTACTTATCTGGAACAAAGTCCTTCCTAGGCCTCGTACAGCATTATGATTGGATAGAACCCCACCACTGTGGGTCCTCGTCAAGATGACACAGTTAATACTGGCAAAGGCTCTGACAAACTTGAGCATCTAATTGCTGACTTGGTCACTAGAGATTGTGTATGACACTCAGAGCAGGATATAACCTGAAACAATATATACAACCTACGTAGTATCGCTCATTGTCTCCTTAGCCAGATAGGAGGTAATATGAGACCGTTCAGACAAGCCGTGGTTACTCACAATAGACGTAGTAAGTCATGAATAACACAATTCGTTCAAGTTCTAGCACAATAGTTCAATAAATCACTTGTTACAGTTTTGTTCATGATTTGTTTCAATAAAATCATATAGGCCTTATGGTAATCATTGTGTCATATATTAAATAATACAGAAAATCAATCTGTTATAGTCATTCCTTCCTCCAGTTTGGAAAGTCCTTTCCAACAAGCATAATATCTTTTAAAACGCTTTCCACAACCAACTTGCTCAATCCATTCGTTCTACTTAATTATTACACAACTGAACTAAACCTACACACTTCGGGTTTTCCTCCAGAAATAGCACAATGATTCTACACATGCCAATTTTTCTTCAACACACAATAATAATATATTTACATATATATTTAATTAACATCTCGCTTACCCTCAATCACAGACAGGCTTTTAATGGTTTCACAGTCTGCTCACACTTCTGCAGATGGGAACGGAGTTGATACAACTGCTTGTGCTCTATGTCTGTAGTTTGAAATAGGCGGCGAGTGTGTCTGTGTCATGCGTTCTCTCCCGTTTTATAATGGCCTTGCGGATGTACGAGGTGGCAACTGGATCAAGGTACGTCTGCACGCATCCAAAATCGTGTAGGCAAGGCAAGATGTGCTAAGAAAGTAAATCCAAAATAATTCTGGAATCCTTATTTCTTCACCGATTTCCTCCATCTAAGGCTTATTTTACTCATATGAATGAGTTCTATCACTATGGATATCCATTTTATCCTATAGTTTATCCGACTATTCACTGGAGCAGCCGAAACAGGGAAAAACACAACATGGTTCATGTTGCACTGTCTTCTATTCATAATAACTTCGGCTCTACAACACATTCAGTGAATCTATTGCTATCTGCCTAAAGTGAATGATCCCTATTATCGTATTGGGTCCTTCTTTATCTAGGTATTCCATGATTAGTTGCACACTGCCTTCCGAAATATCCTTAACATCTACACTTTCGTTTCCTCCATGTCAAGCGATCTTCTGACACTATTTATACCAAGCTGGCTTTTCATTGGTCAGTTACATCCACGGGGTTTGTACGGTGATAATTTTTGAATGATGCCGAGATATGAATCAGACTTCATTACACTGTGGAATTAAGGACAACGTACTGGTGTAATGGTGTGAATGTATTTATCTTTGTTTACAAGCCCAATGTTTATTGAAATATTGCTGTATTTTTCAGCATTCCATACCTTCTCTTTTCAAGAACAAAGATGGCAGACAACAGAGCAAAGAAATCCGGTATTGGAGCCGATATTGAAAAGAAATTGGAATACGTAAGTTGTGCTGACCTGTTTCCATCATCATTAGGCGGTGATTCATGTTATTACCAAACAACGGTAGTCAATCAATACCCTTTAGCTACCCAAGGAGCATAGGCCTTCAACAAACACATGCCAAGCTTTTGTCACGTGCCATCAGCTCAAGTTCTTTCCATGTTTTCCTCGTCATTTTCACTTCTGTATCTAGTTCTCTTCTCCATGTGTTTTTTGGTCTACCTCTGCCTCTCTTTCTCTGGGGATTCCAGAACAAGGACTGCCATGTAATGCTATCAACAGGTTTCCTCAATGTGTGTCCTATCCATCGCCAGCGTCTTCTTCTCATCTCTTGTTCCACCGGCACTTGTCTGGCGCTTGTCATCAGTCCCACATTGGTGACCTTGTCATCAGTCCCACATTGGTGACCTTGTCATCAGTCCCACATTGGTGACCTTGTCATATTACCTCTATTCTTCTATTCTAGGCGAGCACCCATTTATGAAAGTCTGTAGCTTTTTGGTTGCTGTTTTTGTTGTTCTCCATGTTTTAGAGCCATACGGTAATACTGAATTGACATGTGAGTTGAAGATTCTCATTTTAAACAGCGGCATTAACAACACTTATTATCATCAAATATTATGCTTATCACCTATATCATTTTCGGTATCTTCACCGTTGTTGTCATCACTCGCATCATTATAACTATTTATATTGTGATCATACCACCTTCACTTCCTTAATTGTTAATATAATTATCAATAACTTCATATCCAATTGAAGATTGGACTGAAAATCCGTATCTCCTATATATGTTAAGTACATGGGTCCTCGCCCACTGCACGACACATGGACATGAGAAGGCAGGTAGACTTGTCAAAGAAAGACGAAGCACAATCCAAACTAAACACAGGGCTACATATGTAGTGATCAAATCAATAATAAAAAAATGCCTTTAAATTAAAATATGGAATGGAACACCAACATTTGGTAAAGCAGACCCATACTACTGCGTGCCATGAAGAGATCAAGTGATAATTTTCAGACTGAGAACCGATCACTGCAGACCCAGATACCATCTGTTCAATAAACTGAAAATCGAGCAGACGATATGTATCCATGTGGTGAGGACAAACAAACTGTAGAGCATATTCTCCAAGACTGTCGGCTCCGTGAGAATAGCAGAGTGATAACATGACCTTTACCAACCCAGTTGAGGGAGAAATGTATAGCGTCGAGAGAACCTAAGACGGACAACCAATTTTACGAGAGATAAATGTGATTATTTAACAAGCGAACGAAGAATTCTTCTTCTTTCTTCTTCTTCTGTCCTTAGCCACCGACCGTCAAAGCAGTCAGTGGCCATTACGCCTAGTGGCGTCTTAGGGCAACAGCAGATAGGTTTTCTTTGCCATTGTTTCCCATCACGCCTAGTGGCGTCTTTAGGGCAATGGCAAATCAACCCATTTGCCGTTGTTTCCGTAATCGAAGTGTCTGGCAAACGGGTGATCAGCCCGTTGGTGAACGAAGAATTACTTCATCAAAATTGTAACTCTATTCTTAATATTGTTTTTAATTACCACACACCAGCTATGCACAATGCTACAATATTCATATGTAGAAGTGAACCTCTATCTGTGAGGATAATTACATCCTCAGTGACTCTTGTAATCATTCAAACACTTCCAGTGATTCCCCCTGTGGTGAAACTTCTTGAGAACTTAGCATTGTACACTAAGCTTGGAGAAATCAATTTGAGCCCCAAATGTGGTTCTTTGGCTTTGATCTGGTTGACTGCATGCAGGAGGATTTCGCTTTGGGCCCAGTGATAGGCAGGGGGAGCCGAGTAGTGGCTCAGTACTGGACGTGACAGTTCCTTGGGAGAGCTCAGAAATATAGCACAGTACTTTAGCTATGCACAGTTGGATAGTCCGCTTGGATGGCGGGAAATGCACAGTATGCCAAGCTGGAGAAACTGGAGCTCATGACTTCAACTCAGCACATTTCGGAATGGCAGAAAAGCTACAGGACAAGCCAAGATCTACAACGTAGATAATACCAAGGTGTTTTCAACTTGATATTGACTGCAAAGGAGCGTAAAGCTCAGCAGCCCTAGTTAAACAACAATAATTACCACACAGCCATATTGGTTCCCATTGTTATCGTTACCTCATTGTTTTCTGCATCCTTTTTGTTGTTATTGCTGTCAACTTCTTGACTTTGTTGCCATTTTAGAAATATACTTAGTTTATGCTCCCCCGTGTGTTACCGGTGCCTTTATCTATGTACACACTCAGACGTCTGCTTGAATATTTTAAAAGAAAGCAGTGGTCGGCGTCAGGCTATTTACCAGCTGCTAAAAGAGGGGCTAAGAATAGGAACACTGTAACCCACCGAGCATCTAGTAAAAGACGACTAAGGAGGGTTGAGCATGAGGCCAGCTACCCCGTCATGTAAACAACTGTAAGCCATAAAAACTTCAGCAAGTATGGACAAGACGACCAAAGCGAATAATTTAAATTCTACTCCGCCATCCACGACAGAAGACGGCCCTATAGCCAGGAATCCCATGACGCAGTTATGGTGAAGTGACAGATGTCGAGGTGTTGTCACGTGCTGGCCTTCAAAGCATGTATACACTGCCTAGATAGAGTAGACTACGCTGGCTTGGCCATCTCCACCGCATGGAAGAGGGTCGCATCGCCAAAGATATTGTCTACGGACAACTGGCAGATGACAAAACAACAGCAGCTGAGACTCAAAGATGTCTGCAAGAGAGACATGAAGACACTAGACATAAATCCAGCAACCTGTGAGGATTAAGCTGTCGATTGCACCAAGTGGCGATGCTCCCTACGGCACCACATCAAATTGGGCGAAAAGAAGCTCTCACAACAAGCAGGAGAGAAAAGAACATCCCGAATGGAACACCAGGAAAAAAGAAGGTGAAGGCTATCACCTTAAGGGCGCATGCCCATAGTCAGTTATGACTGAAGGGCGCTACAACTACGTGACGGAACACAGGGAAAGCTGACAGGAGTCTAGGCTGTTGACTCACCCATTTTCTTATAGGAAAATCTCCGGATGTGAAGGGAACTGGTGACAGAAGTGAAAGGTGTAAAGAAGACATAAAGAAGACACAAAGAAGACATAGCGCAGGCAGACAACGAAGCAGACATTTTAAAAAATCCCTTAGCTCCTTGGATAGCTGAGGATAATGAATGAATGTGTTTGCATGTTGTTTATTGCTTGATTTTAAAGAACGTAGGCTACGGAAAGCGATCTATAGCATAACAAGACAATTACCGACATAAAATGTGCAGGAGAAAAAAAAACAAAAACAAGCTGGAATTATAAACAGACCTTTGAAAGATAGAGAAGACGTCTAGATTTGCTGTTTGTTTTGCGCCCATTACCACGCCTATGCAGTGATGTTTACCCTTTCTCATCAAAGTTCCTTTTTATTTGTCTTTTAAACAGCGATATGACCAGGAAGAGGCAGCAGGAACCATGAATGCCGTCACGTCATGGGTCAACGCTGTCACCCAAGGGGAGCATGAGCCCATTGTAAGCTACTTGTAGTTATTTGATTACTCTCCTTAAAAGAAATGTATCGATACGTTTATTTTAATTCAATTATTTTAAGACTGGTACCAAATAAGACTGGTCGAGTCTAACACAATTCTTTAATTTGAGCGGGGAGCAGTTAAACATTATATACTTCTACTGTTTTTTACTCGGCGAATAAAGAAGTAATGGTGAATTAGTGAAATAAATTTACTTAATGAATGGAGGGTACTTTCATCCTTTCACCCAATACAAACCTGTAATATTTTCAAATTATCAGGACTGAACCTGCTGACCTATTCAGATTCTTATGAAAATCTTGATTAGCAGGAGACTACAGTAACTTACCTTTATACCACATCACAATATATAACTTACCTTTATGCTAGATCACAATATATAACTTAATTTTATACCAAATTACAATATATAACTAACCCTTGTACCAGACCACACAGTCTTTATATTTGGGCATGGCCCCTAACAAAACCGACTGTCCGTACATCTAGGTTGAAGGAGACGCGCCTCACTAAAATGAGACAAAAATCCAGTAAAAAAATCAAGGAAATGTCATATTTACATTCGCTACAGACTATTGGTCAACATTTTAAGACCTGTTTATTACAGGGCATTTATAAACAGTCGGTAGATCGATGTTATTATTTGTATAGTCGGCGTAGTGATTACTCGTGAGGTTTTTTAATTGTTCTGGACCTGATACAAACATTGTTACTTGTGTCGCTTAAGGCTGCCACTTCTGTCGTGTTAACTTGGCCCTCTCATGCATTTGTAGCTTGTGAGCAGTGCCAGTCCTACCTCCTATTCAAAAACTCATTTGTCATAATTATCTACTTATCTATGTTTAGAAACATTTTTTAATAATAGCTGCCCTAATTTGTTTTTTTTTTTGTTTTTATTGTCCGGAGTTGCTAGTGATTTGAAATGTTCTGCAAGGATAGCCAAAGGTGCTGAGTATATTCTATATATTTAATTGTGAAAGTAATTACTGATGGTATTCCCATTTTTACCCCTCATGTAATTAAAAAAAAAAAATGCCGCTGCAGAGTGTGTGACGACTATGATGCTTGTGTCTTTGTCAGAAACATTGTAAATACTTTGTCCAGTTATTTCGTTTTCTTTCCAGCTCATCCAGAAGGTTCTATAATGTATCTACTGTAAGATTTTAAAACCATAAGTGTATTATCAAATACCATAATTCCCTTCATACGTACGTCGGTCGGTCGGTCGGTCACATCATGCACACCGTCATTTGCGCACTTTTCTATTTCCGAGAGAGTGCATTAACTTTCAACCACAGCTAAGGGGTGCAACTGTGGTTGAAAGTTAGACAATAATTGTATTGTTTCCCTATATGTACTCTCCCGAAAGTAGAAAAGTGCGCACATGACGGTGTGCATGAACAGTTTGATTATGGAAAGAAGCCATCAACACAATTGATAAACAGTACATGAACTGGAGACAGGAAGGTGCGGAGATGCAGATTAAATCAACAGACAATCACGATACTCTTCTGTCCAGTTTCATTCGGGAAACGGATTTAACTCATCATTTTCTTAAAAATAACCTTAAAATGTAAGTTTTTGATTGCTTCTTCAAGACACAATTTTAATTTAAAGTATTGCAGACTTATTATTATGGATCAAAATGATAAGGTGGCTGCAATTAAAAACCTGTCAATTTTGACGGATTATTGCTAATGTTTGTATAATTTCTACAGTGAAAACCCCTTGCGGAAATTACAGTGTGATACAACTCAACAACTTCAAATTGAGCCTCGTAAGAGTACAATACAGTAAGACGCTGGAGCGGAAAAAAGGGGGGAAGGGGTGAAGGAACGCCACAACGAGACCTTATACCACCTTGAAAAATCCCTAGGCCCGCTAGCCTCACCCTGACAATAGTCAGGAAGCGAAAGGGGTATTGATGAACGACCATTTAGTTAAAGAAAAAAAATAGTTTGTTAATCTTCAAAGCATTCACTGTGGTTTAATATTCATGCCATGGTAGCCCATAACTTTTGTTTGTCTCCAGGCCAACTCATCCTTTAAGGAATTGCACAGAGCGTTGAGAGACGGTGTCTTGCTGTGCAAGTAAGTGTTTACTTCTGCTGATTACTGCTTACTTCTGCTGGTTACTGCTTACTTCTGCTGGTTAGTGCTTACTTCTGCCAATGAACTTTAACTATCGAACTCATAGCATGGATTGTTTATTGCTGCGTGAGGAGCTTAAAGTCTTTACAAACTTTATCTCAAAAGTTCTCTGTTATTTAATGAAGAACTTGTTGGTGTTATTTTAAAATTGTGCAGTCAAATCCTGTGGGTATATCCGACGTAAAAATGCGGTATTCTAAACTAAAATCAAAATAGCGCAATGTTTAGAAAAAAAAAAAAACGTAAGATAATATCTAGTTCAGGATGCCACAATGATTCTTCTATAAGCACAGAAGTATAAATCACTTACTTTACTGACTATCAGAGTATTGTAAATTTGTTATCTTTAGTTCTGTAATTGTAATTTCTGTATATGGCTGACTGTATTGCTTTACTTTCTGATGAAACATGCAATTCGTATATTTTGGTTGTTGGTTGTTGGTCATAACCTTGACATTTTGTGATTTTGTTGTTGTTGCCAGTCTGGCCGTCATCATTTAAACATAAAAATGTATGGAGCAAAAAATAAACAACAAATCAATCGATCAGTTCTTCTTCGAGGCAAGTAAACAAGAAAATCAATTGAAAGTGATTTTCATACAATAAATATGCATTATGCGTTTGTTAAAATTGACTTTCTTTTACAACACATACTAACTTTGAAACTCAGTCGTTTATTTTTCAACTGAAACGACTGGGCGATGTTGTGGCTATATTGCATTTTTCATTTTCTCCTTGCATTTTTATGATTCATTTCTCATTGCAATACAGCTTTACTGCAGATGTCTTCTTTGTTCTATCAACATTTAGATTAAGAAAAAGTGTTATATATATATATATATATATATATATATATATATATATATATATATATATATATATATATATATATATTTCGTTCAACCCCTCAAGGATTATAATTAGATTATATAGTGTTTTCAAGTCCAAATAATATGTACAATTTCCGATATGCGAAACTGGCATTATATCTTTATTCATATAAGATTGTATTAATATAATGATATTTATTGCCAATTTGGCCCCAGTGCAAATAAATGACACGTATTATATGTATTATTCAAGCTGTGTTTTCTTCAAGCATCTGCAACCTGCTAAGTGTTTTCTTTTGATATCACGTAATCTTGATCACGTAAAGAACAGAACTGAAAGAAAAGTTAGCATTGTTTTAATTTGTGGTACAACCTTTAATAGTAGATCAACTAAAGGGATAGAAAGGATCTCATTTAGTCAGAAATAAATAAATAAATAATAAAAATAATAATAATAATAATAAAAGGCTGTAGCATTTTGAAAACTATTTGAAAGAATATAATTGTTCGATAATTTTTTGTTTCAAATGGATTAAAATAACGACTTATAATTTTTTCTTGTTCTCATACATACTTTATTATTTCAGAGCTGCTTCTTAATGTCTGCATTCTCTCGATGGACTAACTAAACATATTCGCTCGCTAACGCTTTCTTTCAATTGTGAATTCAGTGTGAGTACATACACCGTTTTGTGCGAGCCTGATATGAACGCTAGTTACGTCTGTTTTGTGCATGTCTAATCTCATTGTATGGAACATGTCTTTATGCAGCTTGCGGTAAGATGGTGTCGTAGATTTTTGATAGGGGAATTAAGACTTGGGTTGGTCCCTTCTGAATAGGTTAGAATGAGTGATAGCCACAGTGAGATGTGATAATAGAAATAGAGTTCCACGAGGGAGATGGTAGAAATTTATAGAGGCTGTCCCGGAAATCGAGAATCTCTCTCTCTCTCTCTCCGTCTATCTTCTACAACAGATCCAGAGGAGTCAGACAGTCTATAAAAAATATATATATATTAATATATATCTATCCACTCACGTGCCCGCATATACAATTGACGACAGTAAGACACACAGAAGTGGGAACACTATAACAATGATTATATGGATATTATGGGAACGAACTGACCACCACACTGAATTAAATGTAGGTATAGTTTAATTATCATAGTAAACTTACATCACAACATATAAAAATACATCAAAAACATACACATAGTCATTAAAAAATCAAGGAATGCTACAATAGTGATAGACCCGTTTGTATGGTCCTCCCCTGGATATATAGCTCACAGTCCCGTTAGAAGAAAGTGATAACCCCAAGGAGTTACAGATGCATATGATTGAGTCTATGGTTTCCCCCTTTTAAGGTATGGACAGACTTGATACTCTGCTTTTCTAAGGGTAAATATTGTTAGCAATAACTTGCATAAAGGAAGTTACAACGTGGGTGACTCAAACAAAGAACATCCTTCAGTCTGCTTTCACTCGGTTCTTTCATCAGGACCCTGATATACTTACAATCGTGCTGTTGTTCGCCGTCTGGCGCAAACTTTGGGACACTCACACTTTTTATCTGTTACTGTCGTTTAATGAAACAGATCCCAGCTCTGCAGATTTGTTTGTTGGTTTCATCAAAATGGATCTGGGGAGCGTCTGCTTCATGCGATAGTTATTTCAGACTAAAGTTAGTGTCACTTGACTCACGATGTAAGAATTAGGCTTAAACGAGCACACAATGTCAGAACACGAGGTTTCCCTTAATTAGGAAGATGACCGGTGGACTACTTCTCTCAACAAATAATCTTGGTTCACCACACACTTGTCAACAATGTCGGAAAGTTAATGTTTTAGATTTCTGTAATTTTTCTCGCCACAATGCAGCATGTACATTAGTGTTAGTGTAGAAATTTGCACTGGCTCAAAGGCCCAGTATAAGCATTTATTAGGTATGTCTCTGTACAAAAACGCCGGCAAAGTTTGGGTTACCCCAGTATTCACTGAATAAAGAAAAACCACATATGAAATATGTTACATATTATGTACTCAATATAACTTACGTTTTTAAAATGCAAGCGTACAGCTTGACTTATCTTTTAAAACTTCCCGTGTAATAAGTTATATATATTTAAAAATCATCAATCCTCACGAATTAGGAATACATACGTATTCCGTCAACACTCATGAGGCATCTAGCATTATAAGTTAGTTTAGAAAAATAGTCCCCGTCTGATTATTTAGCAGTTAAATTAAATTCATTATAGCCACATTGTTGTTTAAGCTAGAAATTATAATTTATTCTGCTTTCCACTGAAACACGTCACTATAAAATAATACAGACTATATAAATTAAGCACTCTGCACCAAATCTAACTAGTGAAATATGAAATAAGCGATTATCGCTTTAAACACTTCACAAAATACTAGATATTTAATATAATATATTTACCTCCATACAGAACTACAGGCTAAACCATGAACTAGAATACTGCAATCTAATGGTAATCTAGAGCTCGGCAAAATGGCCAAGAAACTCAGACTTCGCCAAAACACAGATATTTGATCTAGCACAGCGATCTGTCTACTGCAAAATTTAGGAGCAAGAATGAAAATCTAGTTTTAAACTCTGGTTAATATCTATCAAACAGACAAAGAGGTGAACGTTTATTTCGCAAAACGAAATAATCTCCCCTTTCCGTCTTTAACACTTACGTAACTTAGACGCATGCCGTAACTGCCACCAGTGCGTCTTCGCACCTACGTTAACAAACTGACCGAGAAGCGTGAGTGTCATGGAAAAACCCAGACTATATGTCTCATTACCGAGCGCTGCGTGAGTGTCATATCACACTTCACTCCGAGAGAAACGTTAGTGTCAGGTGAAAATGCTAGACGGTATGATACCTAACCGGGAACTAGCCTGACGAAACGCCCGTGACATGAGAAAAATACAGACGCATGTCTGCTATCTCTGTCTGCCCAGACGAGTATTCACACGTTCTATCGTCCACTGACATCTAATGCAATAGAATGCATTTTAACGCTCTCCCGTCTAGTGTAGAGACTGATACGTTATGTCATAAATGCGTTTACCAGTATGAGAAAGAAAACGGTAAAGTTGAGAATGGGGAAGAAAATATTTTTCGCAACGAATGGATGCGAAAAATACAGGAAAAAGGTAAAGAGTGATAATAAAATAGAGGATACGGGTGAAAGAAAAAGAAGAGGATATAGGCAATTTAATGATCATAAAACCTCTGTGACAGATGGAAGGAATATTTTACTTCGCTACCTGAAATGCACTATCTTATCGCATTACTTAACTCTTTAAATCGAAATTGGATTGAGTGACACGATGTGAAAATAAAACTCGTCAAAAATATACTGCTTGTAACAATAAATTTTGTTTTGGTTTAGATTGAATCCAGTTTATTGAAAAGTCACGTAAAAATCTGGTTCTTTGACGGACCGACATTCGCTTAATACATATTAGTAGCCCCCTTCAGTCATAACTGACTGTGGGAGTGCGCCCCTGAGACGATAGCCCCCAGGTGCTTTTTCTCCTCTGGTTTTTCTTTCGGCGTGTTCTACTCTATTCTACTTAGTTTGATAGCGTCTTTTTTCCCATTCTGAGGTGGCGCCGTAGGGAGAGTCGCCACTTTGTGCCATCGGCAGCTTCATCTCCCAGTTTTATCTGTACTTTTATACGTACATAAATACATACACATAAACTCACAGGCACACTCATTTTGAAGTTGTCAAAGTTTCATTGACCCACTTCACTGCTCCCGTTTTGTGTTTCGATTGTTAATTTACTGTGCACATTTACTGGTAATTCTTTCCTGACTTACTTTTCTGCGCCTTATATTGCTTAGCTTTGTATGTGCAGCGTCCGTACGTGCAATAGCCCGGCAGTTTGTTAATAATTTTTTTATTTCCTTTTGCTGCAAAAATTGAAAATAAATTTCAGAGATCAGTCATCATCAGTCATCATCAGTCATCATCAGTCATTAAGTTCTGTCCAGTTTAAGGGACTGGACTATTGCCCTGACACCAATGCATGAGCGAGGCCATAACTCGATCTTTTATTTTGATGACTTTCTGTATCTACTGTCGTCATTGTGGCTGAGGAAGACACTTCCCGGAATAGTCACGTATCAGCAGTTGTATTGATGCATTGTATAACTATCATAATTATGCTTTGTCCCATAATGTTGTCCCATAATGTTGTCTATGTAAACTAATATTTATATTTATGGACACTGGTTTCCTCGGGCGTACAGCCCAAAGTTAACCAGTGAAACTTCTAATATACAACCACTTTTATATACCTTGTGTTCGATGACCATGATATATGAAGATAACCAAACTTCTCATACCAGGCTGATCAACAAGTTATTGGCAAGTGAAGGCAAGGGCAAAGTTAGTTTCCAAAAGAAGGTAGCCTCCCCTTTTGTTGCTATGGGAAATATCGAAGCCTACAACAAAGGTGCTGCCGAATACGGACTTAGCAAGGAGTTTCTTTTTCAGGTACGTAGAAATTATGTAGGGTAATTGTGTGAATGTAAAGTTGTGTTACTGTGTGAATGAAATGTTTGAATTAAACGCTGTTACTTGTGAGGAGTAAATGAATGATCGTAAAGTTGTGCTACTGTGTTGGGTTACGTGTTTTAATGAAAATGTCGTTACTTATATGGGGTAAATGTATGACTGTAAAACGGTGTACTTGGATAGGTTGAATATGTTAATAAAAAAATAGGTACTAGTGTGGGGTAAATGTATAACTGTAAAACCGTGATTGTGTGGGGGTAAATAGTTGATTGACTTTTGTTGTGTGTTCTGGTTATGTAAGAGCGATAATATTGCTCGTGTGTTATCGCGTGATTGTGTGGTTTCTGTGTGTATTTATGAATGTGTAGGTGTAAGTATGAATGTTCTGGGAAATTAAGAGAACAGCTTTGTAACACTCTACTATACGTGAATGCGCCTAAATTTCCCTGTTTAAGTACAATGTGGAAACAGACTCAAAGCGTAATTCGTCAGGAAATGACATGAAACCCGCCGGGAACGCGAACAAGAGGAAACCCGAGGAAAAGACTTATGACAGACATAAGGAGATAAAAGGTGAACACTCGTCTAACAGAGGAACCTGTTATACTGATTAGATTTGTTTACCTGTTATACCGATTAGATTTGTTTACCTGTTATACCGTACTGATTAGATTTGTTTACCTGTTATACTGATTAGATTTGTTTACCTGTTATACTGATTAGATTTGTTTACCTGTTGTAACGCTCTGTTTAGATTTTCCTATCAAGAATGAAAGATATACCTTGTGAGAGTATAGGAAAGGCGAGGTGATTTGAAATGTATTATTACTGGCCGGTGGATCCCATGAAATCAAGGAAATTGACAGATTGATTGATAACATTTGAAACATGCTTGTTTGAATGCTGGGAGAAAGGCGATGATAACTGAATTAATTTTTTGACTTCAATAATTATGCCATAAAGTACTTTAGAGTAAATCAGATCAGATCATTGCCATCTCATCATAGAAGATCGGCCATAACGGAGCTACAAATTTGTCTATTTTTAGTCATAACGGTACTGTGGTGATTGTGTCAGACAATCGAAATCTTTCCTGTAAGGGTGGATTTGTGCTGAAGTGGTAACTTGCCACCCTTATCGACACCTGGTGTTAAAGTGTAAGATGTAGGTGTCTTCTCTGATTTAGGATGTTGCTGTGTATGTGGTAGTGGAACAGTTCAATGGGTTATCACACAGGCAACATGACGTGTAGAGTCATAGAAAGGGTAACTTCGTTGTATAAGTTTCTTTCATTTATTGCACGCCACAAAACAGTCATGATACTTATGACATCAACATGGTTAACGAGTTCAGCAAGATGATATGGCACATTGAAAACAATTTCTGTAGTCAGCAATGATAGCTGTTGTATATATGCGTCATAAGACATCACAGTTCAATAGATTCAGAAATTCATCAATCATCGAGTGCTAGTTCGTGAAGCTGTATAAATAATAATAATTTCTATAACTTCTGCAACAGTGTCAGCTACAGATCTTCAATGTTCATAAACAATAATAAATGCTCCCATTCTGATGCTAGCAGATCAGTTGTATACAATAAGTCCGTTCACTGTCTGCACGTGAATAGCATACATGGGCTACAGGTCAGCTCGACCTTTATAATGTTCCTAAGTCTAACCATCTGACTTGGACGTGATCTCTGATATAACGAATCCTGGAACACAGACAACAGTCTTGTTGGTCTAGAGCGACCCATATATATTTAACTAGTTCAGGTATACAGATACCGGTGACTTAATCCTAGTCAAAGTACCTCTCCATTTTGCATCACACAGGCGAGCAAATAGGCGACAAAATGACGAACCTCTAGACGATAGCATAAAGTTCGATACAAGAGGAATTACCTTATTTCGGAAAATCAACCATGAACATATGCCTCCAGGCAGGCTGCATAATACTGGGAAATAGTCTAGTTAGCTAACTAACTCACTAAGACACTGTATTTCCCTCAGAGAATCACAAGACGCAGTTGCGTCTGCTCGCTTCTTAAACCATTTCTAAACTGCCCCAACTGGGCGGAACACACAGAACGAACTCCCGGTTTGACATGCGCAGAACGACAATCTCTGAGTTGCCGTTCACAATAAGACGATTCGAAGAACATTCGAGATAAAAGTCTTACACAGTCGCGCCTTTTATGGTCATGAAAAGAAGCGTTAAGAAAGGTTTCAGACATCTACCATAGTTGACTGATACTACCAAATAAGGAGATGTGGTCACGCTTCGTTCAAGAAATTATAGACCGAACGTGTCTCTATACAAGAGAAGGCAACTCCTAACAAATTGTAGTCTCGATAACTCGGATTATGTCCCTTTGACCATAGAAAACATAATACACACTTCAGTCAAAAAAAATGATCATACATATGAAAAAATGTTTATACAAACGAAAAATAATAATGATCCGTGCGTAACATTACCGCACCCTCCCTGGAAAAAAAAAAAAAAATGGGACATTTTTTTTTTTTTTTAAATCCTGGAGCCGGAAAAAATCTAGGCTCCTAACGCACGTATGATGCGTGGATATATACCTAACAAATTAGCTCAACGCATGGAGCGACACTGAGATCATATCTCAGATCCTTAGAGAAAAAAATTTATCTAAGTATACGCTGATATATTCCAGGAAGGTGCCACCAACACACGCCACAATGATGGCAACAACATAATGACAATCAAATTATACTCATACCAATATATGAAATAAAATATATTATGTGTTATCATACAATGTGTTGCAAATAGCGGTGTAATTTACTAATATACCGCACTATATTATTACATTATATAAAGTAACAGTAATTAATAAGTAATACATGTGTTGCTCTTCGGTGACATAAAACATTCAATAGAAGAAGATGTGGACATCATCCGCTCCCAATGTAGGACAGGACTTGATATCCTCAAAGTTCCACAATGGACATAAACTCGCAGACTTCAATGATGTGCTGCGAAAATATCAATAACACAAATCTTAAAGACAACTGGTAAATTTCTTAATACAATCCTGAAAATAATTTATTTAAATGTGGCCGAGTGATCTTTTGGCCCGTATATCACTAACTAAGCCTTCTTAGATAATTACATGGTACAATGTTATAAATTTCCCTCAAAAAAAAAAAGTGAAACAAAATCTACTAACATGTCATTATAACATTGGACTGTATATCAGGAAATATATATATATGACAGAAGAATCATGTGGAATCGTGTGGACATCTGGACAGAATGTCTGCCATTACATTATCCGAACCACGGATAGCTCGAACCGAGAAATGAAATGGTTGAAGAGCTATGGCATAACGAGTGGACCTCGAGCTCTTCAAGTTTTTGCTCTGAATAGCAGTAAGCGCTTTCTGGTCGGTTTCCACAATGAAATGTGCGCCTAGAAGAAATCTTTGTAACTTCAGAATAGACCATACCATAGCCAATAACTCACGGTCTAAAACCGAGTAATTCTTTTCTGCAGCGTTTAATTTCCTAGAGATATACATCACCGGATGCAAAGTATCAGAATACTCCTGCATTAGTGCTGCCCCAATCCCTGTTGACGAGGCGTCACTTCGAAGAACAAAAGTCTTCTCAATAGTAGGTAACTTAAGAATAGGTGGAGATGAAAATAGGGCTTTAACCTGGTCCAATGAGGATTGACATTCTTTAGACCAGCGGATCAGATTAGGCGACCCTTTCTTCAATAAAGTAGAAAGCGGTGCCATAATGGAGGACAGATTCGGAATGAATCGTCCGTAGAATTGAATCAAACCTAATAGACTCCTTACTTGTTTCTTCGTCTTAGGGACCGAAATGTTAAGTATTTTTGAAACATTGTGGTCCTCTGTCTTTAAAAGACCATGACCAACCCGATGACCTAGGAAAGAAATCTCGCTAAATCCTATAAAGGCTTTAGAGGGTTTTGCAGTCAAGTTATACTCGCGAAGAGTAGACAGTAATTCGTATAAACCCAAATAGTGATCTTCCCAAGAATCACTGAATAGACAGATATCATCTAGGTATGCTATGACATCTGTACGATATGCGAGAATTCGCCGCATCATGCGTACGAATGTAGCAGGGGCGTTCATAAGACCAAAAGGCATGAAATTCCATTGGAAAACCCCTAGGTGTAGAAAAAGCTGTAAAAGGTTTGGCACGTTCAGTTAGCGGGACTTGCCAATAACCTTTAGACAAATCTAGTTTGGTAAAGAATCTAGAATTAGAAAGTTTATTGAGTAGCTCTTCTAATGAAGGCATAGGTTCAGCATCGAACTTCGTAACTTGGTTCAATTTGCGATAATCTACGCAAATGCGAATGTTATTATCCTTCTTTCGAACAATAACCATAGACGAAGAGTATGCTGAAGTGGATGGTTCAATGATTTCCAAACGTATCATTTCATCCAACTCTTTTTCGACTTGAGACTGGAAATGAATAGGTATTGGATATGGTCTGACTCTGATAGGATTGTGATCAGTTAGCACAATGTCATGTTCTATGACATGTGTGTGTCCCGGGATGTCTGTAAGAACATCCTGAAATGTTTGCAACATCGAAGAAACTTGTCGATGTTCCTCAGCGGAAAGATTTGGAGAAACGGTCACGTTTTTCCAAGATTCCGTAGAATAAAGTGGGACCATAGAAAGAGGAAGATTGACATCAGAAAAAGTAGTTTCCTCATCCTGTATAACTGACAGAGATGAGTACTGACCACGAGTTGCTTGTGAATTGTCCGTAGCCTGGAAAATAGGCTGCAAATAGTCAGGTCTTTCATAAAATTCTGTGAGCATATTTATGTGGAAAGTTTTATGCTTTCCATCAATATCGACAACATAGTCGACATCAGAAATTTTGGAGACTATTGCATATGGACCTTTCCATGCAATTAGAAGTCTGTTCTCCCTTGAAGGAAGTAGAACGAGAGCTTTGTCACCTGGACAAAGTTGTCGTAGACATCTATTCTTATTTGCAAACTGCCTTGCCTTTTCTTTAGCAAATTCTGAAGACGAAGTTGCTAGTTTGCATGCCTCGATGATCTTTTGCCTAAGAGCAATGACGTACTCATAAGAAGATTGAGTCTCATCGCTAATATTATCGGCAGTGATTAGATCGTGAAGTAAAGACATAGGGCCGCGCGGTTGCGCGCCAAAGACAAGTTCAAAAGGGGAAAACCCCGTATGTTCATTGGGGACCTCTCTATACGCAAAGAGAGCCGCGGGTAAGACCCTGTCCCAATCCTGAGGATGATCCTCAGTTATTTTACCAAGTAAAGTTTTCAGAGTCCTATTTAAACGTTCGACCAACCCATTAGACATTGGGTGATAGATACTGCTGAGAGACCTTTTAATGTGTAGCATAGACATTACCTGTGACATAGTGTCTGATATAAGTTGAGTGCCATGGTCTGACAATATTTCTCCGGGAAAACCCAAGCGAGAAAATATCAGCCAAAGAGCGTCTGCGATATCAGCAGTTGAGATGCTCTTGAGAGGTATTGCCTCTGGCCAACGTGTGCACATATCGACACATGTAAGGATAAATTGATGTCCTCTAGCCGACTTAATTCTAAAAGGACCGATAATATCTATTGCCATTTTTTGAAAAGGGCGAATAGGAATGTCAGCAGCCTGGATAGGCGCAGCATGTCGTGGTCCTTTAGATTTGACCTCCTGACATACTTTGCAAGAGCGACAGTACATTCGTATGTCCTTGCTCACAAATGGCCAAAAGAAAGCCGCAAGAACCCTCGACTTTGTACGGGAAAAACCCATATGTCCAGCACATTGCGAGTCATGAGCATGTTGCAATATTTGCAATCTCATGCTCTTAGGCACAAGAATTTGTGAATGAGTGGACGTAGTCGAGTCTTGTACCATACGTACAAGTACGCCGTTCTTCATAGAAATCCAAGATTTCCTATTAGTGTTCTGATTAGGATCACCTTTTTTTGCTAGAATGAAGAATTTTTGTAAAGAAGGATCTTCTTCTTGCAATTTGATAAATGAGTCACGTGTAATAGTCAAGTGACTATCTTGGTCATTTACTTCATCATTATTAGTTAATGAAGTTTGAGGTGGATCCAGAGCATGTGCTCTTGTGACCACCGCATTGGTAGCTTCAATGTTTTGCTCTTCCCAAACAGCAATCTGCTGTGGGGTACATTCCCTAACTCCGTGAATACGACCAATAATAAGGTCCGCAATAGGGTTTGGAAGTAGACACGCGTGGACCTCTCCCGTGAAGAAAGGAGTAGCAATGTGTATTATAGCAGTAGGATACTTTTCTAACGTGCCACCAAATGTGACACATTTGATGACTTTTCCTGTAGCACAGGATGGATCTACAAGAGATTGCCTAACGCCGACAGTAGTACATCCAGAATCAAACAACACTGAGACTGGATTACTATTTACTAGCCCCTTATGTAATATAAGAGAACCTCTCCCATCATGAGCAACATTAGCAGGAAGAGCGGGCAAAGGATGACCACAGCTTAAAGTACTAACGGTTTTCGGATCAAATAAAGTACTGCATTGGATACATTTATTTGCCCTACCAAAAATCAAAAGATGAGCATCCGATAGCATTATGGTCTTTATCATTATTAACCTGTTTATCTGCTCCCTGAGATTCTTGTTGAACAGAGTTTGTCTGTTGATATCTTTTTCTCTTATGTTGCGATCTACCGCGACCATTATTGCCTCTGCAATTATCATTAAAGTCCCTACTGTAATTTTTATCCTGGTTTGAGTTCCAGTTTCCATAACTGTCATTACTATCTCTATGCTGTTGAGAACCTCTATTATCTTGGTATTGAGGTCTCTGCATAAAATATTTTCCTCTATACCGATTACCTTTGTGAAAATTTCTAAAGTTAACCGGAGTAGAATAACGTGTAGTATTAGGTTGTCTCCAGTTCTGGGAAGAAGAATCACCCTGGAATTGATCACTATGGTTCTGGGCATAATTACGATTACTCTTTTTATTGAAATTTTTCTGGCTACCCTGAAATTTACGCATAAAATTTGGGCCATAAGGTGCTGCCGAAGCAACTGGCAGACCTTCTTTCACCTTAGAGTTACTAATGGTTATGTGCGGATGCGCAGTAACATACTGGCTACAGTATTCTTCCATTTCTTTTATGTTTTTAGGCTTACGCTCATGAAGAAAAGATAGAAAAGCTTCATTAACAGAAGACATAACCTTATCTCTAAGTAGTAAATCCATAAGAGCTTCAAATGTATTTTCTGTCTTAGACAACTCAACCCATCGTAAAAAAGTAAGACGGATGCCTGAGATGAATTCAGAGAATTCAACTCCAGTTTCTGGTAACATGGTTTTAAATTTAAGACGATATCCGTCCTCGTTAAGTTGGTACTTCTTTAACAATGCCGCCCTGACAACCTCATAGTTGTTTTTGTCAGGCACATCTACCATACTCAACAAAGTCAAAGCATCACCTCTAAGTATCTTGGACAGATGATACACATATAATGTTTTATCTATATTATGCACATTACATGCACTTTCAAATCTATCTAGATAAAATGTTATATCATCGATTGAGGGATTAAATGCTGGTAGATTAAGCTTGAAATCCTTAGCATTAGTCTTATTTGACACCTTATTTGCATCATTAGCATTACCAGTGTTCAATAACTTTAACTTCTCTAACTCTAAAGCTAAGATTTTTTCATCATGTTCCATTTTTGCTTTTCTCTCATCAGCCTCTCTTTGTAACCTTCTTTCTTCAGCCTCAGCCTGTAACTTTCTTTCTTCAGCCTGGGCCTGTAACTTTTTTCCTTCAGCCTCTATTTCAAGTCTCTTATTTTCAGCTTCTTTTTCAAGTCTCTTATTTTCAGCTTCTTTTTCAAGTCTCTTATTTTCAGCTTCAGCCTGAAGCCTCTTCTCCTGAGATTCTGCTTCTCTTTTTTGTTTTTCCATTTGAAATCTTTTTTCCTCCACCTGCATCTGCAGTTTCTTTTGTTCTATTTCAGCCTCTATTCTCTTTTGTTCAGTTTGTTCTTTCATTTTCTTTTCTTCCGACTTCAATGCCTTGGCATATTGAACAGTCGCAAATTCTTCTAATTTATCACCTGTCTTCCCAAGGGCTTTACCCTGCTCAATAAAGTACTCAAATGTAGACATGATGTCCAAAATGTGAGTACAGAACCTGAAATAATTAATTATCTTATTTCAATGTTAAATAGCAACAAGACTTAATAAAGTGCTTGTATAATCTCTATGTTGAACCCAATCTCTGTGGGAAACAGGAGTTGACACCAACTTGTATTATCAAATGTATAATAATATCACAAGTCACCTCTTAATTAACAGTGCACTACCCAAATCAGTGCATAATCATCAGTTATTTATCATAACTGCACTACAATAGTGCATAAGCAAAAAACACCAGTTTGTTATGATAAGTGCACTATAGACCAATAGTGCATGAGCATATATCAACAATAGTGAAAGCTAACTATGCAAGAACTATGTAAACAATAACAAGACAATGTAAACAATAACAAAGGTCATCAACAATGTAAACAATAACAAAGATCAAAGTCAATGTAAACAACAACAAAGATCAGAGTCAATGTAAACAATAACAAAGATCAGAGTCAATGTAAACAATAACAAAGATCAGAGTCAATGTAAACAATCAACAAAGATCAAACAATACGAAAACATTCGCATAAGTCAAATACACAAACAGCAAAACTAAAAAGAAATATGCGAAGATATGACTAACAAATGACGCTACAGTGTATACACAAAAATATACGTAAAGAACTGAATAATAGCAAAGGGGAGACCTACAAATACAAACAATCGAAATCGAAACTAAAAACACAAGAGCGAAGAAAAAAAAAAAAAAATATATATATACAAGAAACAAAAATAAAGCACAACTCGTCACAACTAAACAGATATAGCAACGATTGTCGCTAGCAAATTTCACTGTAGGAAATTCGCACAGTCCCTAACGAAAACGCTAACAGTAGAACCTCTGTGACGTGGTATCTTCTACTGTAAGACTCCGCCCAACCGAGAAAACCCGCTGAAATATAAACATATAAATATACAAATAACAAATAACATATAACATATAAACATGTATCATGAAAACAATAGGAGAAAGTGTGAAAGTACAGAAGGCTCAGTTAGAACATAAGGGCACAGTTCACAAACAAAACAGGCCACTTAACTTCTATAAATCCAGCGTCAGCACGGTGCAGAACAGGATGTAATCAGCATTCTGAGGATAATGATCCAACGTTGATTAACTTCTGCTCCCATAAACAGCCATGACGAAGGAAATGAGCTTCTAATACTGCAACAGTTGTTACGGCACTTGACCTTCTGAATCTTCTAAATTGATTTAACCGGCACTTGACCTTCTGAACCCGCAACAGTACCCCTGAGACCGGAACAGTTGTTACGGCACTTGTCCTTCTTTTCACCAGATCAGGAAATCCATTCGCTCGGTACTTGTCCTTCTAATTTTACATAAACTTCAATATTGCCGAGCGCGCCGGGTAGTTTCAAAATCAGCAACTGTCAGAAAATCCGGATACTTTCAATAAAATTTCTTGTAAGGTGGTAGTTGATGCTGTAGTTGTATCTAGTATGATGATGATGTCTGGGTTTGCTGACCCCCTTGATAGCTGGAATCAGAGTGAACCAACCTATGGCCACCAAAAATGATATGGTGCGCCAAAATATCAGATGATAGAACCAGCTCTGGCCACCAAAAATGATAAGGGTGGATTTGTGCTGAAGTGGTAACTTGCCACCCTTATCGACACCTGGTGTTAAAGTGTAAGATGTAGGTGTCTTCTCTGATTTAGGATGTTGCTGTGTATGTGGTAGTGGAACAGTTCAATGGGTTATCACACAGGCAACATGACGTGTAGAGTCATAGAAAGGGTAACTTCGTTGTATAAGTTTCTTTCATTTATTGCACGCCACAAAACAGTCATGATACTTATGACATCAACATGGTTAACGAGTTCAGCAAGATGATATGGCACATTGAAAACAATTTCTGTAGTCAGCAATGATAGCTGTTGTATATATGCGTCATAAGACATCACAGTTCAATAGATTCAGAAATTCATCAATCATCGAGTGCTAGTTCGTGAAGCTGTATAAATAATAATAATTTCTATAACTTCTGCAACAGTGTCAGCTACAGATCTTCAATGTTCATAAACAATAATAAATGCTCCCATTCTGATGCTAGCAGATCAGTTGTATACAATAAGTCCGTTCACTGTCTGCACGTGAATAGCATACATGGGCTACAGGTCAGCTCGACCTTTATAATGTTCCTAAGTCTAACCATCTGACTTGGACGTGATCTCTGATATAACGAATCCTGGAACACAGACAACAGTCTTGTTGGTCTAGAGCGACCCATATATATTTAACTAGTTCAGGTATACAGATACCGGTGACTTAATCCTAGTCAAAGTACCTCTCCATTTTGCATCACACAGGCGAGCAAATAGGCGACAAAATGACGAACCTCTAGACGATAGCATAAAGTTCGATACAAGAGGAATTACCTTATTTCGGAAAATCAACCATGAACATATGCCTCCAGGCAGGCTGCATAATACTGGGAAATAGTCTAGTTAGCTAACTAACTCACTAAGACACTGTATTTCCCTCAGAGAATCACAAGACGCAGTTGCGTCTGCTCGCTTCTTAAACCATTTCTAAACTGCCCCAACTGGGCGGAACACACAGAACGAACTCCCGGTTTAACATGCGCAGAACGACAATCTCTGAGTTGCCGTTCACAATAAGACGATACGAAGAACATTCGAGATAAAAGTCTTACACAGTCGCGCCTTTTATGGTCATGAAAAGAAGCGTTAAGAAAGGTTTCAGACATCTACCATAGTTGACTGATACTACCAAATAAGGAGATGTGGTCACGCTTCGTTCAAGAAATTATAGACCGAACGTGTCTCTATACAAGAGAAGGCAACTCCTAACAAATTGTAGTCTCGATAACTCGGATTATGTCCCTTTGACCATAGAAAACATAATACACACTTCAGTCAAAAAAAATGATCATACATATGAAAAAATGTTTATACAAACGAAAAATAATAATGATCCGTGCGTAACAATGACCTAACGGGAAATTGATACCAAGAAGCAGACAAAACACGCGTGAAACTAGAGGGCACAGAAAATGCGCTAGATAGGAAACACATTGAAGAATTCAGCTAATAGCATTACAAGGCTTCTTCTGGAATAAAATAAAGAAAGGAAAAAAAGACATCCATCGAACACATGGAACTGAAAACTGAAGACATGAATTAGAAACTTAAATATAAAAGGCATGGCTTAGGACAAGATAGCTTGAACAAACTAAATTAATTTGGGCAAATTCACCACGTGGAGAAAGGTGCAAAAAAAAAGAAAGAAAGAAAGCGAAAACGGTTAATTTAATTTATTATTTACTTTTTATCGCTCGTTAAAGAGCATGGAACCGCCAGGACAACTGATCTTCTTGCAGACAGCATGCATCAACGCAGCTCGTGCTCTTGTAGTTGTAGTTTTTGTAACAATTGTTGTAGTTGTAGTTTATGTAACAATTGTTGTAGTTGTAATTTATGTAACAATTGTTGTAGTTGTAGTTTATGTAACAATTGTTGTACGTGGTGAAGTTACCAGCTCACATTTACAACCTCATACTACTCGCTTCTTGTGACATGCCATGTTCTTTCTTTGCCAACGGAGAAAAACCCCCCCACCACCACCTGAGAACTTCACAGGTCGAAGGTTTCATGTGATAAAGGTGATCCCATTGATGATATTGCCGTAGTGGCGTGAAGTGTTAGAGACTTAATTATACTAGGCCCAACATCGAGAGGTGGGGGTGACCAGTTCTCTTCCTGGCTGCCTTTACTTTCCCTAACTTAAGAGCAAAGTCAGGAACCCAATTACAGATGGGTAGACTCGAGCGTCTCGATATCGTGAATCGAACCGTCATCATTGCCGCGAGAGACCACTCTGTCGATCGGTTGATGTGATAGTACATAAAACGGTAAGTGGTTTTGTGGAGATGATAACGTAATCACGAGGGATGATGTTAATAATGATGACTACATTATCAAGATTGTTTGAATATGTACAATGTCCTGTAGAGATTGTAAGCTAGATTGTTTTTGACTTTGTTGTAGAGTGGTGACTTGTGGGAGGGACGCAAATCAGCTTTCTTGAACGTGATCAACGGAATTCACAGTTTAGGGTTTTTGGTGAGTACTCGGTGACATCAATTTTAATGTTTCGTTAGAATATTTTGTGTAGCAACTGGCTCATAAAAACATGTTATATTTATGAGTGCAACTGTTTCATAACTATTCTTTTGGGATATGTATAAAATTATGTATAGATTTATGATTGCATCACAAAATTCGTTAGACTTAACGTATACTTTCATAAATGCTCTTTCAACTATTAAGATCTGCTGTTAAGCGTTTAATATACATTTGGACTTATTGTCGTATCCGTTAAAGATAATAACCCTTTATTGATAATTGTGATTAAGATGATAATGTGGATGGCTACACTGCATATTAAACTCTATTTTTATTCTGACGATGATTATTTCTGACAGAAAATGTCAATCATGTTTTTCTGTTCATAATGTTAAGGACTACTACACAAGTGAGTGTCAATTTCTGTTATTGGGTCAGTGAATCACTACATTTATTCCTCGATCAACGATCACCACTATTTTCTATTAGTTCATGGTCTTGGTAAAGGCGAAAATAGAACCACAGCAGGTACTGCAGTAGGGGAGTGGAATGTTAGATCTTTCACTTACAAGGTCTCAGTTTGATGGGATAACCAGTTCTATTCCTCGATGTCTCAGTTTGATGAGATGAGATGAGATGTGATGAGATGAGATGACCAGTTCCCTTCCTCGCTGCCTTTGCCTTCTCTAACCCTAGAATAGAGTTAGGTACTCATTTACTTCTGAGTAAACTGGCGCGTGGCGCTACTAGGGTTTGAATCTGGTACCCTTTCCTCGACAAGCAAGCGCTGACCACCACTCTGCCAATGGACGCTCAGCAGTGTGGTGTAACAAAATATTGTATTTGTTTCTACAGTACCGGTACCGTATTTGATAATTTAAAAAAAAAAATTTAGCGACATGAAACATAATTCATCTGGAAGAAAACAAAAAATAGACATTTCTTGTTTATCTCCCCTAGGCCAACTCAAAAGGCTTCCAGCCCGCGTATACTGGACAGCAGACCAAGCTCCTTGACCTAGAGTAATGTCACGTGACGTCCACATCCTAGGATACAATTTAATCAAAAACAGCGCACTTTCCTCTCATTGGAACTATGACTAAGAACATCGATGGGATACAAAAACGCTTGTGGAAACATCGCAGATAACTTGATTGATGTCAACGGAAATATTCTACATTTCATATTTTCATATCAATTCCTCCTCTTTGTCCACTTATGTGTTATCTTTGTCATTTCAAGCTTCATGTATGGTACAATATTTACCTTTCGCAAGTGTTTTGTGGCCTGTCTTCTCGGCCTCAGCCGCTTATTTATTAATTTATTAACAAAGATGGGGTGGAAGGGCTAAGGGCCTGTGTGTGAGGTGAGAGTTGGAGGTGCCTGTGGCCAAGGCTGCGAACTCTAATAATTATTTGTAAATAATAATTGTTTTCTCCACTTTTTAACTTTTGGCAAGTACAAAAATGGAACCAAGAACATCAACAGTACTAAAATACTGCTAGGCACATGAAGAAAAAAAATCGATTGGTTTGATTGTTTAACCAGTTTTTAAATTAACAATTTAAACTAAAAAAAAAAGACACTTTAAAGAGACAATGAAGGGGGAAAAGCCTTGTCACGTGTTTTTAAATGCCAAATAATATTATATGGTATATTTATACAAAAGAAAATATGCATATGGTCAAAAGAGAACGTCAACTGCTGTTTTTAGTTCTAAAAAAAAAGATGATTAAAAAATGCTCATTATTTTTGGATACAAATTGGACAATATAAAAAATATAAACAATTGATTATGATACTTAACTCTTGTAAAACTCATTTTACAGTATCCATAAATTTCAACATTATTAGGAATAACAAATACATCGCTACGCATATAAAAATCGCCTTTGTAACGTTTCATATGGGTTAAGTACAGTATTACGCGGGACAGCTATTTATATGGTAAATACAATTTCCCAAACTTTCAATACTATTTTATGGGGTAATTGCCTGAAATAGTTTGTAAACAAAAGCTTTGTTATTTTTTTCTAAGTCTGGCAATGCAAATACATTCAACGTTTTAAACAACTGTGCTTTTGTGTTTCCTTTATGTGTAGAGAGCACGTGATTGAGAGATTGGGAAATGTGTCTACTCAGACTTTAATATGTTCGTTTTTGATGTTGAGCATTTGATAGTATTCAATTGTTTCATTCTAAAACTATCTGCCAGCAGAACTAGCCTTCATGGATCTTTAGTAGGCCTATATTTTGGATATTACACGATACAGCCAGAAATTTGACAAAACGATTTTAAAAAAAAAACCCAGGAGGCTGATTTAGCTAAATCAGCAGACGCCGTCAAGAAGTTGATGGAATACGATTGAAAGAAAATGGTTGACATTTGACGGTGCAAGACTTGAACCAAAAATACGGTCAGAAATCTGACTAATCGAGATTGAGGGAAACAACCAGAGAGTTGACGAATCGAGATTGAGGGAAACAGCCAGAAAGTTGACGTAAGGAGTAAAACAAAATAGTAATGAGGACAGGCCAGACAGGTGATGAGACGAGGTGAGAAAAAATTAAAATAGCCAGAGAGTTGACGAAGCAGAACTGAAAAAAAAGAACGTTAACAAAGCGAAATTAAAAAGAAAACACACAGTAAGTTGACAGATGTGGTAACTAATTAAAAAAAAAAAAAAAAAACTCCACAAAGTTGGCACAGCGAGACTGTAAAAAAAGCCCGAAAACTGAGGAAGGGAAGCTGAAAAACACAGCCAGAAAGGTGACGAAACGAAATTTAAAGAGAAAAATTTAAGGGGGAAAAATAGTCTGAGTATTAACGTAGTGAGATTAAAAAACACAGCCAGAACGACGTCGAAACGAAATTTAAAGAGCAAAATTTAAGGGGGAAAAATAGTCTGAACATTAACGTAGTGAGATTAAAAAATACAGTCAGAAAGTGTTCTTCTTCTTCTTGAATCCTCAACCCGTGACTGACAAAGCAGTCAGTGGCCATCACGCTTAGTGGCGTCTTGTAGGGCAGCAACAAACTGTCCACACTTTGATCGGTCGGCAGCTATCCTTCGTGCTGTGCCCCAACTCTGGTTCGTGCTTCCCATCTCAGCCTCCACTGTTCTCCTCCAGGTTGTCTTTGCTCTGCCTCTCTTTCACCGTCTTTCTGGGGTCTGTAGCATAGCAGTTCTGGTGATGGTGTCATGGTCCCTTCTCAGGACTTGGCCAACCCAGTTCCAGCGTCAGCCTGCAATGATGGTGTCCATGCCTGTTTTGACAGATGGAAGGTTTGAAGGAAAACAATTTGTTTCCGAGTTGTTACAGGACAGCGAATGTCAATCTTGCCTTGTTATGGCGACGTATTCTCGTGCAGGTCAGTTTGAAAGAAGGAAATTCTGACTTGGTTTCCGAGGTAGCGTTTTCGCTTGGCTGGTTCCGATACTGTTCAATTTTTTCTGTGTTTACAACTTTCACTATTGTCACTCTGATTTTTCATATGTTGTCGAAATGTAAGTATGAATTTCGTTTGTGTTGTACTCTGCCGTATGTAGTTAGTGAGGTCTGTCACAGATCCGAAAACGTATTATGGTGTCTTCTGTCTGTGTTATTCTGTATTATCATGGCTATCTGTCATTCGTGGTTGTTGAAATCTGTCACAGCGTCAAAACGTATCTGTGTCTTCTGCCTGAAGCGAGGCTATATGACAGCTTAAAGCATAGTTGCTGAACTACTGTTTATAAACAATGTGTGTGTTCTGCTAGAGGTTGGTCTCGGCACCAATTCTTTAAAGGATGTGTGACATGCGTCGACATCACGTTTCCACAGCACATCACGACATAGTCAACTTGAAATACTGTTTATTTACACGTGAGAGGATCATTGCTGTCTGCTCTGACCTCCACATCTGGTCCATCACAGAATATACATTGTGTAAGTTCTTTCTCAATATTTATTCCTTCCCTCATTCTCTCTCTCTTTCTCAGTATCGAATCTACACCTTCTGACCTTTTAACCATAGATGATCACTCAGGTGCTAAAGTCTCTATTTCTGTTCTTTCTTCCTAACAGTTTCCTACTTTATTGTTACATATCATCCCAGTGTTCAGGTTATCTATTGATGGAACCGGACCTCTCCGGGGTTGTTACTTTTCCTTTCATTACTGAAGAATAGGACTACTGTCTATGTATGTATCGGATTTTACTCTACACACCTTTTCCTTTCCTGAATAAACTCTAACTCACACCGTTTCTCCTTCTAGACAAGAATTCTCACTATTCAATATTTCGGGTTAATCATTACCCAAACTACTTCTTGTCCGTGAAATATTCATCACCCAAACTACTTGAGTACTGCTTTCAACATGGCTACTAGCATACGTGCCATCTGCACACTACCTCACGCCTCTGGACTACTGCTGAGAAAGGCGTGCTTCACTGGATTATCGTTCACCCCTTTCATGCGCATTATTGTTCACGCATCCTCTTTTTGTACTCTATCTGAACTTTCCCATATCTGATTCTCATGATTCGTTCCCTTACTGCCACACAGGGTCCGACACACAAACACTTATATGTAGGGAAAAGACAAACCCACTCACTAAGAGAGACCGATGTGAGTAAGGTGAACAGAAGGTCTCAACGCCAAGAAGAAAGTGACCAATGGGGAAATCTAAATAGATACAATACAAGCGAAACTGCCAGTACGACAAGCCATTGGCATAGCATCAACAGAAGGAAAGAAATGATAGCGAAACGGAATGGCATTACAGGAACAAGGGCATTAGAGAAACAACAACATCAAACACAGCCACGTTGCCGAAGTTGGCGAAATGGAAATCAAAGAAGAGGGAATAAAGAAGATACATGAGAAAACAGAGTACAGCAACATGATAAGACGGAGACAGGATATGGTGATACAACAAGTGGTAGATAACCACACGTGCGTAAGTTAAGAAAGGCACATAAAGAGAATAGTTACCAATCAGATTTTAGTAAGTGGGAAAGAGACACTGGCAACAAAGGTGCAGATTGGAGAACCTAAATAAAAGGAAGCGTCGGATAATAGTAAGAAACTTTGTTGGCGAAAGCAGGAAAGGAAAGACCCTGGAAATAAATAACATCAACATAGGAAAGAACCAGAAGTGTCAGATAAGAACCGAGAATGGTTGGAAAATGAATGTAGAACCGATAGGAGCGTGGAGAAAGATAAAAAGTTCTTGATAGCAAAATGTCATAACAAAGGAAGGAAGTAATAGGAATTGTGATGATATACATTGATACACCGATCCCATTTGTAGTATTTGTATAGTTAAAATAGTGTAGAAATATAAATTAGTGGAGTTGTGAGGTTTCGTCTTCGCCCCGCCTGCAAACGCATCGGGTATTGTTAGACAGTAACGACGAATAAATAATACTATCTTTCTTTAACGTCCTTGAAACTATTTAGAGCATTGAGACACGATCAATCCGGTTTTCATCTGGAGGAAGTGAGAGAGGAGAGACAGAAAAATGATACTTTTGATCCGTGTTGGTTTGAAACAACACAAATTTGTAAGCAAACGCGCGTAGTATTGTTAGGCAGGTTTGAATAAAAAGGCGGAAACGCCCTATGCATGCTGCTTAATATAATCACATCGTGGGAAATGTATAAACACACAGACAGCGCGTGGCCTGCCAAAAAGTACAGTTTATGACGTAACAGACTAGTGGTTCCAGTGAACAACGGGATAGAGGGGGGAAAGATGGAGTATTTATAGAAAACTAGAAATTTCCGAATATTCTGGAAAATATATGGACTTCTTTATTAAAAGGGATATGGCCATAAAACCAAATTAGTTTGGTAGAATATGATCTCCTGATAAATAATATGTTACATTTTTCAAAATCGCCCACTTAATACTAAAGATATTGACAAAATACTATCTTGGTTCGTACAGACAGACGGACAGACCCTCGTTTTTGTATTCACCATCGGTGACAAAATTTTGCACGCGTTGTTAAAAAGAAGCAGAAGAGGGAGGGTCAAAGTCCAAAAGGGGGGAACTTTAGGAGTGAGAGGCTGTAGTGGATTTGATGGTATTGTATGATGGTGATATTACTAAGTGTGATGCATGAGGTCAGCTGTGAAGGCTCCTGAGATAAAATGTAGCTGTGAATTGTCAGAAGGCCCTTCTTGCTACCACTACGACCTCACACCTATCTTTTTTTTACTAATGAATGTGGCTACGTTAAATGTCTAGGGTAATGATATGTAATGTGTTGTGGTAGTTTACATACACACACACATATATTTACTAAGTCTAATAATATTAATAAATGTTATAATACACTGAACTAACTCAAGTGTGTAAAAAATTTTGATAGTAATTTTCTTTAAATTTATTTGTTCTGAACCAAGGTTTTATTTTGGCCAGAACATATGAAAGGTTTTGCAATTTTGAAAGAAATGCATGAATATTACATAATAAATGCAAGGTGTGTACATATATATGTTACTAGACTAGTTAATATTATTACTGTTTATAGTTGTAATCTAATTGGGAGAACACTTAATGGATGTGCTGTTGGGGTGGCCTCATCACTCCCTGTCTATGGCGATTACACATTGTCCAGTTATTTGATGGAAATTTTATGGGTGTGTTAGGAAATAAGTTGAGTTGGTGAATTCTCAGCAGACCAGACGCTCACGTAGCTTGAAGGTGTAGCTCTGGTGCTGAGATCTGGTGGCCCCACCTCTCCGTGCTTGGGGGCAATATCAGAAGTCTGGCGGCCCCACCTCTCCGTGCTTGGGGGCAATATCAGAAGTCGGGTGGCCCCACCTCTCCGTGCTTGGTGGCTATAATAGGCTGCTCTGACAAAATGTTACTGCACGGGTCCACTCTGGTAATATTCAACAACTCATTTGACACCGCAGTGGTGCCAACTGAAACTCACAGTTCTGCAATCAAAGTATTAGTCATGTGTCAGAATTCCATCCTCTAACCATTTCTGGACACAACACTACACAACAACAACACCACATAGACGGGTCAGATCTTTCTGACCAAACAACACATCTTACCAAGTTGGTTTCACATAGGATAAGTTCTCCCAGACTACAGATTCTGAAATATGTTCATTAGCTTCCTGCCATAGAATAGGATAGGTGATATGTTCCACTGATCTCAACACTTGATCTGTCCTTCATAATCCTTGCTGGAGTTTATGTATTTTATTTGTCTCTAGACCCTGAACTGGGGCGGGGGGTCTAGAGCGAATCCTTACTTGTTGTAAGGGACAGATTATGCTATTGCAGTATCAAATCACTCGAAACCTTAAACAAATATTAAAATGTACAAAGAAATAATTTCAGTCTTACCAGAATTATGAATATAGAACACAGTTAAATGCTAGCAAAACTCAGCTGAGCTGCTGGCCTTAGTATGGCGTCCCTCTAAATATTTCAATAGCTTCTGGGAATTACACCACTTAATAATTCACTGTGTCTACTAGGACAACTTATAATGAATGGCACAAAATGCGCGTCTGAGCGCCGATAATATATTCATCTATGGCCAATCACTGCCTTTTCTTTTTCAAATTCAAATATCCTACCAAAAAGTCATTTCAGTCATACCTCAGTCAAGTATGCCTTATTGTCTGTTGGTCCGTCCGTCTCTACTTGCGTTTCACACAAAAAACACACTTGTTTTTTGAACCAACTCTGCCTTCCCCTACACAATTTTGCCTTTAAAGTTATTTTTAGCCACAATTCACCATCCCACCCCGTCTCTTCATTCCAACTAGATTTTAGCACTTGCGTCTTCAAGGCCACAATTTTTTGAAAATTAGTGACATGTTTTATTTCAATGCAGACGCTCGCTGATATGAACAACACAGTCTTTTGTCAATATCTTTCTTATTATCTGTCCGTCTGTATAAATGAAAGCATATTATTTCACTGCTCAAGATGGGCCATCCGGCCAGCTAGGTTTTATATTCCTAACATTATTATTAAGAAAAGTTACTTTTCAAATATTTTCTAGAATCTTCTGGAATGCGTTCATCACTGCATTCAAATAAACGGACTAAGTTATCGCAAAAGCGTCCAAGAAATGACTGTGGCGTATAATATCCAAGGTCCCTTTTGTCGATTTCTTTACTTTATGTCAACTTGGGGAACGTGACTTTTTCCTCCTTTCCCCACCACTTGCGTCTTTTAGCCTTGCTAGTTTCAAGCACGCGTTCAGTCAGATTTTTCAATTTGATCTCCGTTCTCATCCCGTTCCGTTTTGCCTTTAAGTCTAACAATTTAATTTCCATGGCGGGTGATGACCCGCGGCGTGGGCGATCATGTATTCTAGCAGCTTACGCATTAGTTTTTATCCCTACGTTGTATCATTTGAGATATTTTAACGTTGTATCACGGTTAATTTTATGACAGAGGCAAATGTATTAGGCCAAAAAGCAAGTCTATTTTTAACTAACGCCAAGATCGGACGGACCGACCGACAGAAGTACACGATAATTGGGCTGTAATTTTGGCTTTATTTTTCAAATTGAAGTCAGAAATGGGAATCGTCCAATCTCATTGGCCAACACATTTAATATTACTGGAAAATTTGACGGCTCGACGCCATTTGACATAATACTGTTCAGTGAGCAGGACGATTGAAAGCTGAGAAGTGTGGCGTGCCTGAACTAAATATATATTTAATAAAAGAATAAAAGGGCGTCATAGTCCAGCCAGTGGCACGTCTGAAGTTGTGCCAAATCAACGTACCTGTGTGTTTTCATTGAATTTGTGGTAAAACAGAAATTATTAATATTTTATTTAAAAATATGAGTGAGAGATACTGCAATACGACTGTAAGTACTTAGACTAGGTCCCTAGCAGACTTATGCAGGGCCTAGAGGTTGGTTTATCTTATAACAAGCTACCAGAGATGTAGAATACACATGTTTTCTTAGGTGGTCAGGTGGAAACATATCACCCACCTTATTGTATGGAAAAAAGAGATTAATGATAATATTGCAGATGCAGTGCAGCCATTAGAGGAGAGGAATGTGAAAAGAACTGGTACACCTTGTTATGTGGATGAGTTGGGTTGGTCAGATAGATCTGACCCAGGTCTTTTATTTTGCATGTATTATAATTTGTGGAAATAGTAGATTAAATATGATGTAAACAAGGAAACATAATTTCATGTTACAGGTTTTTTTTGTCTGGCACTAGTCCGGCGCCAGATATCTGAGTGGTGAATTTGAGAAGACATTGTATTCCAGTAGTGATAGGTGTACATGCTGTCTACCCTATTACTTTTGGACAAGTACAACAGTGGCCGTTGGCCGGAGTGACAACTGACAGTTATTACATGTGCTAGATGAGTATATAATCTGGCACATGACCCTTCATCAACTAAAATTAGTGTTTCCAAATAAATAAAACTGTTTCCACCCAAGAAAGTAAAAGTTGTGAAATAAAGACATGGGAGTGATTATAGAATCCCGACCCACCATCCAGTGTTAGTTTAATAGAAATATTAGAAATTTATTAACACCCTTAATAGATTTGTAAAATATGTGTTTTGCACAAATTGTCCCTTTTGTTTAATGTATTTGCTTATATGTATATAAATTGATTACCTTTGAGTTGAAAGTCCTGACCAGAAGAATACTAGGTTCAGGAGAAAATGAAATTATAAAAAATAGTTTAATACCCAAATTTAAAGAACGGTGTTAGTTCAGTTGATCATAGAAGTTAATATTTGTTTGTGTGTGTGTGTGTTTAAGTATTAAAGTACCATCACACCACATGTTCATAACCCTAGACATTAGACGTAGTCATTATACATATTAGTCAAGAATAAGTCTGACTGAGGTCATAAGGTGGTAGCAGAAAGGCTCCCTGATAATTCACCTTAAAACTTGTTATACTCAGGGGCCTTCACAGCTGACCTCATTCAGTACAATATATATACTTAACAACAACATTTCATATCATCAAAATCCACCACAGGAATAGACCATGGAACATTCAGGTGAACAACATTCAATCTAAAATTAAAAAGGAAATAGGAACAAATCGGATGAAAATGATTTGTGTTGCAACGCAAACAGAAACTAGAAAAGATATGTCAACACAGACCGACAATGGTTGTCTACGGGATCAAGTATTTACACGCAATGAAGATAAAATCACAGCGGATGGGCAACAAAAGGAAAAAGAATAAGAGGAGAACAAATTTCGAATCAATACCGGGAAAGAGGGAAGAAAGATGTACACGAATCCCTAGTAACACACCACACAATACACAAGGACAGAGAAAACACAACAATACACATGAACGGATGGGGACACATAGGTCGGAAACAATACCTAAAGTAAATGACTGGAATGATGTCAAGAGGATAGAAGACAACTGGATAGTAGTATCGGATGAAATAGAGGTTATTCCCAGTGAAGACGATGGACATACAAGAGCGAGCCAACAGGTTGTTACGAGAGCTGAAGTTCATGCACAACACAGAATAACACCTAGTCGGTCAGCCCCACCCCCCAAAACATATACCGAGAACAAGAGGAGATAGCGAACCGCGGAAGGCACATAGATGATGAGATACAAGAACAGGAAGAGGTAGGAAAGGATATGCCGGAGGAAGATAAGACAGATAATGCAGGACACTGGCAGATACGCAGCATAACACTATTTTGGAAGATACGAGAGAGAAGAGAAAAGAGTGGAATAATACCGAGATGGAGGCAGACGCACCTTACAAGCATACTAGGAAGGCGGAACAGAGGCGAAATAGATTGGAGGAGGAACGCAAGACAGAGATATTGCAGGATGTAAAGGGAAATACGCAGGATAAAGAAAGAGAACCGGAGCAGAAGAGAACTGCGGAGCAACAAAATATTAGAAGAGAACCTCAGGACGTAGAAGAACTTACTTACTTACTTAGTCGTTCCCCTTCTACCGTGAGGTGTAGAGGTTTGGAAGAGAGAGCGCCAGACCATTCTATCAGCTGTCTTCTTCCTGGCCTAGTTCCATTCTAGTCCTCGGTCCTTCAAAGATTGTCTAATGTTGTCCTCCCAGCGGACTCTGGGTCGTCCTGGAGGTCTGGATCCATGGCTCTTTGTTTCCCATGCTTGTCGTGGTAGCCGATCTTCTCCCATTCTGCAGACATGGCCAAACCATCTTAGTTGGGACTGTTCTATTTGGGTCTGCAGCGGATGGGATTTTAGGCCTTGACGGATCGTCTGGTTGCGGACCATGTCTCTTCTTGTTACTTCAACCACTTTCCTCAGATACCTCATTTCTGAGGTTTGGATCTGGCTTTTGTGGGTTGTAGTCATTGCCCACGACTCGCATCCATATGTCAAGACTGGGACATAGGTGGAGCGGTATACAGCCATCTTCGTTTTCTTACCAACCTCTTTCTTGCTGAGGAATCCACGATTTATGGCCTGAAAAAGTCTCCCAGCCGCTGCTTTTCGAGTGGCCAACTCTTCTTTGATGCCTCCCTTTCGGTCTATAATAGCTCCGAGATATTTAAAGTGGTCGACCTGCTCCAGGACCTGTTCTCCCAACTTAATCTGATGTTTTCTTTCTTCTCGTGATATCACCATGGATTTTGTTTTAGAGCTGCTTATGACCATCCCTCTCTTCTCCAGCTCTTCCTTCCAGACTTGCAGGTTGGATTGGAGATGTGCCTCTGATTTAGCAATCAGGGCAACATCATCAGCAAATGCCAGCTCCGAAATATAGACCTGTCTCATCTTCCAGTACCCCACTGAATACTTTTTTGTTCTCTCCTTACATGCCTTGATGACATCGTCCATAAGGAGTATGAAGAGGTAAGGTGATAGGATATCACCTTGTCTTACACCAGTGGTGGTCCTGAACTCTTCTGACTTATGGTTTGCTGTCCTCACATAATTTCTGCAAGACTTGTAGAAGCTCTGTATAGCATGAATCAGAGGTGCTGGAATATTCTTCCTTGCCAAACAGTCCCAAAGTTTGCTCCAGGGGACCCTGTCAAACGCCTTTTCCAGATCTATGAAACAAAGATGCATCTCACTCTTATACTCAAGGGCCTTTTCACTCAGCTGTCTGAGTGTGAAGATTAGGTCTTGAGTACTTCGGTTTGCTCGGAATCCGCACTGGACCTCATCCAATTGTGGCTCAGCTAGGCGTCGGAGTCTCTGCTCTAGGATTCTAGAGTAGATTTTACCAGGGACACTGAGAAGGGATATGCCTCTATGGTTTCCACATTGTCGATTGTCACCCTTTTTGAAAATTGGTGTTATGATGGCAATCTCCCAATCCTTTGGTATGGTCTTGTTGCACCATGCTGCCTGTAGGACCTTTAAGAGTAATAGGTCGCCTGATGCTCCCATGTACTTAACCATTTCTGGTGTTATACCATCATGCCCTGCTGCTTTGCCCATCTTGATTTTCTCTAGTGCTGCCCTCAGTTCTTCCATCTTTATGTCATCTTCACCATCATTGGTTTCCTCTTCTGTGTCAGTGGTTATCATTTCTGATGCTTCATCATGCTCACCATCCAGGAGTTCTGAGAAATATTCTTTCCATTTTTCCATTACTTCCTTCGGGGCAGTAAGCAATTTGCCTTGCTTGTCCTTTATAAATTTGAGAGGGCATTGTTTTTCTTTCCTCATGTTCTTTAGGGTCTTATAGAACAATTTCTGGTTTTCTTGTGCATCTTTTCTAGCTTTTCTCCAAATTCTTCCCAGGACTTCTGTTTTGCTGCTAGCACTTTGTTCTTTGCTTCTGTTCTGAGTGTCACATATTCTCTATATTTTTCCATTTGTCCTGTTGTGTTTTTAGCTCCTAAGTATTGTTTCCATGCCATTTTCTTCTCTCTCTTATTTTCTCTTTGACTTCCTCTGTCCACCAAGGTGTCCTCTTTCTCTGGTTCCCAAGTCGGACTTCACCGCATGCTTCTGCAGCAGCTGTCTTTATGATATCCTTGAATTTATTCCAGAGGGTTTCCAAGTCATCAGGTCGTTCTTCTGTGTTGCTCACTGCTGTAGCAATAAGCCCCTGATATCTGGTCTTAATTTCTGGCTCTCTCAGCTTGTAGGTCCTAATGCTCATTTCTCATGCTCGTTTACTTGGTTTCTTGCGTGATGTTGGGCAGTTCCTAGGCTGAGCAACTCTTTCAGTTGTTCGTTTGATTGTTAGCAGGTAGTGATCACTTCCAATCTCTGGCCCCCTCCAGACTCTTGCATCTCGGACATATCTGAATGAGCTTCTCCGAACAATGGCATAGTCGATCACTGACTTCTCATTCTTGGTTGGTTCACATCTAGTGTATGCATGTATGCGCTTATGGGGGAACTTTGTGTTTGTAATGATCAGATTCTGCTCACTGCAGAATCTAAGGAGTCGCTTTCCATTGTCATTGAGAGTATCTTCTCCATATCTTCCGATAACTCCCCCCATCTAGCATGGTCATTTCCAACTCTGGCATTAAAATCTCCGAGCATAATAACTTCATCTAGGCAGTCATCCACTGTCCTTTGAAGCAGCTCGAAGAATTCCTCCTTGACCTCTGCTCTCTCATCCTCATTTGGCCCATACACTATGACCAGGTTGACTATGGTTTCTCCTTCTTTTAGTTTTACAACCATAATGCGCTCCGAGACAAAGTTCCATCCCTTGATACTATCTTTTTGATTTTGGGCCACAATGCAACCCACGCCCCCTTTAGCTCTTTCAGATATGGGTACACCACTGTAGAGCAACGTGTTGCCATCGAGATCCATGACTCCTTGTCTTTTTTTCTTCGTTTCCGTTATAGCCAGGATTTCTAGTTTTGCTTTCCTCATCTCTTCCACCAGCTCCTCTTCCTTCCCATTTATACTTCTTGTGTTCCAAGTTCCATAAGTCGTAGTCCGTAGTCCGTTCCAGTTCGTCGCCTTTAGAATCAGTCCGGTTTTCTCTCTTGTAGTTCGCGTAATCATGATTTAAAGCAAACAGGTGATTGGCCTGTTGTGCCTTTGCATGGTGGAGGGGCTGCCTCCTTACGGCCTCCATGCAGACCGCCCTCCTCCTTTTTCATCCGGGCTTGGGACCGGCATTGGCGGAGTTGTAGAAGAAACGTCAGCTAAAGAATCGGATACGGAGGAAGAGACAGAGAAAAGGAGTATACGAGGGACGAAGAGACGTTACACATCACCAGATGATTCGTCCGATACCAGGAAGCATCTCGCGAAGTTGCGACATGTAGAACAAGTAGGACTGAGATCAAAGAGGAAGAATAAAAAAATAAAAAAAAAAAAAAAAAAAAAAAAAAGTGGTGCAGCAGAGAGTAAGCTACAGAGATGTTATATAAATTACTTGTTAAAGTCTGGGAAAATGAAGAGATACCAGCAGAATGGAAGGAAGGATATCTGGTTAAGTTGCCTAAGAACGGAAATTTACAAGAGTGCACAAATTATTGAGGAATAATGTTACTATCAGTGCCAGGAAAAGTATTAACACATTAACTACCGAATTGAAAAACACACTGTGGCCGAATTAAATTTTTTTCCCATTTTCATCATGTAGGTGTTTGCACAAAGTAAGCTGTAGCTTTCGTAATTGTTTACATATTTTTATGAATTACACGTCATTTTGCAGATAAATGAATATACTATTACAATAAACACCGGTTGTAACTCTAATAGAGGTTGTTGCTATTTAACAGCCCTCCGATGGCCGAGGACTTGCAATATTTTCACAATTATAACTTCTTGCGCCCCATCTCTATCAAAATCACAATTTCAATCAATGTGCACACCGTTTTCACTCTTGTCCTCGTCGCTAGATCTATCAGTCAATTGTTGAAACACGTTTCAATCCTATTCAGCCGTTAGACAAGATGTACACGCATTTTTTGTAGTCCTATCACTAGTTGCCACGGTAAACAGTTTTACACGATTTGGTAACTAACCCAAAATGCTGAAAAATATGAACATAATATCAATTTTCCAGTGTTCTACAACAACCATGCTTTGGGAATTTGTTTTCCGGTGGCAACTTAAAATCTCGAACCAGATCAGAGAGTGTTTCAGTACATTTTTCATTCGTTGTATTACTAAAATTAGATTAGCGCTCTGAGCGGCTTGCGGTCAAACGTGATTATTTTGTGAGCCGCTGACAGCGGCTTGCGGTAGTTAATGTGTTTAAACAGGATTATCCTTGAGAAATTTAAAGAATCCATAGACAAGAAACTGAGAGATGAACAAACAGGTTTTCGACAAAACAGATCATGTACAGACCAGATGGCCACTTTGAGAATAATAGTTGAACAGAGTCTGGAATGGAATTCACCACTATACATCGGATTTGTGGACTACGAAAAGGCGTTTGACAGCGTGGACGGAGAATCACTTTGGAAATTGATGTGGCATTATGGAGTTCCCCTGAAGATCATTAATTTAATAAAGAAAACATATGAAGACATGACATGCAGAGTTCTTCACGAAGGACAGCTTACAGAACCGTTTGGAATAAGAACAGGAGTGCGACAGGGATGCCTCTTGTCTCCATTTCTTTTCTTACTAGCAATAGACTGGGTTATGAGATCATCATCAATACACAACAGAAATGGAATCCAGTGGACTCTGACTAAGCAGTTGGATGATCTGGATTTTGCTGATGACTTGGCTCTTCTGTCCCATAACCGTAATCAGATGCAGGACAAATTGAAAACACTCGATGAGATGTCACAGCGATTGGGTCTGAAAATACACAGGGAAAAGACAAAAATAATGAGAATAAATGCAGGTAATGATAACAGGGTTGAACTTGAAGAAACACCAATACAAGATGTAGAATCGTACAGATATCTTGGCAGCAATATAGACAAAGTTGGAGGGACAGATAGTGATATCAAAATGAGAATACAAAAAGCAAGAGGAGCTTTCATTGCATTGGGAAATATATGGAGATCAAGAGAAATCGGATCCAACACGAAAAAAAGAATCTTCAACTCAAATGGGAAGTCAGTCCTATTGTATGGCTCTGAGACATGGAGAACAACAAAGATAACAACCAAATAGCTACAGACTCTCATAAATGGGTGCTTGCATAGAATAGAGGGATTGTAATGGTATGACAAGGTTACCAACGTGGAACTGAGGACAAGAACAAGACAAGTGCCAGTGAAACAAGAGATGAGAAGAAGACGATGGCGATGGATAGGACACACACTGAGGAAACCTGTTGATAGCACTACACGGCAGTCCTTGTTCTGGAATCCCCAGGGCAAGAGAGGCAGAGGTTGACCAAGAAGCACATGGAGAAGAGAGCTGGAAACAGATGTGAAAATGATGAGGAGAACGTGGAAAGAACTTGAGATGATAGCACGTGACAGGAGGACTTGGCATGTGTTTGTTGAAGGCCTATGCTCCTTTGGGAGTGGAGGGTTTTGAATGAATGAGAGAGTAAGGAGAATTTAAATGCACTCTGCGAGTATATCGATAGAAAATTTGAAGAGTTGAAACAGGCTATCAGTAGAAGGAGGAATACGGTTCGATGGTATTACCGATCCAAGAGCCGAAAGGCTAGGAAGAAAGAGATAAATAGAAGTAGTGGTAGAAGTACAGATCGAGGAGAGTACCGATCGAAGATTAGAGATATAGAGACTAATAGAAGACATAATAGTGGAAGAAGATATACTGATTGAAGGGATTACTGATCCAAGAGCCGAGAGGCTAATAATAGTGAAAGAAGATATACGAATCGAAGGGATTACCGGACCTAGAGCCGAGAGGCTAATAATAGTGGAAGAAGAGATACGGATCGAAGGGATTACCGATGGAAGGGATTACCGATCCAAGACCCGAGAGGTCAATAAGAGTGGGAGGAGAAATACGGATCGACGAGTTTACCGATCCAAGAGCCGAGAGGCTAGGAAGGAGGAGAGAAGTAGAAGCAGTAGTAGAAGAAGAGAAACAAGAAAATCTAGAATCCCAGTGAAAAACGGGAAAGAAATGTATAGAAGCAGAGACACATCAATTAGTAGCAGTGTGAAAACATCAAGGATACCACGGAGCACAAAAAGGACGCAGCGAGAGGATTATACTAGTAGAGGTTGAGGTAGTGGCGAATTAAAGAATAAAGAACCCGAGAGAAACCCTGGTAGCAAGAAAAATGAAGAAATTAACGGTAGAGGAAAACCGAAGCAAACGGTGGAAGAAGTAAGGAGTTGAGAGGGTGAGAGAAATTTTGAAGATAGAGAGGTAAAGAGGAAACAACGTGTTGACGAAGTCAGAAGAGTAGAGGAGATACAAAATAGGGATAAACTAGCGTTGGAAACGCTTAGGGCCAAGGAAGCCATGTTGTTGAAGTTTTTTGAGTCTGTAGGCAAATAAAGAGAAAGGAAGTGGTATAGAGGAGGCAATGAGAGGAAACTCAAAGTGCTTATAGACAAGATGGCGGCAGTAGCTGAGTCTTGAGGAGACATATATAATTGGTCTGTACCGAGCACACGTGAAGAAAACTGAGTACACCTAACTGATAAGGTACTTCAGTAATGGATGAGTTGAGGAGTAAAGGAGAATCAAGAGGAATAATTTAGAGTAGAAGCCATGGGAAATGGAAAGGATATTATGTGAGAAGAAGAAGATAAGGAATATGAGAAGCCATAGGAGATGGCGAGCACAAGAGTTTGGAGTTAAATGAGACTTGGGATTTGGAGAAGCCGTAGGAAGACGGCAGGAATAATGGAGACATTGAAGAGAAGCCATTGGAGATGGCGGGAAAAGAGTATGGAGATAAATGAGATTTGAGATTTGGAGATGCCGTATGAAGTCGGCAGAGATATTAGTGAAATATTGGAGATAAGTAAGAATTGAGATTTTGAGAAGCTGTAGGAAGTCGGCAGAGATATTGGTGGAATATTGGAGATAAATAAGAATTGATATTTTGAGAAGCCGTAGGAAGTCGGCAGAGATATTGGTGAAATATTGGAGATAAATTAGAATTGAGATTTGGAGAAACCCTAGTAAGTCTGCAGAGATATTTGGGAAGTATTTGAGATACATGAGAGTGGAGATATGGGGTAGTCGTAGCAAAGACGACAAAGGAGTTTGGAGAAACGTGGGAAACCATAACAATGGTAGTGAGGAAAATTAGAGGTAAAGTTTCAGGGAGGGAACATGAGTAAGGATAGTGAGGAAGAGAGGAAGTGGAGACGTAGAATATTGCAGCGGTAGTCTAGTTGTGTGAAAACTAGATGCAATCGATCTACACTGAACATAAGGAGGAACTGAGTAAGTCTGAACGATAGACTACTGCAGTGGAACGGAGAAGAGTAAAGTGAATTGAGAAGCCATAGAGAAGATGGCAGAGATAAGAGTATTTGAAATATGAGAAGCCAAAGAGGAGATGGCATAAAATTGAAGAGAGATAATTGAAGGTTCCTGAAAGAACGAATAAGAGCGTAAAAACGGTTGAGAGAAGTGGAAGGAAGCCATAGAGAAGATGGCAGAGATAAGAGTATATGAAATATGAGAAGCCAAAGAGGAGATGACATAAAATTGAAGAGAGATAATGAATGAGGTTCCTGAGGTAACGAATAAGAACGTAAATGTGAAGAAGAAAGGTTCCAGAGAAGGAAACTTAAGCCGAGTATATAATAGGGAAAGAGATAATCCAAGGAAATGAACTGGAGACATTAGAAAATAAAGAGGAGAGGAAGGCATAGGAAACTGACGGAAAGGGGATCCGAGACTAGGAAGGAGCATAGGGATATACAAGTGGCAAGGCACGATGGAGAAAGTGACGGTTCAAGGAGGAAAGGTGCACAACGAAGATGATAGGGACAAAGTTGGATAGATGTAGTTAGTATGGCGGAATTTATAAGTATTTCCAGTAGGGACCGCGCCCAGGGTCAGAATTTAGAGGGATTAGTGGGGGTTATCTCATATTACAATAGTGACCATGAGGGTTAAATGAGTCACATTGTAAATTTTGGATATAAGTAAACGGTAGTTACATAGAGAGAATGGAATGAATGGGATAAGTAGTATGACAATTCATGGGGTTTTCTAGGAATAGTATCAGGAAGAAGAGGGAGCATAGGGCAGAAGGATGAAAAGTGATGAGGGTAATATTTTGGTTTTAGGAAGCAGGTGGAGTATAGGGCAGAATGAGATAATGCAAAATGGTAGATAATATGGCGATGTTCTGGGTCTGAGAGAATATAACGTGACTGATATGTTCCTAATGTCTTGTTGGGAAACATGCCATATGAAAATGAAATAATGATCTTATGAGACGTATAATTATTTTTGTATAATTCACGAGATGTATAATTATTTTGACACTAGCAATAACACATCAAACGTGACGGGTTTTTAATTATAGTGTGCTGTTTCCGTTCCCTGATGAGTAGATAGAAGTACATTCTTATAGTGTTTTTGGTTTCTTTCCATTATACAGTGTAATCAAACTGTTCATGAACACCGTCATTTGAGCGCTTTTCTTTGTTGATTGTAACTATGTTCCGGAGAGTATATATAATGGAAACAAAACAATTTTTCAACACGGCTGCATTCCTTAGCTGTGATGAACGTACACACGGCGAGAATTATGTTATTTTAGATTTAATTTGAAAGTTCTTTGATGACAACATTTCGTTTGAAAGTGCGTGGATGGTTTTCAAACAGTGTTCACTGATAATAAGTGGTTTTAACAAAAACTTTCAAGTTTTCATGATTTGTACATCGGGTGAGGGCGACATAGAGCTGGCCGTGTCCGAAAATACAATTCACTTTGGTATGTTATTGGCTCATGCACACCAATTTTTACGCACTTTTTCTTTGTCGAGCGCTACTAATTTCGTGAAAGAATAAAACATAAATAAATAAAACCAAAGTACTTGTTTTATAAAACACAAAGGCCACGCAAGTTGCACATCGTGCGCTGCGCACTTTTTTTTCTGGCGCGAGTTACTATTTTGAGTGAGACCGACCGACGTAACTTACATCGGTAATAATGTTAGTTGGGATGGGATAATTGAGATACATATTCATGGCATAGCATATGGAAGTTTGTTTTGGTTATATTGTAGTATGTATGGTAATTGAGACAATTGACCAGTCTTGTTAAAGAAGATAAGACTGAGAGACCAAGTAGCTAGAAGATGACAGCTGTTGTGAGACAGATAAAGTAGTAAAGCGACTGGGGAGATATTAATGGCGGACTTGGTGGAAGTGGAGAGAGGAGTTTTGGTTAGGTATAGAACATTTTCTCTCTAAGAGAAATCTTTTTACAGGTGGGGTAGATATGTAATAGTGAGGTTGAGGTCTAAATAAAGATATAAGGTCGAGTAGGAAAATCTGGTTTAGAAAATGTAGTAGGGCACTGTTGGATTTTACTGCATGGGAGACAAGATTGAAGGGCATATTTTTTTTCCCCGCCTAACCCGGCCTGGTCAAGACCACATGTCCCAACACAAGAAGACCCCAATGACAACATGTGTTCACCGATTTCACTGTACGGTCCCTGTGTTAGACCACTGATCCAGCCAAAAAGCGGCCTAGGTTCTAGACTAGGGTGAGGTAAATCTTTTTTGTGGTCACTTAAGGGGAGACCACATGGTAAATCTTTTGTGGTGCGCCTTAAGAAAGGGTCGTGGATTTTGCTCGTAGATTGTCGAGATGTCGGTGGTTATGGTTTTATAAATTTGCATACGCTATTAAAAGTACTACGAATAGAGTGGGAGACAGGGTTTTTGACTTAGTTAGCAAAGGGAGAGAAATTATTATTACGTCCCTTTGGAATTTTTTTGGAGTCCGAACAAGGGGAACGAAACAAGTTGCACGAGACTTTTGTAGTAGTGAGTGAGCGATGTTTATCGGAGAAGCTTTAACATGTATTAATTTGCTTATTTATGTAAAACTGTGCATGAGTCTGGCAAACTCATCATGTGAAATAATGTGTTATATAAACCACTTCTGCAAGAACTGGTGGCTGCTTCGTGCTGATTTCTTCGCAAAAAACCCAATAGCAGGAGGAGCTCATGCTCCATTAGGAGCAGAAAGAGGATGATGATGAAGACTTAATGGTGTGTATATTTATATGTAAATACTACTAGTTAGATTGCCTGAATCTTGTATATTGTACTATTATTCACTTGCACTCTTTCGCTCTCCTAACACTCTTTTATCTGCCTTGGTGGCCTGAGACTAGGTAGTCATAGGCATTTTGAACATTCAGACGAAGATGAAATGGTGGAGGAACGAGAAAGTTCTTTCTTGCTTACATTAGGAGACAAAAGATTTACTGCGAATGCCATTTGCATTTCTTCGTAGTTTCTGGTACTATTTACTGGTCCTCAGTTCTGGATGCCAACCATAAGAGACGGGTCTAGAGGACATTAGATGCGGAACACTTGAGAGATTTACTTGTGCAACGAATTGATCCCAAAAAAAACCCATTCCTGCCGTGAGAAGGGAAAGTCAAGAATTCGCTGAGAACCAGCATCAATCAAACCAGACTCCAGCGACAAATCATTGTCGCCAACTGGCCAGCTAAGTTCAGATAACTAGCACTGTGCATGGACTCCTTATATACTGAAGCACATTAAAAACGCACCACCTGTATAATCCGGGACCCAAAGACGCAGCAATAGAGAACGCAGTCAGCGACTCATAGCTTGACTGCCTGCGTCAGGACAAGCTAATCAGAACTGGTCAAGACCGCACTCCACCTCCACGTGGTGGTCCTGGAAACAGTCTGCAGCAGTGCAGTCTGGCTGAGCGAGTGTGGATCGCAATGGGAAGGCAAACCCGGTCCTAAAAAATGCCGTGCAGAAGTCGGATGTGTCGACCGAAAGGTGCGGATATCACAGCTTAGGCGTAAACAGACACAACGCAACCACCGTCCTTTTCAGGACGAACGAGGAAGAAGGAAGAAGAAGAAGTATAATCCAGGAACAGAGTGTGAAATGTAAATATAAGTGTTTACAAGTTTACATATTTGGAATCTTTATTCATTTTCCTATGAATCCATGCTGGTCATTAATTTGTACATTTGATTGTTATGAAATTCATTGCATTCTGTGCAGGCAAGGGAGAAAACCAAAAATGCAACCAATAAAAAAAATTCATTCACACTATCCTCAGTATCTGGTATGTCAACCGTGTGCTTGCAAACAAGCTTGGCAGCGGCTCCGCATGGAATGCACAAGTCTCTGAAGGAAATTCCGGGGAATCAAGTCCCATTCACGTATAAGAGCAGCTTCGAGCTGTTGCAGATTAGCTGGAGAACCTTGCCTGTAGACTCTGCGTCCAAGCTCGTGCCACAGATGTTCTATAGGGGACATGTCTGGTGATAGGGCAGACCAATCAATCGTCACAATGTTCTGCTGCTGTAGATATTGCTGCGTAATGCATGCGGTGTGCGCACGTGCGTTATCCTGCTGGAGAAGCTGCAAATCTGGATAATTTGTGAACGCAGGAGCAACCAATGCATCCAGAAGCTCATCTCGATATGTCACAGCATTAACATTTCCACGGAAGACGTGAAGAGGCAAGCGATGGTGAAAACTGAATCCTCCCCAAATGTGAATACTGCCACCTCCAAATCGGTTGTGCTGACGAACACAGCAATCTGCAAAGCGCTCTCCACACCGTCGCCAAATCCACATACGTCCATCAGCAAAGGATATGTTGAATCTGCTCTCGTCTGTGAATAGGACAGCATTCCACTGCAGTCTAGTCCATCTGACATGTTGCTCTGCCTATTGCAGGCGCTGCTGACGATGTCTGTGAGTCAAGTTTGGCCCAACACAAGGTCGTCTTGCAGTAAGGCCTGTATCTCTGAGTCGTCGTATGATTGTCATTCGAGAGACTTACCCACGTCTACCCACTATTGCTCTTGCTGTTTGACTTGCCGGGAGAGAACGATTCCTTAGGTGACTCAGCACAATATGACGATCTTGCGCAGGGGTAGTAACTCGTGGTTGGCCACTCCGAAGTCTATCCCGGGCACTGCCAGTGGTTCCGTAACATTCTATGAGACGTACAATAGTGCTGTGGTGGCAATTCATCCTTCTGGCAATGGCCCGCGAGCTCATTCCGGTCTCCAAAATACCAATGGCTCGTTGGCGGTCGTTTTCAGATAGTCATGGCATTTCAAACACATGTACTGGAAGTTTTGTCTCAACGGCCTTTTTATACCGAGTATACTGCCACAACGCGTACACATTTTCAGGGTCATAGCTGTTGGGAATCGTGTTGCACGTGTAACTTTCATTGTTTTCATGTAGTCTGTACACAAACTCGTGGGTTGAATCATGCACTATCCATTCCAGCAGCCAATCGCTCTCTACCTCATGACAAACACGGGGAAAATCCATTCCCACACTTTTTTTTACAGCTTCTCGGCATCAGTATATATAATAGTGGTGCGTTTTTAATGTGCTTCAGTATATTTCACCATATATTAGCTAACCGAAGACGCAGCAAAAGAGATGAATGCTGTCAGCGACTCATAGCCTGACTGCTTGCGTCAGGGTCAGCGAACCAAAGCTGACAAAGACCCTACTCTACCTCCAAGTCGTGGTCCTTGAAACAGGCTGCATCACAGCAGTCTGGCCGAGAGAGTAAGGATCGAAGAGGGAAGGCAAACCCGGTCCGAAAATGCCATGCTGAAATCGGATGTGTCGGACCGAAAGGCGCAAATATCGAAGCTTCGCTGTAAACGGTGACACAACGTAACCAACGTCCTTTTCAGGACGAACGCAGAAGAAGAAGGAGAACCATATATTAATTTCAACCCATAAGATAACATTCAAATATATATATATATATATATATATATATAAACATATATATATATATATATATATATATATATATATATATATATATATATATATATATATATATATATATATATATATGAGTGTGTGCGTGTTTGTGTGTATATATAACTCCATAGTTGGAGTTGATAACTTGGTTGATATTGAAAGTTGATGGATGCACCCGTAAGGCTCATTTTAAACTACTTATATACAGAGCTAAATATGTTAATATTTTGCTGAAGCACCTTCGGCTGGGGGCTCATTAATCACGAGTCATATGTCACACCGTGACAAATATCTATCTCACAGAAATGGGCAGGGAATACAAACTTTACAAGAACCGAGAAAACTCAGTTATTTTGTAGTTACCATCCTAAAAATACCAGTGACGCTCCCTAAATAGGCGCACAACACTCCTATTTCACTCATTGCCAAGTGTAAGTCTTGAGCGAAGTTTTCCCTTTCATAAACTTACGCTTTATAATAACTCACTGGTCACATTCGTGGACCACTATGGCAGATAAAGGGACCTAAACCGCGAGAGTTAGGGAAAGCAAAGGCAGCCAGAAAGGGAACAGCCCCCACCAAATGAAGCTGAACTTAATATAGTGAAGCCTCTAACATTTACTCTTCTTCGGCAGTATCTGATGTGGGACTAGCTTTACCTTTCTATTGTATCTCAAAGTGGGTTTTCCATCACCACATTCTACATTTAAAACTTCCATCAACACATTCTACATTTATTTCTTTTATTTCTTTCACACATTCTACATTTAAAACTTAAAACTTCCATCACCACATTCTACATTTATTTCTTTTCACACATTTAAAACTTCCATCACCACATTCTACATTTATTTCTTTTCACACATTTAAAACTTCCATCACCACATTCTACATTTATTTGTTTTCACACATTTAAAACTTCCATCACCACATTCTACATTTATTTGTTTTCACACATTTAAAACTTCCATCACCACATTCTACATTTATTTCTTTTCACACATTTAAAACTTCCATCACCACATTCTACATTTATTTGTTTTCACACATTTAAAACTTCCATCACCACATTCTACATTTATTTCTTTTCACACATTTAAAACTTCCATCACCACATTCTATGCACATTTAAAACTTCCATCACCACATTCTACATTTATTTGTTTTCACACATTTAAAACTTCCATCACCACATTCTACATTTATTTCTTTTCACACATTTAAAACTTCCATCACCACATTCTACATTTATTTGTTTTCACACATTAAAAAAAAAAAAAAAACAAGATAAAAAAAGAGCAAACACTCATCAGCTTTGGCGTGTTATTATAAATTTTTTATTAATATAAACAAAAATTTTCCATCCTTCAACCAGCCGAAATACAAACGAAACTTCTGATAAATGCATATATTTCAGTTAAACCAATCCGAGGTCATTAATATCTTATTCACATTAAAGTGTATTTGGTACTCATACCTACGGAAGTAAACAATGTGGTTTTAATTTTATGTTATGACTTATTACATTTATTTACTATCGATTATTAAAAAAAAAATATGCTCTGATTTCTGTAGACATCTTTCCCAAATGAAGAAGACTCAATGGTGGAAACAATACTTGGTCCTCGAATTCTGTGAAAACGTTGTCATATTTAAAAGATTATGACGTAGAGTGAGGGATTGTCCTCCAAAAATCTGTACATTTGTTGTCAATCTCGAAACTTTCTAAAGTTGAAGACAGGTGAAATTAGTCTGAAAAAAAATTAAAGAATAAGATTCATTGTTGTAATTGTGGTGCAGTGACTGTGGCAATATCTGGTTCTGCATTTTGAATTTGGTGGGGATTCATTTAAAAATGGGATCAATATAAGAGCACATAGATTATATAGACATTATCTTGTTATTAATGACTGGAAAATAGTGTCCATTGTATCATTCCTGGTGAATTAAATTAGGCTGAAACAGAAAACTGATGGTTTGAAAAGGTAGGTATTTGATGAAGCATATCATAATACAGACCAAATACCCGTACAAGTATAACAGAGAAAAGAACTGAATTCGCTACCTCATAGTGGATTTTTAGACTATGAAAAGACCTTCCATATTTTAGACACGCAATCATTTTTGAAAATACTGATGCATAATGGAGTCCACTAGACATTTTGTAGCTTCACAAGGACAACGTGAAGACGCCAAATTAAAAGTTTTTAATGAAAGAAAACTTACAGAACTATTTAAGATGAAAACTGGAGTGCGGCAGGGATGTCTCAAGTCATCATTTTGTCTACTCCAGATTCGGGACTGATCCCATGTTTTATATTTGAGATATATTATTTTTACCCATATTAAAGTTTGTCTAACAATTGCACGTAGGCACAGTTAATTGAAGTGGATAACATTGCAGTTACACATTATCAAATAAGATGTGCGGATATGGACAATCTGATAACATGTGAGACTGCAGAGAAGGAAAAACACCTGAGCCCCTTTCGTCCAGTGTCACTACTGAGTAATGCGAATTCCAAGAAATAAGACTGTTCTTAGTTGTACAGCAGGATTTAAGATGTGTGCCCCGATTACCTTTAGCAGCTGCAGAAGGTCACTGCCATTTGTATACATGTGTCATTAAAGGTCAGGAGAAGGTGTTGGTGGAAAGTTGTGTGGTACACATGTGTGAGTAAATAATTAATATTAATTATCCAACCTAATGCTCCATGTAGTATCCCTGAGGTCTCTGAAGGTGGAAAGTTGTGTGGTACACATGTGTGAGTATATAATTAATATTAATTGTCATGAACGAAATATCAGGTTGCTTACGTTGAGAGTGACAACAGTGACTTAAATTTAAAACCCGTCTGGTCAGGTGGCCGCGGACGGGAAGTGGACAAATTCTGGCGCAAAAAAGGCAGTAGAGTTCTGGCCAACGTCCGGTGCGGATCGCCTTTATGTTCCCTATCAGCATTTTTGCTGGGAAGTATATGCCATGGTTGTGGAGTCATAATGCTTGTCATTTCGTCATGCGGTATGGATTAAATTATTGCTTGATTCTAGAGTAATGGTGTATTATCTAGTGGCATTTCCTTAGACCGTTGTTGATGACTTATTTGTGATTAGGTATTGCTTTATCATAGCACAGGTTTTCGCCGGTGAGCGAAAGTCATTGTGATGTTCATTCAGTATGGTCATACCAGTGGGTATGATACTGATAGATTGAGTTGTTAGTAGTGTAAGCTGTATTGGCATTTATGTTCAGTGTATTTCACATGTATTAGGAGCCGTGTGGGGCTTCATTGTGTGCAGTATATTAATAAAAGGGAACTGACCTGTCAAAGGTGTTACAATTACTTATTGTCAACTAGTGTATGTTGTGGTCGTCTCCTAGCGGGACGAGCCAATTATGAAAGTGGTAATGTGTTAAAATCCACAGTATAACTAGTTCCTGATCCAACCTAATGCTCCATGTAGTATCCCTGTGGTCTCTGAAGGTGGAAAGTTGTGTGGTACACATGTATGAGTATATAATTAATATTAATTATCCAACCTAATGCCCCATGTGGTATCCCTGAGGTCTCTGAAGAGAAAAATACAGAATAGGGCCACTGCACCATCAGGCATGTCGTACCAGGCGACTAATGTGAGGTTGTGAATGAGGCTGGCAACTTCATCACGTAAAACAAATTGCCACAGAATCTATTACTGTAAGAGCATGTCAATCATAATTTTATTTTCCGCTCCCTATGGAGCATGAAGCCACCACTAAAGCTGTTGCTTTTGCAGGAAGAGTTCCTGCTGCACTTTGTTTTACACGATGAGTTTGCCAGCTTCGAGCACCACTTCATTGTAGTTTCCTTGTACGACATTGCTGTGGGAGAGGTAGTACTGTTCTTCCCTTGTCTCATCAGAGACCCCCGGAAACTACACGTGACACCCTACATATACTTCGTATTAACGCATTGCCGCATTGATGATAACAAGAACTACATTTGTCCTAATACATATCTATGCCCACATGGAGATCGTCCTTGTAGGGTGAAGAACTAAGAGCAGTGTGTAGTTCTTATTTTAAGATGAAATTGCCTTGGCTATTTTAGTATACAAATACTCATCGTCTCAGTGAGGTAGAATTCGAACAAAGCACATTAATGCAAAACAGCAACGTTCTCAACGTGACACTTAAAGACTCTCATTTTGTGTTTCTTCTTCTTCGTACACTCTCAGACGTCAACTTGGATTTTTTCAAAGAAAGCAGTGGTCACCTTGAGGTTGTTTGTATCTCCGAAGAGTTTTCCTGCATCATCATATGGTCATGTCTGTAATAGAGTATGGCCTGGAAATACTCACGCTGTCAATATCAAAGTGTGAACGACTGCAACGCATTCAAAATGAAGAGAAGCGTACTACCATTGTAACGATGCAGCACATGCTTTGATTGCAGTCAATTTAGGTCCGGATATACGATGGCCCAGGCAAAACCTTATATGCGAGTTACCACAGACAAAATACATCCCTTGCATGGGAACACATCTGCCATCAAAGGAGCAAGAATAAATAGAGGAGGATGTCATGAATGGCGCAGGCAGAGGCAACTATTAGACCGGTGACCACAGTTGAAAATACGAGTATTCAAAGCAGACAAGTAGAGTAAGTCAGGTGAAAACTGGACGAACTACAAGCACGTCTTCATCAGCCTTTGTAGAGCGTGCAGAACTACTTGGACCAATGAGTGGGCAGAGCTGGAAATTGATCAGCTGTTAAATGATCATGCTGGGGATGATAATGTCGTTGTGTACACTGAATGGTCTGTAATCCGTGGTAAGAAAATCAGGGTTGGTTTCTAGGATAGAGTAAAGGGCAGACTTGTCGCCGAACAAAGCAGGGCTTACATGATAACAACTTCCAGCATAAGAATGGAGGTAGAGGCAGCTACTGCAGCCTTAAGATGGCTGTCTGAAACTTCTTTAACAAGAGCAGTTATTGTATCAGACTCACAATCCATGCTTCGGAAGGTACAAACTGAATGGTTCTAGCATGAATGGAAAACCTCCATAGAAGCTTCGAATCTTCAGAAACTTGTGTGGATCTACTGTCCTTGTCATGCAGTGGTAGGCGGCAATGAAAGAGCTGACAGACTAGCTTCAAGAGCACCCATAGAAGGTGCATTGTGTATGGATACGAGAGAGATACTGAGGGCAATTAATGACCGCCTATTAGAGAATGACACTGCAGCCGATGAATTATAAAGGCTAAGATTACTGGAATTTGGCATCAAACGTAAGATCAGCAGGGATGGACGCATGGGAGGATGGATCCGGCGTGTGTGCAACCAGGTGGAACAGGGACAGTTAGTATTCATACATTTCGGCATTTGCTTAGGGAGAGCGATGGGATGTTCCGGAGTGGAATGACGTTGATTCTGCTCAACAATAACAGTTCACAGAGTTTTTCCAAGAATGGTACCACTGACGACATATGGTCTTTCCCTGATCCACACATGTTGGGCATCTTTGAAGCAGATGTTCAGTAGTCATTTTATCTGTGCTACAGTTACATTCATCGGTAGTTCCTATCTTTAACTTGTTAAATAGATGATATACAATATGTTGTGGCCCTTGTGGAGTCTGAAGATTACCACATGTTCTCTCCTGCTGAGCTGGTAATATACATCATTTTTTTGTTTGGCCTGGATGCTCTGTATCCCATTTGTTCCTCTATCTCATTCTGATAAACACTGGTTTTGTCATCCAGCCTGTTGATTAGGTGGAGATTTGTATTTATTTCCCAGTCCTCCACCTCGTCTCCTCTCTGTATCTGAGTTTCTACATCTTTCAGAATGACTATTAAAATTTCCGACCACTATGCAAATTGAGCCCTTTATTTCCATGCATGAAAGTGAACGGTCTTATTGGTCGACCATACAGATTGTGAATACGGATGCGCTCTTCCTCGATTGTTATATTCTCCCCTATTATTTCTGCTTGATTGTCGAAGTTCACAGATACTTAGCTGTTGTTTTTGGTTTGTTACTATGTCTCGTGAGACAATCCTATTCTTTTGTATTCTTGTGTTAGTTATTGACCATTATATTTCGCTGAAATGTTTGCCAGTCACAAAATTGTCTTACATCACAAAATGTTCTTGACCATCTTTTACATAAAAATAAGTCTTACAAACCGTTTTGTCTTCACCATTATCGCATGTAGTTAGTTGGCAAACTCGAGCCCGTTTGATGGCGTAGATTTTCTCAGATTTAGTCAACTGACTTAAGAAAATCAAATCAAACTTTGCCTCGTTGTGGCGAAACCCGCCAGGTTTAACCTAGACACAGGGTCCGTTGATTTTATTATATTATTGTCCAAATAGAAAGACATTGCGGCCTGTATCAGTGTACACTGACGTTAAAAAAACCTGAGATTGCTACATTGAAATAACGACTAAGTGAGCAAGTCTTGCTTTCAAAATATAATTTGTTTTTCTAACTTATTTAAGTATGTCGCATTGGCTGCTGTAAGGCGATGTTTTTGTATGATTTCTGTGATGTTGTGTCCTAAGAAACCAGAACTTCTACTGTTGATGGCACGTAGTGGTAATTTTCGGGCTCGTTGCCATGAGTTGGCCAAATCACTTAATTGTCTGTCTGTCTATATATCTGACGCTGAATGTGGGTCTTACAATTTTTCTGACGTCATCATTTCTCACTCTCTTTCTCCTGGTGACATTAATGGCTTTTCTTAAGTACCTCATCTTACACCTTGTGATCATTCACTCCTCTGCTTTATTCAGGGACCACACTTGGCAGTGATAACAAGAGTTTGTGAGAATATACTACTTTTCAGTTGTCGTTTAGTTTCCATACTAATATTCGGATTTTTCAGTAGTGGTTGATGGCAGTTGGTAAGTCACTGTGCTGGCTTTTTATCATCTTGTTTCACTTTTTCTGTCAAGTCTTCTGTGAAAAAAAACTTCCTTAGTAACTAAGCTCTGGAACTAAGCTTGATGCTGTACTGATTTTCTTAAAGATTCTAAATTTGTATTATCAAACGCAGAGGTACTTTGATAATGAGCTAAAACAAAAAAATAAGTTTGTAAAGATGGTTTGGCCATGTCTGTAGAATGGGAGAAGATCGGTTGCCACGGCAGGTATGGGAGGCTAAGAGCCAGGGATCCTGACCTCCAGGACGACTTAGAGTCCGCTGGGAGGACAACATTAGACAATCTCTGAAGGACCGAAGACTAGAATGGAACCAGGCCATTAGGAAGACAGCCGATAGGAGAGTCTGACACTCTCTCTTCCAAATCGCTACAACTCACGGTAGAAGAGGAAGGACTAAGTAAGTAAATAAGGAGCTTGTAAAGGCAGCCATGACAGATTAATGCGCGTATGGTCACAATCTTAACAATTGTTTGTATGTACAAACTTGTACGTTTGTACAAACGCAGTTATGTATACGACATCCTCTCTTTCTCATTCTTGCTTCTTATGAAGCATAGGCCCACATTTGTTAAGACATACATGAACAGAATTATACTTACACTGACGCGTTTGTCTCTAACTGGACATTGTCAAGCTTCGGCGACGTCTGCCTGGCGAGTCAGGAGACTTAAGGTAATAATACTGATTGGCTGCGCGGTCTAATGCTTCTGTCAGGCAGTGTCCACCCAACCGGAATCTGCAGTCTCGCTTTCTGGAATGTTCATAAGAAGACTATTTGCCACTCTGGTCATAGTTAATAATATTGAGATATCGAATATTAAATACAATTATTACGGTAATAATATTTAAGTTAGTGGATAAAGGCAAAAATGCTGCAATATTGTAAACAGATTAATACTGTAGTAAAAATTCTACTTGTTTCTAAATATTCCAGACAAACATTCATTCTTTTATAAAATACTTCTTCATTTATTCTGCAGATTAACTTGTAGAAGCTACAAGACGATAGTTTCAATGGGCGTGTAGCAGGATTCTATACCTTTACCTTACTAGACTATAGTTTCAATGGGCGTGTAACAGGATCCTTTACCTTACTAGTCGATAGTTTCAATGGGCGTGTAACAGGATTCTATACCTTTACCTTACTAGACGATAGTTTCAATGGGCGTGTAACAGGATTCTAAACCTTTACCTTACTAGAAGATAGTTTCAATGGGCGTGTAACAGTACCCTTTACCTTGACCTTACTAGACGATAGTTTCAATGGGCGTGTAACAGGATTCTATACCTTTACCTTACTAGACTATAGTTTCAATGGGCGTGTAACAGGATTCTATACCTTTACCTTACTAGACGATAGTTTCAATGGGCGTGTAACAGGATTCTATACCTTTACCTTACTAGACGATAGTTTCAATGGGCGTGTAACAATACCCTTTACCTTGACCTTACTAGACGATATTTACCGGGGATCTCTGAGTAGAAACAGAAACAATACCATTATCCTTCAGGCATGTACGTAAGAGGCGAATAATATAAGGTTGTATATGGGCTGACAACCTCACCATGTAGAACAAACCTCTACAGAAACCACTGATAAGAAAGCGCAGACCAGTTTGTACGCAGGCTTCCTGCAAATGGACCAGCTACAGTGTTGGCCCACCGTTACATAAGAAGCAACAAGGAATATTATGACAATACTTTGACTTACATGTTTTTAATGTTCTCTGGTTCTGGCCTGATGTCTTGTAGAAGTTTTTTCAGTGCCGATATCCCTGGTCTTTGTTCAACTGGATCATCGTCATTTGATAAACTGAATTTAGAAGAAAACAACAAACAGTGTTAGCTATGTCCAGTTTATAGAGTGATGGAAATGGATTAATAAGAATGTGCACATTCGATGACAGGTTCGTGTCTTCTATTTATTACCTAGTGACATAAGTGCTTGCTCTCAGTAAATCTTGAACGACTAAATACATAACCAGAAAAACTAACACGGGAAACAAAAGCAAACATGAAAAAAGAGACACAACAACATGAAAACAATACAGGCATTTTTTGTTACAGTATCTGACCCGCCGCCTTTTGTGAAGATCAATATAAATGATTTTGCTCGTTCAAGCCCCCAGCTGATTTAATTCAGCCAAATGCCTTTTATTAGCTCGATATATATATATATATATATATATATATATATATATATATATATATATATATATATATATATATATATATATATATATATATATATATATATATATATATATATATATATATATATATATATATATATATATATATATATATATATATATATATATATATGTATACATATTAATGAATAATATACTAGAGGTTCAGTATCATACATATGCCTTTCTCTATGTAATGATTAACTCAACTATGAATGTGTCAAAATCAACATAAACAAATTTAATGCTCAATTACAAAAATGTGAAATGGTAATTATGAGAAATTATGGTTCATCATAGATCTCGGTTTGGGAGATGAAAATATAGCCTTTTGAGGTGGCCTGCTAAACTTATAACTTAGCTTCCAAGTTGCTGAAATGCTGGTGCTGCTGGTTCCGTCACTTCGTCTCTGTGGCAAAGGCACGTCTCCAAAAGATTATGGAGGTAACCGCTCCCGGTAAAAGCAGGGATCTTCACCACGCGTGAGATGGAGGTTTCACGTGTCGATCTCAATCTTCGAACCACAGACTAGTACAGCTGGTACCGTGGGTAGAACCTCAAATGGTCTCTCCAATCCATACCAGCAACTTTAAAGGAATAAAAAACACATGCCGCTGCTAAATATTTGTTTTCCTGACTTAGATCAGGCGCCTTTTCCCGATGTAAGTCACCGATTCTTTTATCAGAATTTGTACTCTCCCTGAGCGTATACCATATAACTCAGGGAATATGATAACAAAATCACTATTATTTTAGTTAATGTAATGAGAAAAATTTAAACTGGACAGCGGCAAGTGGCTTGTGCCCGAAGAAACCCATTTATACATACATACAACTCATTACAAATGATAACACTGGTATACACACATTTTGGTGCCTTACATTTTATAGCTGTTCTTGGGTAATTTTGGGTTGCTGATTCCAAAAATGTAATCAGATTTTTTTCTATCAGCTCTAGTTTTTGAGATAACTAAGAATGACCATATTAGTAGGGCAATTGTTATGTACAATCCTAGAGTTAGGTGCTATCAGTGGCATTTTGACTTTAGTCTGCATTCATTTTATATGTAATTACTGTGCATATATTACCAAAAATGTAATAAAACTTTATCACTAGCACTTGTTTAGTCAACACGCAAAAAGGATCTTTTCGAGGACTTCCTGGAATGTGATATGCCCGGAAAGTCACGCTTAAGGGTCCAACAGTAATCTGCCATCATATGGGCATCCCAAAGTCCCTGGTATCTCTCTTCCATTGTTTTTATATCTTGGTGAAATCTTTCACCTTGCTCCTCACTAAAGTCGCCAAGATTTTCCGGAAATACATGTAAATGGTTATGGAGGTAGTGCAATTTTATGCTCATGTTGCATCCAAGTTCACAAAAACTCGACAGCATGTTTTCAACTAATTCAGAATAATTGTCTGCTTTAAAGTTACCAAGAAAGTTTTGCACAACTAAAACAAATGATGACCAGGCTGTGGACTCTGTTTTGTTCATGGAGTCAATAAATTTTGGATCGTTTATTAACTTTCTAATTTGAGGTCCATCAAAGATTCCAGCTTTAAGTTTGTCTATGCTCAATTCTGGAAACTTTCTGTATAAGTAATTAAAAAAGGTACCATCTTTGTTCAGTGCCTTAACAAATTGCTTCATCAAGCCAAGCTTTATATGTAATGGTAGCAATAGAACTCTTTTTCGATCAATGAGAGGCTTATTGACAATATTTTTTCTCCAACTTTAAATTCATCCCTCAACGGCCACTGTTTCTTTGTCCAGTGCATATCTTTTGTCCTGCTACCCCACAAACATATAAAGCATGGATATTTGGGGAATCCCATTTGCTGGCCAAGCAAGAAGTTCATCATTTTAAGATCTACACAAACCATCCAGTTATGTTCTAAATACTTCAATTTTTCCAGAACTGTGCTTATTATAGCATACTCCTCCTTCATTGTAGTAGAATGAGCAATTGGAATTGAGCCATATTTGTTACCATTGTGTAAGAGAACACCCTTCAAACTTCTTTTAGAGCTGTCAATGAAAAGTCGCCACTCATCTGGTGTATAACGTACACCCATTTTGTTAACAAGACCTCCTACATTAGTACAAAACACAAGGTTGTTTTCTTTACAAAAGAATGGAATAAAACCTTGCTCTCTGCTGCGATAAAATGTAACCTTTGTTTCAGCAGTCAGTAATTTATTTTCTTTCAATCTTGAAGCCAAAGGTTCTGAAGATTCCTTGGAGAGATATAGATCTCGGATTAGATCATTTAGTTCAAGCTGGTTGAAGCGTTGAGCATCTGAAAAATCATCTTCGAAATCACTATCACTGTCACTTGTCGTTCCACATGCCACTGCTGTCTCATCTTCTAGCAGGGAATCCGAAATCTGACTGAAAGTTGGAATTGGTATGTCATCTCCGTGTGGAACAGGTCGCATAGCAGAATCGAAATCTGGATATTTCCACTTTTTGTGATTTTTTCCATTAATTTCCTTATTATTCACAACACAGAAATAACAGTCATCATAGTGGTTTTCTCCAAACCATTGGAATTCCAAATTTTAAACATATTTTTTTCCCATAAGTCCACTGTCGCAGGTGTTCAACACATGTTTTGCAAACAATATGAGGAGCCCAAGACTTTTCCTGGTCACCTAGTTTTACTTTAAAGTAAGCAAAGTATGCCTTTTTCATAAAAACAGTAATATGCTTCCTATGTTCTTCTTTGAAAGTGTACTCTCCACAAATATAACAAAATAAATGCGGTGAAAGAAAACATGCTCTTCTTGAAGATGATGCCATTCTCTGTTAGAAGTGTAATACAATAAGTAGCATACTAACATGCATGCAGTGGCTTAAAATCTAAAAAAGGCAATTCTGGGAAGATTCTTGGAAAACTGAAACTGAGAGTAAACAAGCAGTTTTTTTTTGTAAAGGACTAGACAGCAATAGTTTTTTTTACATAGCCTTATATAGAAAATATTGTAATAATACAGGGTGACCCAAAAAAAATGGGCCCGCGCGCAGGCCCATTTTTGTTTGGGTCACCCTGTATTAATGAAATACAAAAAATTACGTATCTCAAAAACTAGAGCTGCTACAGAAAAGTAAATGTGATATTTGGATTGAGCAGGCCTCATTTATGTACAATCAAGAGTAAAATGTTTGGCACCATGTTGCTGTCATTTTTGACGGAGTCATCTGTCAAGTTATTTGCTTATGTTTTTATCATAAGAATAATTGTGTCTTTACCTGCGATGTCAGGTTGATTAGGGGTTGTCTTCCCTTGTTTATTCATTCATTGTGTTTGACCTTTAGGGTCAAAGGTAGACAGTTCGGGCGTATGCCCATGGGCAGGTTTTTTTAAGGAGGAGTTGAGTTAGACTTCCGGCAAGCCGGGAAGTGTCCTGGTTTCTGTAGGGACGAGAGTCCATTGTGTTTTTCGGGGAGAATCTTCGAAGTGACTGCACTGGCAGTTTTCCCCAGTGAATCTCTGTGCGTTGGAATGACAGCAGAGTTCCTTGTTAAGTTCTGTGGACTCGATTACAGGTAATACCGACTTTTTCCATTACTATGCTTTCGGTAGCAGAACATGTTAGAAGATTGCCTAGTCTGTGAACTGCAGCTCACCGGTCCTCCATTTCAGAACTTATATTTTGTGCTCGAGGTAGCCATCCAAGACTATTAGTCTTTATATTGTCCAGAAATCCAGTGACGAAGATATATTGTGGGAACCGCAGATTGGCGGAATTTATGTCTACAATAAGCATTACTGCAGGGTTGATGGTAACCTGCTTATCAGAAGTACACAGTCGACGTCAGAACGAGGCCTGTGTTTTCGGCTATTATACTACAGCCTGATAATGTGCAATTGGCGAGGAATGCCAAGTTGCACCTATGTGTCCAAGTGATTAAGGTATCTGACGCGTTTAGTCAGTAACCCCAGGGCGACGCCACGAACTGTCCTTATTGAAGAACATTGTATTGACCATGCACGAATATTCAAATGTTTACCAGCTTGCTGAATGCCTAATGTATACCTATCGATTTCCGGTCAGCATGACCTTGTTTACACTGACTGTTCCTGTTGATACCATGTGTGTTCTCGTCAATAAATGTTTTGAAACGTGCCTGCAGTGTCCAAGCATCCTTGACTACTGCATGTGAGTGTATGGGTTGCAGGGTCTACATATATACGAGCCTAAACACATTCGCGCCTTCATCAGCACCCACACTCAGTTCATCATCCGCTCGCACTACACACCTAACAACATGTATACTGTCTTGGGCCAGTGATCACCTCAACAAGAGAAAAGTACAGTTACATTTTTGGTGGACCAGTTACGTGGGCTCTTCTGATACATTTCTTGTGGACAGAGCGAGCAATTAACATTATTGATGACATTAATGTGGTCCAGAAATTTACATTTCATGGGGCTATTTGCGTGAGAAGGACAAGTACACATTACATTTCTGATCTGTGGGTCTAAGCTACACACTGGACAGCTGTAACACACATCGCTAATTCTACACTTGCAAGTTTTGGCTACAACAGGACAGAAATAGGTCATCAACTGTTGACCCAGATAAACAGTGCTAGCATTTAAGTTATAATGCTGCATAAACCACAACAGGACAAGTACTGAAGTTAACATCTAGGCATTTGCTACGTGGACCACAACGGCAAGTCGAGTCCCTTTTTGTAAACGGTACCGCTGGTCGTTTACACGTTTCAGTCAACAACAGACTTTTCTACGCCCGAGCATTCAAGCTACATTGTTCGAGGTCAAGTTCCTGTTTGTAAACAGTACATGAAATTGTAAACATTCGAGGTGCAAGACTCAAGATACGAGAAGGTCATAGTAACTTTTGTTCGTGAATACCACTTTATGCTACAGTGGATTTGACATTCAGTGCGCGCTTGACATTTTGTTTCTGTGTTCGCAAGGAGCAAGTTAGTTACTTTAATATCATGTGTGACTAAGCTTTATTTTGCAACACATTGAATTGATTGCTATTTATGTTAATTGTACTATTGTTGTGTATTTTTCTTGTGTTTTTCTGCGGGTTTTCGGTTGGTGGGTCTTACAGTAAATATGCCACTTAATCGAGGGTTACTGTAAGCGTTCTGTAGGGATTGCAATTTTCTTAATTGAAATTTGCTAGCGACTTTTGTTGCTATTTTTTTTTTTTTTTTTAGCTGTGACGACATCAGTTAGTGTTGTTTTCGTTATTTTTCCGTTCTTTGATTTTCGACTAATTTTGTTTGTATCTGTTCTTCTCTCATTCCTTCCGTTTATTTCTTTACACCTTTTCGTTTATAACAGTGTTGCCATTTGTCTTGTTTATTTTTCGCGGTCATCATTACACATTTGTGTAACATTTTCTTTACTTTTTGCTGTATTGTTTATTTGACTTCCGCGAACGTTTTCGGTCATTGTTCTGTATCTTTGTCTTTGTATTTATGATTGTACTACATTATTGTCATACACAGTCTACATACATACACTTGGTCATGTATTATTATTATTATTGATAAGGTACACGCTTCATATAGAGATTGTTAATAAAATATTATTATATAAGATATTTATACAAGTTCTTTGATAAAAGACTTGTTATCTTCAAAGATTGAGACAAGGTGAAATACATATTCAAGTTCTTTATAAAAAAGACTTGTGCCCATAGTGAGTGGGATATAAAGGAATTATTTTCCACAGGTACTCAAGTGATTTTTTGTTACATTATAAACAAGAGGACCATGCAAGGTCTTTGTCTAAGACTAAGAGAGTGAAATAAAGTGAAGTGAGTATACAAGTCTAGCATTTCAGACTTGTCTCCCATTGAAGTGGGATAAGGTAATTGTTGAATTTTTCAGGTTACTGATCTCATTAGACAGAATGTCTACATTGGATTTCTTCATCCAGCAAGGGTTGACCCTTGGTAAGTCTGGTAAAGAATTGGAAGAATATTCATCTGCTCAATTCGCCATTGCATTGAAGTCAGAAGAAAAGAAACAAAAAGAGGAAATTAAATTGAAAGCAGAAGCTGAACAAAGGAGAGCAGAAGCTGAACTAAAGAAGCTAGATGCTGAGAATAGAAGATTAGAACTTGAAGAGAAAAGGTATCAAAGAGAAGCTGCTGCTGAGGAGAGAAAAGCTCAAGCTGAGGAAAGAAAATTCCAGATGGAAATGGAAGACAAAAAACTTCAACTTCAAGCTGCTGCTGAGGCTGAAATTAGAAAAATGGAACATGAGGAAAGAAAACAGAAAACGGAACTTGATGAAAGACTCGCAACTTTGGAGTTAGAGAAATTGAAATTGGCTAGTACGGTTGCTCAGCAAACAACTTCGAGTACGACAAAGGAGTTTGTTAATAGGATTAAATTGCCTCATTTCAATCCTTTAAAGGATGACGTAGCAGATTATCTAGATAGATTCCAATTTTTATGCGATACGCATAACATAAAAAAAGAAAAATATGTTGAACAACTGATGGAATTTTTTACAGGTGACACAGTGACTACTCTTATGACAATAGACGAACATGACAGGACTAATTATGATGTTGTCAGAGCAGCATTGCTAAAAAAAAATACCAACTAAAAGAAGAAGACTATCGTCTTCGTTTTAGGACAATGTTGCCAGAAAATGGAGTAGATTTCTCTGATTTTGTTACAAAAATACGTCGTACATTTACACGATGGGTTGAGTTGTCTCAGACTGAGAAAACATATGAAGGTCTAATGGATTTATTATTGCGAGATAAGGTTTTGTCATCTGTTAATGATTCTTTTCTTGCATTCCTTCATGAGCGTAAGCCTAAAAACTTAAAAGATATGGAGGAATACTGTTGTCAGTATGCCACCGCGCATCCCCATGCTACAGTTAGCAATTCTAAAGTGAAAGAAGGGTTGCCAGCTGCTTCGGCAACACCATATGGCCCTAATTTCAAAAAAAAAATTTCAGGGTGCTCAACAAAACTGGAATAGGGGAAGTAATCAGAATTACACTCAGAAGCGGAGTAATCCAACACATGATGGTTCTTCGTCTATGAATTGGAGACAAGATGGTAGTTCTCGTAATTTTAGTGGTAATAATTTGAGACACTTTCGCAAAGGCTATCCAAATAATAACTATTCGAACTTTCGAGGTAATCATTCTCGACGTCAAGATTATGACGATGGTGAATTTAGAAACCGGGATTCAAACCGGAATGATGATTACAATAGGCAATATGATAACAATTACAGGGGAAATGATAGTCGAAATAATTACAGGGGAAATGATAATCGAGGCAGACCTAGATTTAACAAAAAAAAGACCTTTCCAACAGGCAAACTCTGCACAACAAGAGTTTGATGGAGCCTGTAATACAGTAAATGATAGTGGTAACTCTAGGGCTATCACTGGTTGTGCTTTCGATTTTGGGAGAGCAACTGAATGCCCCAATGCTTAACATTGTTCGACTCATCGACTGTATCTACTCTAAGTTGTGGTCACCCTCTTCCTGCTCTACCTGCTACAGTTGCGCATGATGGGAGAGGATCTCTCATCTTACATAAAGGTCTAATAAATGATAGGCTAGTCTCAGTACTTTTCGATTCGGGATGTACTACCGTCGGGGTTAGGCAGTCTCTGATAGATCCTTGCTGTGCCACTGGAAAAGTGGTCAAATGTGTTACATTTGATGGGACCATAGAAGAATATCCTACTGCTATTATTAGGATTGACATTCCCTTCTTCACAGGAGATGTCCATGCATGTCTTCTTCCTAATCCTATTGCGGATCTTATAATCGGTCGTATTCATGGGGTTAGGGAATGCACACCGCAACAAATTTCTATTTGGGAGAAAAAAAACATCCATGCACTTAATGCTCATGGTAACATTAAGCAATATGGGAACAAAAATTTTTGTGGAAAATATAGTTTCCCACGGAATAACAATACTGCCTCTAATGGGAGTTGGCGTCAGGCCAACAAAGGTAAATCAAGTTTGGATCACGGTGAGGACTTTGATAAGTATCATGTTAAGATTCCTCAGGGAAACCGTGCATCGAATTCCCAGATTCCTGATAAGTGAGTAAAAGAAAACAAAACTGTTAGTACCCATCGTACTCAGCTCAGTCAGTACGATGTACCTGTGAAGCATATTGCTACAGGGAAAAATAGAAGCAACTTTATTAAGAGGAATAACCGTGATTGTGGACATTGCCAAACGCGTCCATCACGTGATGGTTCTTCTTTAAAGAATTGGAGGGAATTTAATTGTCCTCAACATGTTGATCCCAGTGACTATAGGAACTTTAATAAAAGTTACCAACCTGATAATAGTTTTTCTTGGAAACAACAAAATCCATGTATGTCTTACTTCCCTCAAGAGAGAACAGACTTTTCATTTCATGGAAGGGTCCATACACTATAGTCTCCAAAATTTCCGATGTCGACTACATCGTCGATGTGGATGGAAAGCATAAAACCTTCCATATAAATATGCTAACAGAGTTTATTGAACGTCCAGACTATTTGCAGCCTATTTTCCAGGCGACGGACGACTCTCCAGTCCAACATGGTCACATCTCATCCCTGTCCGTTATACAGGATGAGGAAACTATTTTTTCGGACGTTAACTTACCTCTTCCTGCGATTCCACTGAATTCAACGGAATCGTGGAGGGACGCTACAATCTCTTCGAACTTGTCTTTTGAGGAGCAACGTTAAGTATCCTCTATGCTACAATCATATCAGGATGTCCTTACCGACATTCCTGGACACACAGATGTCATAGAACATGACATCATACTTACTGATCGTAATCCGATCAGAGTAAGACCATACCCAATACCTATTCATTTTCAAGCACAAGTCGAGAAAGAATTGGATGAAATGATTCAACTGCAAATAATTGAACCATCCACTTCAGCTTATTCTTCGTCGATAGTTATTGTTCAAAAGAAAGACAATAACATACGTCTTTGCGTTGACTATCGCAAATTAAATCAAGTTACGAAGTTCGATGCTGAACCTATGCCATTATTAGATGATCTACTTATTAGACTTTCTAAAGCTAAATTCTTTACTAAACTAGACTTGTCGAAAGGTTATTGGCAAGTCCCACTGACGGAACACGCCAAACCTCTCACTGCTTTTTCGACACCTAGGGGTCTGTTTCAATGGAATTTTATGCCTTTCGGGCTTATGAACGCCCCAGCGACTTTCGTGCGCATGATGCGACGAATTCTATCAGATCGTGCAGATGTCATCGCATATTTAGACGACATCTGTCTTTTCAGCGATACTTGGGAAGAACACTATTTGGGTCTAAAGGAATTGCTATCTACTCTACGTGAGCATAGTTTGACTGCAAAGCCCTCTAAAGCTTTTGTTGGGTTTAGTGAAATTTCCTTCCTAGGTCATCGAGTTGGTCATGGTCTGTTGAAGACAGAGGACCAAAACATTTCGAAGATATTAAATATCTCGGTTCCGAAGACAAAAAAGCAAGTGCGTAGTCTCTTGGGATTGATACAATTCTATGGAAGATTCATTGAGAATCTGTCCTCCATTATGGCACCACTTTCATCGTTATTGAAAAAAGGTTCTCCTAATATGGTGCGTTGGTCCCAGGAATGCCAATCTTCATTGGATCAGGTTAAGAATTTGTTCTCATCTCATCCTATCTTAAGACTACCAACGATTGATAAGACTTTTGTTCTTCGTAGTGATGCCTCTTCCACTGAGATTGGAGCGGCACTAATGCAGGAATATTCAGGAACTCTGCATCCTGTAATGTATATTTCTAGGAAGCTAAATGCGGCAGAAAGGAATTACTCGGTTTTAGACAGTGAATTGTTGGCTATGGTTTGGTCCATTCTTAAGCTACAAAGGTTCCTTCTGGGCGCGCATTTCTTTATGGAAACCGACCAAAAAGCTCTTACGGCTATGCAAAGTAAGGATTTGAAGAGCTCGAGATCTACTCGTTATGCTATTGCTCTTCAGCCTTTCCATTTCACGGTGCGAGCTGTCCGTGGTTCGGATAATGTGATGGCGGACATATTGTCCAGATGCCCACATGATTCCAGTTAAATCTTGTGTCCTAGTTTTTCCTGATACACTTTCGGACTTAGGTCTGTCCTTAATATCCTAATATGTTGTAATACAAATGTATTTGGATGATGTTTAGATAATTTAACAAATTTCATTTTGTCCATCCATCAGTGATATGTTACTAATATAGCATTGTAATTCATGACATTTGTATATTGCTATAATTATAGTATTTAGTAATGATTGATATATGATTGGTATTGCCAGCAACTTAGGTTTCTTTAATGGTACCCCCTTAGTTTGTTTGGCTTAAAGGAAATATTTTCTCCTATGTTGGGAGATGATTTGTATCCTCTTCAGACGCTTTGTTTATGCGTCTATTGTACCTGATATTAGGTTCATTTTTTCATGAGCACATAAGTGATACTTGTGCAATCTTGCTCATGGACATATCAAAAAAAAAAAAAAAAATTCATTTTTTTTTACAGGGGGGTTGTAGTAATATGTTGCTGTCATTTTTGACGGAGTCATCTGTCAAGTTATTTGCTTATGTTTTTATCATAAGAATAATTGTGTCTTTACCTGCGATGTCAGGTTGATTAGGGGTTGTCTTCCCTTGTTTATTCATTCATTGTGTTTGACCTTTAGGGTCAAAGGTAGACAGTTCGGGCGTATGCCCATGGGCAGGTTTTTTTAAGGAGGAGTTGAGTTAGACTTCCGGCAAGCCGGGAAGTGTCCTGGTTTCTGTAGGGACGAGAGTCCATTGTGTTTTTCGGGGAGAATCTTCGAAGTGACTGCACTGGCAGTTTTCCCCAGTGAATCTCTGTGCGTTGGAATGACAGCAGAGTTCCTTGTTAAGTTCTGTGGACTCGATTACAGGTAATACCGACTTTTTCCATTACTATGCTTTCGGTAGCAGAACATGTTAGAAGATTGCCTAGTCTGTGAACTGCAGCTCACCGGTCCTCCATTTCAGAACTTATATTTTGTGCTCGAGGTAGCCATCCAAGACTATTAGTCTTTATATTGTCCAGAAATCCAGTGACGAAGATATATTGTGGGAACCGCAGATTGGCGGAATTTATGTCTACAATAAGCATTACTGCAGGGTTGATGGTAACCTGCTTATCAGAAGTACACAGTCGACGTCAGAACGAGGCCTGTGTTTTCGGCTATTATACTACAGCCTGATAATGTGCAATTGGCGGGGAATGCCAAGTTGCACCTATGTGTCCAAGTGATTAAGGTATCTGACGCGTTTAGTCAGTAACCCCAGGGCGACGCCACGAACTGTCCTTATTGAAGAACATTGTATTGACCATGCACGAATATTCAAATGTTTACCAGCTTGCTGAATGCCTAATGTATACCTATCGATTTCCGGTCAGCATGACCTTGTTTACACTGACTGTTCCTGTTGATACCATGTGTGTTCTCGTCAATAAATGTTTTGAAACGTGCCTGCAGTGTCCAAGCATCCTTGACTACTGCATGTGAGTGTATGGGTTGCAGGGTCTACATATATACGAGCCTAAACACATTCGCGCCTTCATCAGCACCCACACTCAGTTCATCATCCACTCGCACTACACACCTAACAACATGTATACTGTCTTGGGCCAGTGATCACCTCAACAAGAGAAAAGTACAGTTACACACCAAAAATTTTTTTTATTTGGTAGGGCTGTGTAATGTACATATGATGTCGTCGTCATCCACTTCCTTTCTCCACTTGGAGTCTAGGATTAACTCAATTTTGGTTCTTCCGTGAGAACTAGCATAAAGCAATCACTAGTGCTTGCTGTGGTGGTTCATGAATGTATCCTTTTCACATGCTGAGGTTGCCAGCCTCACGTGAATCTTTAACACTCCTAGCTAGTATAACCAGTAAAATTCAAAGTATCAAAATATGTGCAACTCACCTTAGTAACTAGGCAAATCTTACACGTCTTGCTCAGGTAAATAGTCTTGGTAACTTAACACAGATTCCTCGAACACACGTCTGGGATATTATTTCTTATTCTAGAATTCCTCTGTGACTTGTGAGTAGTCTCTGTAGGAGTCCGGTTCCGTATTAATATTGCCGAGTTTTCTTTTCCAGTGGAAAAAAGATGCTCAAACTGTCTTTCCGTTCCTAACAATTCAGAATCCTGACTATTTTTTCTGTGTCAAGGTCCTAGCTGTCTACTTTCGATTTCAAGGATGCGGTGTCGTATGCTAGATGTTCTACGTTGTATCGTAGCTCTCGGCCCACGCTTCCTGCATGGCGTTCTGACAAATCCTCCAATCGCGGGGTTGTTTATTAGTGCCTCAAATGTCAGCCAATACATTCAAAGTTCATATTATAAAAACTTTTCCTCACGCAGTATTTTGTATGACTCATGCGTTTGAAAATTTCAAACAGTCATCCTCCATATATTGAGTTGCTACATCCAACAAATGTTGTCAATGTTTACGTTAACACTTCTTACTTTTTCTTGTCGGGTCGGAAGTAATTATACAATGTGAGCAAACACTTCGTGCTCGCATTTACCTGGAGTCAATGTGGTATTATCACATTTTAGGGACTCATGTAATCTCTCAAGGATGGGCGATACGCTTGTCTGGCCCTGTTATGCATCGAAGCGTGAAAAGTGAACAATGACAGTAGGGGAAAAGAGAGTGCTAACAACAGAATAATGCACCTAATTCAGTACGCACAACAAATGTAGTTCAATACTGCCGGAGATGAGAAGTGAGCGCATAAATTTTGTCACATAGTTAAACAACAACAACAACTGTTGTTCCGGTAGGATTGCTTGAAAATTCTGGTTATGCAGATTCTGGTTAAGCCACGCGTTTTTGAACAGCTATGTAAGGGGCCAGAACTTGAGAAATGTGTAACTATTTTACAGAGAACAAAAAACATTAAAGCAGTATATTTACATGCATACCCTGTTCGTGATTGTCCATCAGTTTGTATATAATACCGCATTTGAAGACCAATGAAGCATGTCAGCTAACTGACATGAATATTTGCAATCGTAAAGCCAGCTTTCATATGTAACATTTAAACATAACATGTAATGCATTTTGAGGGAACTTCTACATACAAATGGTGCTAGGAATAACGACCACTATGTTACTTAGCTTTCGTGTTGCCTACAACAGAAAGATATGGTTTCTTAAAATCGAGTATCTGTATTGGAATTACTATTAGCCCCCTTCAGTTATAATTGACAATGGGAATGCGCCCTGAGATGATAGCCCTGAGCTTCTGTTTTACCTTGTGTCCCTTTCTCTTTTGCTTGTTGACGTAGCGTATTTTCGCAGAATCTGAGTAGGCGCCGCAGGAGAATCGCCACTTGATTCTACCGGAAGTTTCATCCTCGCAGATTGCTGGATTTATGTCCAGTACCTTCATGTCTATCTTGGACACAGCTCTGAACCTTAGCTGCCGTCGCCCGTCTGTTCTTTTGCAACTTCCAGTTATCCGTAGAAAAATATCTGCGGCTGCTGAGCCGACCCAGCTCTAGTGGGTACCTCCGAAATCGGCGAGTATCTGCCTGAATGGCGAGGGACACCTGTCTCTGTACAAGAAAAGGGATACTCACGTAAAATCAATGTCAGGTTAGACATTAATAATAACCTGAGATTTCGCCTCGAGTATTAGCGGGCGTACGAAAAAAAAAACAAGAAAACAAACTAGTAATTCATTATCAGCCGTTAACTGTCCTTGGCTAAGATTTGGGTCATGGTTGAGTCTTGGGAGAAAAGAATAGCTTGGCTTTCCGTAACAAAGAAATTCGTATCATGGTAGCTAGTGACATATCTTTGTAAAATTTAGCAGATTATGGAAAAAGTGGCACACATTAAAATACTTAATTATGTACCCATAAAGAAATAGGTACATTAATTCATTAAATTATTAATTTCTGATAATTAAATAAGAGATACAAAATAAATATTCACAAAACAGAAAGCGTGTTGACCACACAAGATAACAGACACTCGTAGATTCAAATATGCAAGGTATGTCCAGAAAACGGAAAATTAAAAATATAGAAAACAGAAATAATCAGCAAACGATACGTCACAAACCTTTTACCATTTCTATAAAGAAAAATAAAAATAAAAAGGCGATGGTAAAAACAGTTATCTCATTTATACTTTGTTATGGGTGCCAAATATGGACATTAAACAAGTGATACAAGGTTTCTATTCATCGAGGCGTGGTTCATCGTTTGATTGTGTATGTTCATGGGTTATTATAAATACCATATTGAAGGTCATTGATTCTTGTTTCATCGGTTAGCAATTAAATTCAATTACAATCTCAGTTCCTTTCGAACTTCGTTGGAAGTATTGTGGATTATTAACTTCTATAAGAGTTCATCGTGCTGAATAATAAATAGTAATATAACATGATGAATCAACCTTTACAATATTAACGTGGTAAGTCCTTGATTTGAGTCCGACATTTATTGACGATATAACGTACGAAGACATCACGAGCATTATTCATTACAAGCGTACATCTGCAAATTAATGTCATTTGAATCCATATAATATTCTCAGTCCGTGTCCAATAAATGAATTAATGTAGACAGAGCGTCATAGCTATATGCACGCACTGTTGGGGATTCCAACAGCCGACAGTGAGCGTATGAGTCTGACAAATATAAATATTATGGACTGTTTAATGATCCTTCCTTACATTCGGTTAAATACTAACCTTATCATCGTATCTCTTTCACATAACTTTGGACTGACCCTGAGTCCTTACTTCGAAGTAAGTATATATATATATATATATATATATATATATATATATATATATATATATATATATATATATATATAAATATATATATATATATATATATATATATATATATATATGGCAATACAAGACCCAACACTGGAAGGATATAGGACACGTCTTTACAGCTTGACGGTCAACGTAAAAAGGGTCTCGTATCTAAGTCACGGTGCGTGACCTATCAACGCTAACACGTCATAATTCGATCGTGTACATAGCGTTCAGCAGACCGTGAATTATTAACATTAAATTATATTAAATGCTGTCACCCTAAAAATTGCACACTGCCAACCATAGCAGACGACTTCAATAAAAATACCGTAACAACAAGGCACAAAAAAGGAAAAGCACAGCCTAGGAACAATGCACATCTTGAGAATGATAGCCACAGAACAAATACAAAGGGAGACTTTAAAAAATGGAATAAACACTCTGTTAGAGTGAGGGGGAGACACTCTGTTAGAGTGTGGGGGGGGGGGGGGGGGGAAGGCTAAAACTAATTTATTTTTTCTGGAATAAAATGACAACGAATAGTTCGTACATCTGACTTTCATGTTTGGAAAAAAAGCAGAACAAAATGTGCTCTACATGCTAAATCATTTTTTTAAATACCACTAGAAGGACATAAAAATGAGGCAGAGAGAGAGAGAGAGAGAGAGAGAGAGAGAGAGAGAGTGTGTGTGTGTGTGACAGAAACGAGTATAACGAGAGAATACACCATAAACCAGTCTACAAAGAATCTCCAACAACGTCAGCCTGTCCTCCCCTGACAGTTAACTCCATCAGTCAATCGTTCTGTCTTCCCCTGACAGTTACCTCCACCAGTCAATAGTTCTGTCTTCCCCTGACAGTTACCTCCACCAGTCAATAGTTATGTCTTCCCCTGACAGTTACCTCCACCAGTCAATAGTTCTGTCTTCCCCTGACAGTTAACTCCATCAGTCAATAGTTCTGTCTTCCCCTAAGTTACCTCCACCAGTCAATAGTTCTGTCTTTCCCTGACAGTTAACTCCGCTAGTCAAGAAGTGTGAAACTAAATACATTAAAAGAGGTTAGGACATCCCATTATGGCAAAGACATGTCAATGTGTATTATTGATGAACACTTAAGTAAAGAAAAAAATCAAGCCTGAAGCATGGTACAGCACATTTCAACATTCCACACACCTTTTACAATAAACTCTCATTTGTTTTCACAACTAAACTGTCCAAACATCGTAACCTAACGTTATTGATCAGCGCTGCGTTCTTCACTCGATTTTAAATTTAATATCCCGCTGTAATTTAAAGAACTAACAACTCTCAGAATATTCACCTCATTTTTGTTAATTCAAAATGAAACTCAATAACACAAGCCAAAAGTGCAACTAAACACAGACAACTGCAGTAATGAAATTTCCTCGCGACCTCTATATTGTTGTCACCATTTCGTGTCCATATTCAAGTCCTAAAAATACCGCCCTAAGCCTACGCGAGCAAGTGGGTTATCAAACATAAGAGTATTTTCATCCTACCGTTTCTTATAAACTGTAGAACAGAGTGCTGGTAGTATTTCAGAGCTCACATAAATATTTCCTGTTTAACTGTTACTCAGAAAATTCACAAGAGACTAGAAACGTTTTTACCAGTTTTTTTTTTTTTACACGAAATATCAACTGGGTCACGCAAAGGATCAACTACGACTAGTAACCTGCCGCCCCCCTTTTACAAAAAAACAAAACAGAAAAAAAACAAAACAATGGCAGTCAATAATTATGTTGTGTTCTGTCTGCGCATGTCATAATGACGGCATTTATTCTGCTGTGTTCATCTCATTCCTTTCCGTTCAATGTTAACTTCATTGAATCTTTGTAGTCAAACTTAACATGACTTATGGTCAATCGTTTAATGAAACATTTTCAAGGCTTGATCATTTTTTTTAGTAGGTGTTCAATTTAGCTTTCGTGGAGCAATGCACGACTTTTCTACATTTTCCCGAAAAGTTGGTTGGATTTTTTTCTTTGCGTGTTGTAGGATGATTCACGAAAACAATTAGTATCATGAATGGGACCGAAGACGCATCAAAAGTGAGGAATGCAGTAAGCGACCCACAGCTTGACTGCTTGCGTCAGGTCAGCGAACCAGAGCTGACCAAGACCAGCGAAACAGAGCTGACCAAGACCCTACTCCACCTCCAAGTGGTGGTCCTGGAAACAGGCTGCATCACTGCAGTCTGGCTGAGAGAGTAGGGATCGAAGAGGGATGGTTAACCCGGTCCCAAAAAATGCCATGCTGAAAACGGATGTGTCGGGCCGAAAGGCACAGATATCGCAGCTTTGCTGTAAACGGCGACACAACGTAACAAACGTCCTTTTTAGGACGAACGCAGAAGAAGAAGAAGAAGTATCAAGAATATTGTAAGAAACAACAGATCGAGTACTGAGCCTCAGCACACGAAATCAACGTACAAATGTCCGTGACCTTTACAAATTACGTATTATCATTACTGTTGTCCCTGGATCCCACGAAATGTTCAACAGCTCTGTGGTAAAGTGGGATGATATAAATATTTATAGGGGACTTAGTGTACTGACTGAGATCAGCTGTGAAGGTATCTGTATCTAATAAGTGTGGTGTATTACAGATGACCTTACTTTGCTACCACATTTAAACCTCAGTAAGACTTATTCTGGAATATTGTGATGACTACGTTGAATGTCTAGGGCTATGATAGTGATGAAGTGTATGTTCACAACAACCAACAGACAGATAAACAATTTAATTTAATCCACAATACTTTACAACACTGTGACACTCACATACATAGAACACTCTATAAGACTATCTTAATAAGTCAAGTGTTAACTTTTAAAATATGTATTAATTCCTTTCAACAATAGATATCCTGATTCAACTACAAAGTGAACCAGGAATCACAATCAAATGTAATCACAAGTTGTATGTACACAATTTATAGATAGGATCTTTGTATTGACATATATTATTATTGCAATATGTGTGTAAGTTGTGATGTAGTACTCTGAGGTAATACTGGCTTTTCAAGCTAGGTTGTTGTTTGTCATCATGACTTCAAGTGTTTGTTTCTGGTGGAAATAATATTGGAAAGGTTCACAGTTTCTTTTTATTTGAAACAAATAACTGTCCCTCTTGATTTAATGTATAGTCAATTTTAGAGGGGGGTATACACAAGATTGAGCTGCTCTGGCCAATGAAATCTTAACTTCTGTATGGGCGGCAGGAAACTGTATCCTCTGCTCGCTTGCTTCACCGTTCTCTTGAGAAACAACACTGGTCGATATCTTGACCAAGGAGTATGCTACCAGCCTCTGGATTCAGCAAAACTCAGACCAGGTGCTGCTTTAATACTTTAGTACCACGGTCCCTGAAACAAGAAGGTTGTACCTCCTACTTCAGAACTAATTTATAATCTATTTCCACACTGAAGCACAATACATAACAAACACCGAGTTCAGCGCGGTAGGCCAACTGCTAGCTTCTCATGTATCAATATACACCAGTATTCCTCTCCCTAATGGTTACAACGCCTCTGCAATTCCAGCATTATTTCCTTCTATTAAATAAGATAGGTGTCATAGTACTATTTGGCAATCTCATGCAGATATACTCCTCTCCGACATGTTTTTCCCATGGTGGAGCAATATCTAGGCTTTGCCTCATGTTTGCTACTGAACCACACACATACAGACATAAATTATCAATTCACATTCAATTTTCATCAAAAAGATATCAAATATGTCTAGCTTACCACAATTCAAGGAAATATTAAACAAGTACGTTGACTGGCGATGAGTTATGGCACAATTCCGATCTGCCTCTGTCCCAGGCTTTTATTAGAAAAATATGAGCTGGTTCTCAACGCACTTGCTTCTACAAATTGTATTTTCAAAAAGTGGCACTGAACTGACGCTCGTAATTGACTATATTAAATGGTCTAGCCAATGAGACCATGTTTACAAAAGCTTTTGAAAAAATGTACCCTTCCTATCGTTTCCATTAACAACCAAAAATAGTATTAGCAGTCGACTAATCATGTTTCGCCTTACATATTATTCTAGCCAATCAAATCGGATTTAACGTGGTGGCCTCATTTCTTCTAAAGCAGTGTCCAAACACGCCATTATGAGCAAATATGATCCTGTGTTGTCAGACAACACCACTATAGTATTTTGGCTATAATTTGTTAATTATTAGACTATTTGCTTAACACCTAACATATTCTTTGTCAGCAAGTCCTAAGGCACCCAAATATATAAGTTTAATGGAGCTAAGTGGCTGCGTTCAAAATATGTATTTTCTTCTACCACCCGTTCACTTCTATACGATGGGGTGTCTTCTGTACTGTCAGGCTAATGTCAGGATTTCAGACGTAAAACAGTATTGTGTCATTGTTACGTGCAGTCTTTGATATCTTACAATATTATACATTGGTATACTTGTTATGTTCGCAAATATTTTGTAAACAAAATAGATATTTTTTAGTGCTTAAGGGAAAGTCATTATTGAGTTACTTCTTGTGGTAGATTTTCGATAGGAGAATTAAGACTAGGTTTGGTCCCTTCTGAATAGGTTTGAATAGGTGATAGACTCAGTGAGAGTTAGTGAAAGGTAATAGAATTTCCACACACGTGAGATGATAGATTTGATATAGTGGCTGTCTCTGAAAGCGAAAAGAATTCTTCTCTCTCTCTCACCTATCTTCTACAACAGTTGTTACAGTGTCAGACAGACTACACCAATATACATATTACGTATATTTCTATCACTCACAGGCACGCACATACACGTGACGACAGGTAAACACACAGACGTGGGAAAACTATAACAATGATATATATATTATCTAGAACGAGCTGACCAAACACGATTATTAAGTTCAAGAGCGATTTTAATATCAGGAAAAAATCGGCTCACAACATCAAAGAAAGTACATCAAGGAAAATACATATACACATAGTCATAAAAATTCAAGGAAATGTTGCAAGGATGATAGCCCCGTTATAGTGTTAACTCTAGGTTTAGCCCGGCCCCGTTAAGAGAACAGATGATGGCGCCCGAGTCACAGATACATAGGGTTTGAGTCTAAGAGTTTTCTTTGTTTTATCTCGTAATTATATGCACAGAGTTTGAAAAAAAAATCTGATTTAACCTAAGACAAAAACACAAGAACTCTAGCCTTAGCAACAAATTATGCAGATTGAAAAAAACAAATAGGACAGCAACAGGGTGTCAAAGATATAATAGTGAAAATATCACTCAAACCAGCGTACACTCATTCATTCCGCCATGGCCTCTCATACAGGTACTCACGACTTTGCTCGCTGCCTCTTGGAACACACTGATTTTAGATTTTCACACAGACTCAAAAAAATGCAGTCTTCTGCCAAGAAGTCCCCAGTTCCAAAAGACGTATTTAACTCGGAGTCTCCGGGAACGACTACTTGGGTGTGCAAATTTGTTCAAATGTCTGATTAAGTCACCTAACAGTTATTCCAGGCGCGGGAGTTAGCAGAGCACAGTGTCAATAGCGTAGGTTTCTAGAAATGATGAATGTCAGGTCGGTGCCTTCCCTCAGTATAGGATTCACTTTAGTCACACCACAGATTTGTCCACAAATATATATATATATAGTCGGGAAATGTTTGTTAATACTAGAAGTATTTCGCGCCACCAGGCAGAAAGATTACGTAGAGTTTTTCTAGAAGAAATTAAGATCTGGCTCCAAGGTCCAGTATTTATCATTACAGTCTTTGAAAACCCGTTATTGGGACATTGTATTTCTGGCTAACTCGGGTTGCATATGCACGGTTAGACCAGTGGTACTTAAGAAACCCACGTGGTTCAAAATAAGGACTGTCTATTTCTTCACAAGTATGGAAAACTACTACTAGGTGCTGGTAAAGTTAGGGTCACCCCAAAACTTTCACTGTGTGGAGGAAAAATAACACATATAATATAATAAACAGAATCTGTACTGGTTATAACTTACATTTAAACTTGCAAGCAGAGAGCTTTGCTTATCATTTAAACTTCCCGTGACGTAAGTTATATTAAAAAATCAGCAACCCTCATGAATTAGGAACACGTGCGTATTCCGTCACCATTCATGAGGCTCGATTCTAGAGTTTATACGTTAGTTTAGAAAAATACACTCGACTGAGTATTAGCGGTTAAATTAAATTCATAAATAGCTACAATTGCCGTTATAAGCTAGAAATTTTAATTTTATTCTGCTTTCCACTGAATGCTTCCCTAGAAAATATAATAGCCTACCACTTTATTTCTCTTCTGCGCTAAAGAAATAGATTAAAATGAATTAAGCGATTAAACACTTTAACACTCACAAAATCTATATATCTATCATATTAATTACCCCAACCACAGAATTACAGGTAGTCGCACAACTTAAGAATAAAAATGCTGAAAATATTTCTGGAAGTCTAGAAGTTCGACAAATTGCCGAAACAAACTGAGATCTTCGCTAACAGCTATTCTGTTTACGAGCAACCTATCTACTGTGAGTCTATGAGCGAGAATGAAATTAAAGTTTCAAACTTGGCCAATATCTTTAAAATCGGACACAGGATCCTAATCTTATTTCGCCAAGCGAAATAGTCTCCCCTGTCCGTATAACACCTTCGTCCGCTTATCGCGTGACGTAACAGCCATCAGTGGCCGAGGGCTTGCATGAGTTGCAAATCTCAGACCACCGTCTGCAGTGCGGAGTGGATTTTCACGCTAAGCCGGGTTTTTCCTGACGAAAAACCTCATGCGTTTACTGAAATGCAGACTCTCTGTCTACTTTCCATGTCCCTCGGGTGAATTTTCACGCCCCAGGCCAGAGACCCTCAGCCGAATGTCTAGCGAATGCTGTAAATTCACGCCTATCGTCCGACCAGCGCGACTGACATGTACGCAATACCACCCAGGTGCGATTCTCAGTTTTAGAGAAAGGAAAACAGGTAAAGTTTGCGAATTATATGAAAATAATATTCGCAAAACGAATGGATTAAAAATGTACAGGAAAAAGGAAATACCGAGATAATAAAAGAGAGAATTCGGGTGAAAGAATAGGAAGAAGATGTAGGAAATTAAATGAATATAAACCCTACGTGACAGAGCCTCCCCCCTTTAAGATATGGAAGCACTCCATGTCTACGTTATGGAGTTTAATTTCCTATAACCGTAGCTTCAGGGTGTCTGTCCTCTTCCCTCTCATCTTCCCCCTCCATCTCTGTCCAATTCCTACTCAAGTCCACTCCTCAAAGTTTCCTTCCCCTGGAATGTCTCATATGCGCGCTTGAAAGAGCGTCGCCGCTTCTGACATTTTTGAAAGATTTCCTGTGATAGCGGTGGAATATCCCTGCCACTATCGTCATCTTCGTCAGTTTTGGCGATCGTCAGGAGATGGTCGGAGGTTGGCACTGGTTTTTCCAAGTATCTCTTTAAGAGATTTAAATGGAAAACCTTCTCCTTTCCTTCAATAGAGATCTGGTAGTTAGCCTTAGAAATCTTTTTCAGGACGGTAAACGGCCCTTGCCATCCGATCTTCAGTTGGTTGTTCTCGGTAGGGAGCAACACCAAAACTTTCTCTCCTGCTTCCAGTTCTCTCTCTTCCGCGACTTTCCTGTATCGGTTAGCGTGCTTGGTGCGTGCTCGCTTAAAGTTAGTCGTTGCTAGGTCCCACCCTAGTTTCAACCGTTCCTTTAAAACCGACACATATTTACTGGCTGAGACAACTGTCTCATCAGCCTTCTCGTCTGTCAGAGACTGAAGTAAGGCTTCAAGCGGGCCCTTAATGGGTCTGCCGAATAAGAGTGTAGCTGGCGGAAATCCTGTGGAAGTATGAGGAGATTCTCTGTAGCCAAATAATGCTGCAGGAATACAGAGATCCCAATCTTCAGGTTTCACTTGTGCCAGCTTACTTAGCATCATGGTGAGGTTTCCATTAGCACGTTCCACGAGCCCATTTCCGGCCGGAGTATATGGCTTAGTGTGGATGTGCTGGGTCCTCAAGATCTTAACGATCTCATCCATCAACAGGTTTCGGTATGGAGATCCATTATCCGTCAACACTTGCTGAGGGAATCCCAACCGAGTGAAAATCTGCACGAGGGCTTCTGCGACATGCTTGGCATCTGCGCATGTTAGCGGGATAGCTTCTGCCCATAAAGTGCATGTATCGACTAAGGTCAGGATGAACCTGTTCCTTCTTTTAGTCCTTTCGAAAGGCCCTAAAATGTCGATCACAACCCGTTCGAATGGTGTTCCCATTATTGGCATTTCACCCATGTGGACTGGGGGTGTCCGTTGCTTGGGTGGTACACGTTGGCACTGGGCACAGGATTTGACGTACCTGATAATATCAGTATTCACTCCTGGCCACCAATAATGAGTGGTTATACGTTGGTTTGTGGCGTTCTGTCCCATATGTCCGCTAAAGGGAAGAGAGTGCCCCATTTCTAGGATTTGGCTTCTGTACTGTTTCGGTACTAGGAGCTGGTTGTAACCTTGGTCAGGCTTGCCCGTTCTCCGATAAAGTACGCCATCCTCAGAAAAAATGTCCCCGTGCTGTTTGGGTTCCTTCGCCATGGGCAGTTTCCTAAAGCAGGGTGCCAAAGTAGGATCCTTTTGTTGCGCTTCTTTAAGTTCCATAGGTAACAAATTAGGCGCAGGCTCCCGTTCCTTCTTGGTTTGCCCTCTTGTAGTTACTGCTGCCACAATCGGCTCTTCCGGTTTCCCAATACACACACGTATCTCCCGCCAAGTATGACTGGGTAGATGGGATCATCCATAACAGCTGCTTTGATCACACCTCTGACAAAGTCAGAGTGTATCTCCACCAATGCGATGGGAAGCGCTGTAGGTGCATCACTCTTACGAACTCCACAAAGTTTGACGGTCTCTCCTGTCTCTTGACCGGGTTTAACCAGGTTTCTGGCAACAATGCAATCGTAAGAAAGCCCCGTGTCAAATAAGCAAGAAGTTTGAGAACCGTTCAAAATAACAATACCTCGCGTTGAGGGTCTATCCCCAACAGGTTGGGAATCACTGTCAATAATTCCGCCTTGCGAGACTGTCAATAAGCATCCGATGCGTTTTGGCTCGGTGTGCTCGGTCTGATCATATGTCCCGTGCTCGGGGGTTCTCCCTTTGCCACCTTGTCCTTTCTGGCTACGCTGCCATGTAGGGCGGTCGGGTTGATCGGACTGTTTGGGGTGGTTGGGGTACTTGTTCTTGTAGAACTTGGATTTCTCAGGAGGGGGGTTTTGAGGTCCAGTTTCTCTGTGGTTATTTTGGTTAGAAGCCTGAGAAGATTGCTCTAGGTTATGTTTTCGAAAATGCTCCTCTGTCGGTTTCCGCTTTGTGGCCGGTAGTTCAGCCAGCGCATTGTGATAACGCTCAGACTTTTCCAAAATGTCTTCAAGTTTTTCTGCCCCCTGCTCAGCGAGAAATCTCCGGGTATCAGCAGACAAAGTGTTCTTTATTTATTCAGTTAGAACAAGTTCCTCAAGACCTTCATAGGTAGAGGGGAGCTGCGAAAGCTCAAGGCACTTTGTTAGATATCCCTTAAGACGAGATGAGAACTGGTGAAAAGTTTCAGAATTCTCTTTCCGGCTGTTGCGAAACAGTTGCAAAAACTTGCGAGCGTTCATTTCAAAGCGCTCCAGTAACGCTTTCTTCAACACATCGTAGTCGTCTTGTTGGCTACTTTCCAGCTTAGAATAAACATCATAAGCAGAACCTTTTAGGGCCTGGGAAAGTTTCATATTCCAACGCGACCTCTCTAACCCGTACAGAGTTGCAATTTTCTCAAATTTTTCTAACCATGTGTCAATCTTCTCATTTGGACAAGGAAAAGATTCAAGAGTGAAAGACATAGCATTTAGTTGAAGAGATTGAGTGTTAGCAGGGTCAGTTAAGGAAGAATGAGGAGAAGACTCTCCATTGCTGGAGGTAGAGGCAGCCCCACGCCTTTGGAATTCCAGAGTTTTAAGAGCTAACTCATGCTGTCTCTCTTCTCTCTCCTTCTCATGCTGTCTCTCCTTCTCTCTTCTCTCTCCTCATGCTGTCTCTCCTTCTCACGTTCCTCCTGCTGCATCCTGCGGATTTCCATTTCCTCATCCATCTTCTTCTGCTGTAAATCTGCGGCTGCTTTTTCCTTAGCTTCCGCTGCTTTCCTCTCCGCATCATATCTCTCAAGTTCGTCTCTGACAAATGCTTTCGCTTCTTCTCCTTCCAGTCCCTCCTCTCTCGCTTCGTCCCTGAGAAGTTGTCTAAGCTTTGCCCTCTCGGCCATATTTTGTCAGTGACTGAGACTAGTGGAGAACGAAAATAGGAAAAAGGATACACTGGTTCCTACCACTTACGAGAAAAAAAATTACCAAAAATCAAAAGATGATATCCTTAACCCTGGGATACCTCCTCCAAATAAAATCTAACTATCGCTGCTATTAATCGGCAATAAAGCACTCAATGCAAAACACGACTACGCCAAATAAATGGTAGTTAAGATTACAACTGAAAAATAAGTTGCTACAGTGGAAAAGCAAAAGAATATTGCAAAAATTAAAGAGAAAAATAATCCCTTAATTTTTTAAAAAATCCACTATAAGTTCGCCCCTGAAGTCAGATCGGGTAAGGGAGGGAATTAATCTGGACAAAAAGTCCGAAACACACTCCTTAACTTAGTTCAAACGCCGTTCTGCCTCAGTACCCAGTGAATGTTATACACTCACCACTTTACCAGCATTTAGTATTACAATCAGCAGTTAACATATATCCCGACAAAATCAACCTGTAACCAAAATGTATATATTCAAAGATGCTGTGGGAAAAAAAAAACTTATTATTTTGTGTGGTCAGCACGCCCGTAAACAGATCGCTAGTCTAGGGGGTAATATTTTTTTAAAAGATACACAGTCACAAGACATCACACTCTTACTCTATATCAGAATAAAGAATCTTAAATACAAAATCCAGACAGACGAGTCCACGTTTGTCGTACTCGTCTTCCTATTCTAAGTTCAAAAATCCTACGGACGAGAACCCATTTGTCGTATCGCCTTAGGATTTTGGGTTCAATTCCCGGTAACGAGCGACCATTTGTCGTAGATTTTCGATAGGAGAATTAAGACTAGGTTTGGTCCCTTCTGAATAGGTTTGAATAGGTGATAGACTCAGTGAGAGTTAGTGAAAGGTAATAGAATTTCCACACACGTGAGATGATAGATTTTGATATAGTGGCTGTCTCTGAAAGCGAAAAGAATTCTTCTCTCTCTCACCTATCTTCTACAACAGTTGTTACAGTGTCAGACAGACTACACCAATATACATATTACGTATATTTCTATCACTCACAGGCACGCACATACACGTGACGACAGGTAAACACACAGACGTGGGAAAACTATAACAATGATATATATATTATCTAGAACGAGCTGACCAAACACGATTATTAAGTTCAAGAGCGATTTTAATATCAGGAAAAAATCGGCTCACAACATCAAAGAAAGTACATCAAGGAAAATACATATACACATAGTCATAAAAATTCAAGGAAATGTTGCAAGGATGATAGCCCCGTTATAGTGTTAACTCTAGGTTTAGCCCGGCCCCGTTAAGAGAACAGATGATGGCGCCCGAGTCACAGATACATAGGGTTTGAGTCTAAGAGTTTTCTTTGTTTTATCTCGTAATTATATGCACAGAGTTTGAAAAAAAAAATCTGATTTAACCTAAGACAAAAACACAAGAACTCTAGCCTTAGCAACAAATTATGCAGATTGAAAAAAACAAATAGGACAGCAACAGGGTGTCAAAGATATAATAGTGAAAATATCACTCAAACCAGCGTACACTCATTCATTCCGCCATGGCCTCTCATACAGGTACTCACGACTTTGCTCGCTGCCTCTTGGAACACACTGATTTTAGATTTTCACACAGACTAAAAAAAAAATGCAGTCTTCTGCCAAGAAGTCCCCAGTTCCAAAAGACGTATTTAACTCGGAGTCTCCGGGAACGACTACTTGGGTGTGCAAATTTGTTCAAATGTCTGATTAAGTCACCTAACAGTTATTCCAGGCGCGGGAGTTAGCAGAGCACAGTGTCAATAGCGTAGGTTTCTAGAAATGATGAATGTCAGGTCGGTGCCTTCCCTCAGTATAGGATTCACTTTAGTCACACCACAGATTTGTCCACAAAAAAAAATATATATATATATATAGTCGGGAAATGTTTGTTAATACTAGAAGTATTTCGCGCCACCAGGCAGAAAGATTACGTAGAGTTTTTCTAGAAGAAATTAAGATCTGGCTCCAAGGTCCAGTATTTATCATTACAGTCTTTGAAAACCCGTTATTGGGACATTGTATTTCTGGCTAACTCGGGTTGCATATGCACTGTTTAGACCAGTGGTACTTAAGAAACCCACGTGGTTCAAAATAAGGACTGTCTATTTCTTCACAAGTATGGAAACTACTACTAGGTGCTGGTAAAGTTAGGGTCACCCCAAAACTTTCACTGTGTGGAGGAAAAATAACACATATAATATAATAAACAGAATATGTACTGGTTATAACTTACATTTAAACTTGCAAGCAGAGAGCTTTGCTTATCATTTAAACTTCCCGTGACGTAAGTTATATTAAAAAATCAGCAACCCTCATGAATTAGGAACACGTGCGTATTCCGTCACCATTCATGAGGCTCGATTCTAGAGTTTATACGTTAGTTTAGAAAAATACACTCGACTGAGTATTAGCGGTTAAATTAAATTCATAAATAGCTACAATTGCCGTTATAAGCTAGAAATTTTAATTTTATTCTGCTTTCCACTGAATGCTTCCCTAGAAAATATAATAGCCTACCACTTTATTTCTCTTCTGCGCTAAAGAAATAGATTAAAATGAATTAAGCGATTAAACACTTTAACACTCACAAAATCTATATATCTATCATATTAATTACCTCAACCACAGAATTACAGGTAGTCGCACAACTTAAGAATAAAAATGCTGAAAATATTTCTGGAAGTCTAGAAGTTCGACAAATTGCCGAAACAAACTGAGATCTTCGCTAACAGCTATTCTGTTTACGAGCAACCTATCTACTGTGAGTCTATGAGCGAGAATGAAATTAAAGTTTCAAACTTGGCCAATATCTTTAAAATCGGACACAGGATCCTAATCTTATTTCGCCAAGCGAAATAGTCTCCCCTGTCCGTATAACACCTTCGTCCGCTTATCGCGTGACGTAACAGCCATCAGTGGCCGAGGGCTTGCATGAGTTGCAAATCTCAGACCACCGTCTGCAGTGCGGAGTGGATTTTCACGCTAAGCCGGGTTTTTCCTGACGAAAAACCTCATGCGTTTACTGAAATGCAGACTCTCTGTCTACTTTCCATGTCCCTCGGGTGAATTTTCACGCCCCAGGCCAGAGACCCTCAGCCGAATGTCTAGCGAATGCTGTAAATTCACGCCTATCGTCCGACCAGCGCGACTGACATGTACGCAATACCACCCAGGTGCGATTCTCAGTTTTAGAGAAAGGAAAACAGGTAAAGTTTGCGAATTATATGAAAATAATATTCGCAAAACGAATGGATGAAAAATATACAGGAAAAAGGAAATACCGAGATAATAAAAGAGAGAATTCGGGTGAAAGAATAGGAAGAAGATTATGGAAACCCTAAAGTGTGTCAGCACGTTTTTTTTATAATAACAAGGACCTCACGATGAGTCCGTGTGTGCTTCCCTTGAAAGTTGTGCAGCCGTCTCTTTCGATCGAATCTTCCGCTTGTTATGGCAAAATATTTTGTAAACAAAATGCCAGTTACTTCCCTTGAAAGTTGTGTCGGCTCTTTACTGCGATTTATTCTTTGTTTGGGTAGTAATAGATTGTTCTTGCTTCAGAATATCTATGGCCTGAATTTATGTGTATTGTTTGTCTGTGTAGGACGAATCTGTCTTATATCTGTATATCTTTACATATCTAAGTCGAACTATATGTTCTGTTGTCTCTAGAGAGGTCAAAGGCTGTTCGGCGGATGTGTCGCGAGAGTGGTGTGTTTTGGCTTCGCCCTGATGATGGGCTGTGTTTTTCTATGTCGGCTGGACGCCGGGAAAAAAGTGATCTCAGTGGTTTTTTGGGGAAAGTGATAGTCATCTAGACCTATCGTGTATGCTTTACCCCAGTGTTCATTCTTATTGCCAAGGAATGGCAAAATCATATTTCTGAAAACCAAGGTAATAAAGATACTCTTTTGAACTCTCGTACGAAGCCACCGTTTTTCGGTAGGGATGATTTGTACGTCTGAGAGGATACATCTAACTAGATAAAAAAAAACGATTCTGATTCCTAGCAGCACTATATCCTGTAGAATGCAGTCAATTGTTCATGATCAAATCTACAGAGCAATGAAATGTTTAATGAATGACTAACTTTAGGACAGATTCATTATCTGTATCCAAACGTGAGTGACAGCTCACGAGTGAAGCCATCTTGGAACCAAACATGTAGTGACTTTCAAGAAGAGAAAAGGGATGCCCGTATTATCGCTTGATTAGTCCAGAGATCACTGCTACACATGAGAACCCATTGCTAGCGGTTCAATATAATTATATGGAAAAATCTGTGCTGGACATTATGTTAAGGAATCTTCGCTAGACGAGATTAGGTCTAGAAGCCATCTTGGATATTGTTTATAATCTGACGTGCTTTGTCAGTAAACTCAGTTGATATATATATATGGGCAATACTGAGTGCTTGGCTACTGACAGTCCATTATACTATTATTCTACATGAGTGCCCATGTAACATAACATTGCAAGACCATTTATCCACTGTACCATGATGTATTATGCCAACCTGTGATTTGTCACTATCTGTGCTGTCGAGTGTGTACGTCCAATTAAACTTTAGTAAAGGTACACAGTCGTTGGTGTCGATGACTTCCAGCCATACATGAGTGTGAGAAAAGAACATTTGTCAACACCACGAACTCTTCCTATCATTCGCACATTATACACTCCATCTATGTCTACACACCACTGCGTAGGTCAAGTTGACATTCCATACTCGAACCACGAGCAACACAACAACACAGTATTTAACTCTGGTGATGTTCGAGCGAGCTTCAGATTTCTCAGCATGTCTCTTGCTCAGGGCAAGGGTCTTGTATTAAGAGTTTATCAACTGATGATGATGATGTCTGCTTCCATCCACTTATATTTATCATTTGGTGGACATCATTAATAAGAAAAAAGATTCTTATCAACTGGTGGACCAGCTTTCTGGGTTTGACCTCGCAGAAGTTCAGAAGTCAACAGATTACCGATACCAGACCGTTTCCTGTGGCTGATACGACACACTTGCAGTATTGGTTTGCTCTTTGTCAACACTTCGTCACGTGACCTGTCAAGTGAATGCAGTATGTAGGTCAGCGTTGTTGACATTTTTACATTAGACATTACAGAGTTTCACAGAACAGTTGGATCAATTCTTGTCAATGTTAACAGGAAGACAGTATTATTGAACTAAGAAGTCCTATTTTCATCGATGGATCTTCTTGTTTTCTATATATGAACTTTAATATTTAAGGCCAGAATATATATTTCAATAAAGTGGCAGTTTATTTATTTTACAAGAATAACTTTGCCATTACTGTAAAACTGAGCCTATTTTGCAACACATTACACACATGATATATGTATATTTATGTATGTTACATGTTATTTGTTTGTATAGTATGTTAGTTTATATGTCAGCGGGTTGTGTTTAAGGTTGGGCGGCGTCCTCACAACAGAATATCCCACGTCATAGAGGGTCCGTTGTGGGCGTTTTCTATAGGTGCAATTTTCTTGATTGAAAATTTGCTTGCGACAACTGTTGCTTTTGTGTTAGCTGTGAAGTCTGTAATTATTGTTATTTTTGTAATATTTCTTTGTTCTTTAGTTTTGTTTTGAATTGTTTGTAATTTGTTGGTCTACCCTTTTCTATCTTTCAGTTCTATTCACAATTTATATTCATATACTGTGACGTCATTTGTGTTGTTATTCTTTGCAGATTCAGTGATTATTTTCATTGATTTCCCTATTTGATTTATTTTGATTTCTGCAAACGTTTTCGTATTGTCAGTCCTATTTGTACTTTATGTATTCTGTTGGTTGACATATGTTTTATATAGGTATATTTCATAAGACACAATTGCCTGTGCACTGCACTTGGATTATGGTATAAACCAGTACCTGATTATTATTACTGTTATACAAGACCTTATTAAGGCTTGTGACCCACAGATATTGGGATAGTGTACTGATTAATCAAGTCATTAAGAACTTGTGGTATTATTATTGTTTCAGGTGATTAGTATTATTGTTAGACACCATGTCTACATTAGAATACTTCATTATACAAGGGAAAGCCCTTGATAAAACTGGTCAACAATTAGAACAATGGGCAGTTGCTCAATATGACAAAGCATTAGCTGCAGAAGAGAGAAAAGCTCTGGCTGAAGAGAAAAGATTAGAAAGAGAAGCTGAGGCTGCTGCTGAACAAAAGAAATTGCAGATGCAGGTGGAGCAAAGGAGATTTGAAGCTGAACAAAAAAAATTAGAAAGAGAAGCTGCTGCTGAACAAAAAAGATTAGACAGTGAAGCTGAACAAAAAAAATTAGAAAGAGAAGCTGCTGCTGAACAAAAAAGATTAGACAGGGAAGCTGAACAAAAAAGATTAGACAGAGAGGCTGAAGAAAAAAAAGCAATAAGAGAACATGAATTTGAGTTAGAGAAATTGAGATTGACAAGTATGAGTAATGTTAATCAGGCATCTAGTGGTAATGGTAAACCTTCTACTTACAAGGTTAAGGTTCCACCGTTCAATCAGTCCAGTGACGATATTACATTCTGGCTGGATAGATTTGAACGTTCTTGTCGTACACATAATGTGGATAAATCACAATACGCTAATCAATTAGCAGAAAACTTGAAAGGTGAATCTTTGACTAGATTATGCCTTGTAGGAGAAGCAGATAAGGATAATTATGATGTCATTAGGGCGGCTTTGATAAAAAAATACCAGCTAAGTGAGGAAGGCTATCGCCTTTTTTTTAAGACGATGGTGCCTGAGACAGGTGTAGAATTCTCAGAATTCACTGCAAAGGCACGTCTCACAGTTGATCGTTGGATTGAGCTTTCCAAAACAGAAAAAACGTATGAAGGACTTATGGATTTGTTGCTCAGAGATAAGATTATGTCATGTGTTAACAAACCATTCCTTGAATTTATACATGAGCGTAAACCCAAATCTCTAAAGGAAATGGAAGAATATTGTTCCCAATATGTCACTGCACACCCCGACGTGACTTTTGGCAACACTAAGATTAAGGAGGGTATGCCAGTTGCTTCAGCAACACCATACAATCCCAATTATTCACACAGATTTCAGGGACCTCAAAACAGATTTGATAAAAAAGGTAACCATAATAGTTATCAAAACCAAGGTAACCAATCATTTCAGGGTTCTTCTTCAAAGAACTGGAGACGAGCTGATAGCTCTCGACACAGGGGTGGTCATAATTATAGGAATTTCCGTAGAGGAAGTAATTATAGAAACTATCAGGGTTATCCGTCTTGGAGTCAACAAGATCATAATTACAGAGATACTCATTATAATGAATATGATAATGGTAACCAAGGGAACTATGACTCAAACCCAAATAGGGGTTACAATAGAGGTAACAATAACTACAGAGGTGATAATAACCGAGGTAGATCTCAAAACAAAAGACATAAACCACATTTTCAGGCAAACTCTGCACAACAAGAGTCCCATGAAGCCTATAAACAGAGTAAAGATAATAATGATGCTAGTAATATGGCATGTGCCGCTTTTGATTTTGGGAGAGCATCTCAGTGCCCCCAATGCAAAACGTTATTTGAGCCAACCACAGTGTCTACTTTAAGCTGTGGCCATCCTCTTCCTGCTCTTCCGGCATCAGTCGCGCATGATGGAAGAGGTTCTCTTGTCTTACATAAGGGTTTAGTGAATAACAATCCAGTCTCTGTGCTATTTGATTCTGGATGCACCACAATTGGTGTTAGGCAGTCACTCGTAGATCCTTCCCGTGCCACTGGACAAGTAGTCAAATGTGTAACATTTGGCGGCACATTAGAGAAATACTCTACTGCTATCATTAGGATTGCTACTCCTTTCTTTACAGGAGATGTACACGCATGTCTTCTCCCGAATCCGATCGCTGACCTCATCATCGGTCGCATTCATGGAGTCAAAGAATGCACTCCGCAACAAATTTCCGCGTGGGAAAGGCAAAACATGCAGATTGCTAACGCTGTAGTCACTAGAGCTCAGGCTCTTAATATGCCTCAAACTTCATCTACTGAAGATAATGAAGTGCATAACCAAGATGATCCCTTGGTAATTTCTCGTGACTCGTTTATAAAACAGCAAGAAGATGATCCCACTCTGAAGAAATTCTTCATTCTTGCAACTAAAGGTGATCCGAATAAAGACACAAGTCGTAAATCGTGGATTACAAAGAAGAATGGCGTACTTGTACGTATGGTTCAAGACTCCATTACGTCAAGTCATTCTCAAATCCTGGTTCCCAAGAATTTGAGAGTTAAAATTTTGCAGCACGCTCACGACTCTCAGTGTGCTGGACACATGGGTTTTTCCCGTACTAAGTCAAGAGTCCTTGCGGCTTTCTTTTGGCCATTGGTAAACAAGGACATACGGATTTATTGTCGATCTTGTAAAGTATGTCAGGAAGTTAAATCCAAAGGTCCACGGCATGCTGCACCCATTCAGGCGGCGGACATTCCTATTCGGCCGTTTCAAAAAATGGCCATAGACATTATTGGTCCATTTAAGATCAAGTCTGCCAGAGGACATCAGTTTATCTTGACATGTGTTGATATGTGCACACGTTGGCCAGAGGCTATTCCTCTGAAGAGCATTACTACTGCTGATATTGCAGATGCTCTTTGGCTTATATTTTCTCGTTTGGGTTTCCCCGGAGAGATATTGTCAGACCATGGCACCCAACTAATATCAGATACCATGTCTCAAGTAATGTCTACTCTGCAGATAGATAGATCTTTAAGTAGTATCTACCATCCAATGTCTAATGGTATGGTCGAACGCCTTAATAGAACACTTAAAAACTTACTAGGGAAGATAACTGAGGATCATCCTCAAGACTGGGACAGAGTTTTACCTGCGGCCCTCTTCGCTTACAGAGAGGTACCCAATGAACATACAGGATTTTTTCCCTTTGAACTCGTCTTTGGCGCGCGTCCGCGCGGCCCTATGTCGTTGCTTCACGATCTCATAACATCTGACAATATTGACGATGACACAAAGTCATCCTACGAATATGTCATCGCGTTGAGACAAAAGATTATCGAAGCATGCAAATTAGCAACTTCTTCTTCTGAATTTGCGAAACAGAAGGCAAGGCAATTTGCCAATAAGAAGAGATGCTTACGACAACTTTGTCCTGGTGACAAAGCATTTGTATTACTACCTTGTAGGGAAAACAGATTACTTATTTCTTGGAAAGGTCCGTACGATATAATATCGAAAATTTCCGATGTCGACTATATTGTCGATATTGATGGGAAGCATAAAACCTTCCACATCAATATGCTTACTGAATTCCATGAACGTCCGGATTATTTGCAACCCATTTTCCAAGCAACGGACAATTCTCCAGTACAACATGGTCATTACTCATCACTGTCCGTGATACAGGATGAGGAAACAAGTTTTTCAGATGTAAATCTTCCTCTTCCAATGATCCCACTTCATTCTAGTGAATCATGGAAGAACGTTACTGTCTCTCCTGATTTGTCTCTAGGAGAACAGCGACAAGTTTCAACTATGTTGCAAACATTTCAGGATGTACTCACTGACATCCCTGGACAAACGAATGTCATTGAACATGACATTGTTCTAACTGACCATACTCCTATTAGGGTTAGACCTTATCCTATACCTATACATTTTCAAGCACAGGTCGAGAAAGAGTTGGATGAGATGATAGATTTGAAAATAATCGAACCATCCACCTCTGCATATTCTTCGCCGATGGTTATTGTGCGTAAAAAAGACAATAACATACGTCTTTGCGTTGACTATCGAAAATTGAATCAGGTAACGAAGTTCGATGCTGAACCTATGCCTTTACTGGAAGAGCTACTTACTCGACTCTCCAAATCTCATTTTTTCACTAAACTTGATTTGTCTAAAGGATATTGGCAAGTTCCTTTATCTGAACGCGCCAAACCTCTCACGGCTTTTTCAAACACCTAGAGGTTTGTTCCAATGGAATTTTATGCCTTTCGGTCTTATGAACGCACCAGCTACATTCGTACGCATGATGCGCCGAATCCTATCTTATCGGTCAGATGTCATTGCATATCTTGACGACATCTGTCTTTTCAGCGATACTTGGGAAGATCACTATTCAGGGTTAGATGAATTGCTGTCTACTTTGCGCGAGCACAACCTGACAGCGAAACCCTCTAAAGCCTATATTGGTTTTAGCGAAATTTCTTTCCTAGGCCACCGAGTTGGTCATGGTTTCCTAAAGACAGAGGACCATAATACTAGTAAGATACTTAACATCTCAATCCCTAAGACTAAAAAACAGGTGAGAAGTCTGTTAGGTCTTATTCAATTTTATGGCAGATTCATTCAGAATCTATCCTCTATCATGGCACCTCTTTCAACACTTCTAAAGAAAGGTTCGCCTAATGTGGTCCACTGGTCTCAGGAATGCCAATGCTCTCTGGATAGGATTAAAACATTGTTTTCAACACCACCTATTTTAGTGCTACCTACTAAAGATAAGACATTCGTCTTCGTAGTGACGCTTCATCCACTGGGATTGGAGCGGCACTAATGCAAGAGTACTCTGGAACTCTGCATCCTGTAATGTATATTTCCAGAAAACTTAATGCGGCAGAAAGGAATTATTCGGTTTTAGACCGTGAGCTATTAGCTATGGTTTGGTCGATCCTCAAACTACAGAGATTCCTTCTAGGCGCACATTTCATAGTAGAAACCGACCAAAAAGCTCTTACTGCTATACAGAGTAAGAATTTGAAGAGCTCGAGGTCTACTCGATATGCAATTGCTCTTCAACCTTTTCATTTCTCTGTGCGAGCTATTCGTGGATCAGATAATGTGATGGCAGACATTCTGTCAAGATGCCCACATGATTCCACATAACTATTAGGGCTTAGACTTCTTGATATGTCTAGTTCTATAGTAGTTCCTTTTCTATATCATGATAGATACAAATTTGTAATTTAATAATATAATGATTGTATCACTACATAGCGGTTCATTGATGTTTATTCACCGCTGTGCTTTGATGATTTTTTCTTCATAAATCATAAATGTAAGATATCTAATACGAAATGATGGTATGAATTTTTTAGGCATCGTGTAATTGCCAGAATTGTATTATACTTTGATGACACCTTCCTGGAAAAAAAATATACTTATAGAGAAATAATTTCTCTCAGTTTATGAGACACATTCTCACCAGTCGCTCCATAAGTCGACTTAGCCTCATATTAGGCGTTATATGTATTCCTGATATTTTCATCTGCGCATTATTCATGCGTTGTGAGCCTATTGTACGTTGCTCCTAGATGTATTTCAAAAAAAAAAAAAAAAATGTTCCATTTTTTTTTTTCCCGGGAGGTGTGGTAAGACTGTTACGTGCAGTCTTTGATATCTTACAATATTATACATTGGTATACTTGTTATGTTCGCAAATATTTTGTAAACAAAATAGATATTTTTTAGTGCTTAAGGGAAAGTCATTATTGAGTTACTTCCCTTGAAAGTTGTGCCGTCTCTTTCGATCGAACTCCGCGGATGAATCCAGTTTTACTGCGATTTATTCTTTGTTTGGGTAGTAATAGATTGTTCTTGCTTCAGAATATCTATGGCCTGAATTTATGTGTATTGTTTGTCTGTGTAGGACGAATCTGTCTTATATCTGTATATCTTTACATATCTAAGTCGAACTATATGTTCTGTTGTCTCTAGAGAGGTCAAAGGCTGTTCGGCGGATGTGTCACGCGAGAGGTGTGTTTTGGCTTCGCCCTGATGATGGGCTGTGTTTTTCTATGTCGGCTGACGCCGGGAAAAAAAGTGATCTCAGTGGTTTTTGGGGAAAGTGATAGTCATCTAGACCTATCGTGTATGCTTTACCCCAGTGTTCATTCTTATTGCCAAGGAATGGCAAAATCATATTTCTGAAAACCAAGGTAATAAAGATACTCTTTTGAACTCTCGTACGAAGCCACCGTTTTTCGGTAGGGATGATTTGTACGTCTGAGAGGATACATCTAACTAGATGAAAAAAAAAACGATTCTGATTCCTAGCAGCACTATATCCTGTAGAATGCAGTCAATTGTTCATGATCAAATCTACAGAGCAATGAAATGTTTAATGAATGACTAACTTTAGGACAGATTCATTATCTGTATCCAAACGTGAGTGACAGCTCACGAGTGAAGCCATCTTGGAACCAAACATGTAGTGACTTTCAAGAAGAGAAAAGGGATGCCCGTATTATCGCTTGATTAGTCCAGAGATCACTGCTACACATGAGAACCCATTGCTAGCGGTTCAATATAATTATATGGAAAAATCTGTGCTGGACATTATGTTAAGGAATCTTCGCTAGACGAGATTAGGTCTAGAAGCCATCTTGGATATTGTTTATAATCTGACGTGCTTTGTCAGTAAACTCAGTTGATATATATATATGGGCAATACTGAGTGCTTGGCTACTGACAGTCCATTATACTATTATTCTACATGAGTGCCCATGTAACATAACATTGCAAGACCATTTATCCACTGTACCATGATGTATTATGCCAACCTGTGATTAGTCACTATCTGTGCTGTCGAGTGTGTACGTCCAATTAAACTTTAGTAAAGGTACACAGTCGTTGGTGTCGATGACTTCCAGCCATACATGAGTGTGAGAAAAGAACATTTGTCAACACCACGAACTCTTCCTATCATTCGCACATTATACACTCCATCTATGTCTACACACCACTGCGTAGGTCAAGTTGACATTCCATACTCGAACCACGAGCAACACAACAACACAGTATTTAACTCTGGTGATGTTCGAGCGAGCTTCAGATTTCTCAGCATGTCTCTTGCTCAGGGCAAGGGTCTTGTATTAAGAGTTTATCAACTGATGATGATGATGTCTGCTTCCATCCACTTATATTTATCATTTGGTGGACATCATTAATAAGAAAAAGATGCTGATCAGTCATGTTTCCTAATAAGCATTAACCAGGTTTTTTAAAACCTTACCTCGTATTGGTAGTGTTTTGTGTCACTGTTTATTTGAAAAAAAAATCAAGCCTGCATGCCTTTCGCGTGGGGTGGCATTAATTTCATATCGTGACAACATTATGCATGTACATCTTCTAAGCCCATCTGTCTAGTTTCCGTAGTGCATAGTGGTAGGTCAGTGTCTCTCTCAAGGTCGTACAAGAAATATAGTACTAGTTTTATTTTTAGAAACGCGTGTATTTGATGCAGTAGGCTTTACTAGCAAACGTGAAAGCGCTACAATTATGCAGACGAAGTAGAAAAAGGGGATTTCTTGTTTAACTAGTATGACGTTCTATAACACAGGCGTACGCTATTGTGACCGCACGGTTCTTTTACCATTCTTCTTTCCTTTTATTGAATTAATTCGTTAGGCTTTACATTTACTTTCTAATTTAGATATGTGGATTTAGAATGTTTCACGACAAATTCTCCCCACTTAAAACAGACATTATATGTCAGTCTATAATTCTATATACACATAGAGAAATTAAATATTATTCCTGGTGCTTACGGTGATTCTCATCACACGGATGGCGGCTTAGAAAATCCGCACCCAGGTTAGTTTTTCCAGAAATATACTCTATGCTGAACTGGAATGGCTGCAAAACTAAGGACCATCTGAGTAACCTCAAATTTTCATGCATAGCCTGCGCTAGAAACGACAAGGGTTTGTGATCCGTTTGCAACTTGAATGCCTTCCCATACAGATAAATATTGAATTTCTTGATCGCCCATATTACTGCAAGACATTCTTTTTCGCTAGTTGAATAATTTGTTTCAGCTTTATTCAACTTTCTGCTAGCATATGCCACTGGGGTTAATTCCCCATCCAGTGCATCTGATTTCTGTAACAGGGTCGCGCCCAACCCGATATTACTTGCATCCGTTCAAACAATGAATTCTTGACTTAAGTCAGGTAATTTCAAAATAGGTTTGCTTGTGAGCTTTTCCTTCAATTCCTGGTATGTCAATTCACATTGTGCTGTCCATGTAATTCGATCTGGATTTCCTTTGCGTGTCAAATCAGTTAACGGTGCACATATGGAATTAAAGTTTTTGATATACTTTTGGTAGAAACCACATAATGAGACAAAGGATCTCACGTCTTTCTTGGTTTGTGGCCTCGGGGCTTTCTTTAGTTTCTCTAAATTCTTGGGGTCAGGGGTCATGTTTCCCTGATGGACTGTGTGTCCCAAGAATTCTAATTCTTTACATCCAACGCAACATTTGGTTGGTCGGACTGTTAAATTCGCTTCTCTAAGTCGATTAAACAGCATGTTCAGAGAGTCAATGTGTTCCTCAAATGTTTCTGTTGCTATAAGGATATCATCCATGAAGTTTGTGATGCATGGATTATTCAGAGGATCCAACAATTTTCTCATCATTGTAGAGAAGACACTAGGCGCATTCTTCAATCCAAATGGCAATCTGTTAAACTCATAGTGTCCCTCTGAGGTACTAAAAGCTAGGTACGGTCTAACCTCAGGCTTTACTGGAATCTGATAGTATCCTTTACTCAGATCCACTTTTGAGAAATATTTAGCTTTATTTAGCCTGGCAAACAACTGATTTGTATCCGGCAATGGATCCACCTGACCTTCTGTGATAGCATTTAGTCTCCTGTAATCTATACAGAGTCTATGTTCTCCAGAGGGTTTCCTTAAGAGTACCACACTGGAAATATACAAAGATTCACTGTGTGAAATTATTCCCTCCTTCAACAAATAGTCTATCTCTTCCTTCAAGGCTTTCTCCTTAGCAAAAGGAATCGAATAGGCTTTCATACAGACAGGTGTGGGGTCTATCAGTTTCATATCATATTCCAATAAGTTTGTATGCCCCGGTCGGTCCGTTAACACCTCTGTATGATCATCTAGAACCTGTTGCACTCTCTCTTCTGATTTTTCGTTAAATGTGTACTGATTTTCACCTGTGCCGCTGTCTCACAGGGATGTAATGGATATTCAAATGATGAAAGTGGTTCCTTTTTCATCTCCATTGCAATGGACAAGGTCAACAAGTGTGTCTCTTCCTGATTTTCTCTTTCCAAATATTTCTTCAGGAGATTCACATGATAGATTTTTTCTTTCCCCTTTTTATCTATCTTATAATTGGTTCTAGACACCTTCTCTAGAACTGTATATGGACCTTGCCATCCAATTTGTAACTTATTCTGACTACCGGGTAGAAGAAGCAGTACCTTCTCTCCCACAGCCAAATCTCTGTCTTTAGCTTTCCTGTTGTAATAGGCAGCATGTTTTTTCCTGGCTTGTCTCAAATTTTCATTGGCAAGTTTCCAGCCAGTTTTTAAACGAGTGGTCAGCTCATTCACATATTGGTATGAGGATGTAATATTTTCCTCTGCCTTTTCATCAGTCCACGTTCTTAACAGAGCTTCGAGTGGACCTTTTATTGGCCTTCCAAATAATAATGTTGCCGGGGCCATACCGGTTGAACTATGGGGTACCTCCCGATAAGCAAAGAGGGCGGCGTGAAGGTACTGGTCCCATGTATCTGGTTTTTCGTGTGCCAACTTTCTCAGGATCGACATCAACGTGCCATTAAATCTTTCCACTTGGCCGTTCCCTTGGGGATGGTACACACTACAATGGAAGTGTTTGGCCTGGAAGATCCTGAAAACTTCTTCTGTTAGTTTCCCCTTGAACTGAGAGCCATTATCAGTCAAGATTTGATTGGGAAAGCCTAACCTTGTGAAAATTGTGAGTAATGCCTCTGCCACATGTTTAGAGTCAATGGATGACAGGGCTACCGCCTCTCCCCACATAGAACAAGTGTCCACCAGAGTCAGAATGTAGCTGTTCCTCCTCTTGGTTCGAGTGAGAGGTCCCACAATGTCCACGGCAACTCTCTCAAAGGGTGTTCCCACTATGGGCATTTCCCCTAGAGTTGCTGGTGCAGTCCAATGCTTAGGTGCTACTCGTTGGCACTCTGGACAGGATTTTACATATCTTTTGATATCTTCAGTTATCCCTGGCCAGAAATAGTGACAAGCTATACGCTGTCCTGTTGCGCTGATCCCCATATGACCACTGAAGGGAATCGCATGCCCTAGTTCCAACACTTTAGTCCTATATGAAGTGGGAAGGACCAGCTGTCCGTGACCATTGGATTCAGATCCAGCCTTCCTATAAATCAACTTGTTCTTCATATAAAATTCTCCCTTGCCTGGAGGTGTATGACATTTGGGCAACTTCTTGAAACACGGCTTGAGTGTTTTGTCCTCCGCCTGTGCCTTCCTCATCTCATCTGGATGAGTATTTATTGGATTTTCCTCCTCCTTTTTGGACTGTGATCTGGTCTGCACCGTTGCCAATATCACAGGTCTCTTGGGATTCCCCAGGAAGACATATCTACACCCCAATATCAGAGGGTAGATTGGTTCATTTATCACTGCTGCTTTGATTATTCCCTCCACATATCGCGTTTTTACATGTATCTTAGCGATAGGGAGTGTCATGGTCGCTACTTCCTTGGTTGCAGCTTGAATTTCCACTGTTTCTGTGGTGTATTGATCTGCTTGCACCAGGTGAGAACTCACAACTGAATCATAATCTAAACCTGTATCATATAAACACCTTATGGTGACACCATTACAGATTACATCTTCACACACTGGGGGGTGGTACGGTTCCTGTAGTTCCTCAGGTTTGACCTTTGTTCCCTTCTTCCCAGATTTCATAGCAGCAAAACGAGGAGTTTTATTCCTACAATTTTCAGTGGTATGATTGTTCATCTTACACTTTGTACACCACTTCCTTCCTTGGTTGAAAGATTTTCTTTCATCAAATTTCCTTTCATCGAATTGTGGGGTTTTATTTTTATTGTCATACCGTGGCCTATCAAACTGGTGCCTACCTTTGTTCTGATCTCTAGGATCAAATTTATTAAAGTTCTGTGGTGCCTTAAAAATATCTACCTGTTTCTTTCTATTACCTGTTACCTCTGCCTGAGCTGCTTGATACCTTTCAGCGACATTTAGTAACTCACCCAGCCTCTCTGCACCTTGTTCCATGAGAAACTTTCTCAGGTCTGGAGCCATGGACTCTTAATGTTCTATAAGGATCATTTCCTTAAGATCTTGGGTTTTCCCCAGAGAAGTCCATTTCTCCAAGTATGTCTCTAACCGTGAAGAGAACTGGTGATAGGTTTCACCTGACAGTAGTTTAGCATTCCTAAATTTTTTTCTATAAAATTCTCCATTCTTTTCATATCTTAACAAAAGAGCCTGCTTTAGCATGTCATAATTTTCTTGATCATCTCTGCTCATTTTGGCAAAAACTTCATAAGCTGTACCACGAAGCCCTTGAGATAACTTTAAGCTCCACCTTTCTCTCTCTAACCCATACGTGGTAGCTAATAGTTCATATCTATTTAGATAGCTCTCGATATCATCTTCTCTCTCAACAAAATGATCTAAACGAAAGTTCGTAGCTGAGGCTGAGGCTCCCTGACTAGCAGAGGCATCAGAGGTGAAGGGACTGGCACCATTTTCAGGAGCATGGCCTTGGAATTCCAACTCCCTTAGTCGTAACTCGTGTTCCCTTTGTAATCTCTTATCGTCTGCTTCCCTCTGTAATCTCTTATCTTCTACTTCCCTCTCTGCAGTCAATCGCTTGTCTTCCCTTTCGGCAGTCAGTCTTTTTTATTCTGCCTCCAATTGGATTCTCTTAGCCTCAGCCTCCAATTGTAACTTCTTAGCCTCAGCCTCTAATGCCCTAGCCTCTTTGTCAGCCTCAATCTGCAACCTCTTAATTTCTTTTTCAGCCTCTAACTTTCTTTCAGCTTCTTTTTCTAATCTTTTTTCTTCGCGTTCAATAAATTTGTCACATTCAGTAGTGACATAAGCAATCATAACTTGCCCGTCCATTCCTAACTCTTTAGCAGCCTGCATAGCAGCAGATCGAAATTTTGCCAGGTCGGCCATTGTCTAACAGGCAAATTTATACAATGTCTAACTTAAACGAGTCAATCTTTAACTAATTATCTAAGGACAACCACAAGCACTGAGAGCTCAACCTTATTTATTTTCACCCAAGGATACCTTTTATTTTTTTTTATTATTCCCTGAAGTGAATTACCCCCAATATATATAATAGGAGAAGATTCAAAATCCCGGACAGGACCCCAATATATGTGGTAAAGTGGGATGATATAAATATTTATAGGGGACTTAGTGTACTGACTGAGATCAGCTGTGAAGGTATCTGTATCTAATAAGTGTGGTGTATTACAGATGACCTTACTTTGCTACCACATTTAAACCTCAGTCAGACTTATTCTGGAATATTGTGATGACTACGTTGAATGTCTAGGGTTATGATAGTGATGAAGTGTATGTTCACAACAACCAACAGACAGATAAACAATTTAATTTAATCCACAATACTTTACAACACTGTGACACTCACATACATAGAACACTCTATAAGACTATCTTAATAAGTCAAGTGTTAACTTTTAAAATATGTATTAATTCCTTTCAACAATAGATATCCTGATTCAACTACAAAGTGAACCAGGAATCACAATCAAATGTAATCACAAGTTGTATGTACACAATTTATAGATAGGATCTTTGTATTGACATATATTATTATTGCAATATGTGTGTAAGTTGTGATGTAGTACTCTGAGGTAATACTGGCTTTTCAAGCTAGGTTGTTGTTTGTCATCATGACTTCAAGTGTTTGTTTCTGGTGGAAATAATATTGGAAAGGTTCACAGTTTCTTTTTATTTGAAACAAATAACTGTCCCTCTTGATTTAATGTATAGTCAATTTTAGAGGGGGGTATACACAAGATTGAGCTGCTCTGGCCAACGAAATCTTAACTTCTGTGTGGGCGGCAGGAAACTGTATCCTCTGCTCGCTTGCTTCACCGTTCTCTTGAGAAACAACACTGGTCGATATCTTGACCAAAGAGTATGCTACCAGCCTCTGGATTCAGCAAAACTCAGACCAGGTGCTGCTTTAATACTTTAGTACCACGGTCCCTGAAACAAGAAGGTTGTACCTCCTACTTCAGAACTAATTTATAATCTATTTCCACACTGAAGCACAATACATAACAAACACCGAGTTCAGCGCGGTAGGCCAACTGCTAGCTTCTCATGTATCAATATACACCAGTATTCCTCTCCCTAATGGTTACAACGCCTCTGCAATTCCAGCATTATTTCCTTCTATTCAATAAGATAGGTGTCATAGTACTATTTGGCAATCCCATGCAGATATACTCCTCTCCGACAAGTTTTTCCCATGGTGGAGCAATATCTAGGCTTTGCCTCATGTTTGCTACTGAACCACACACATACAGACATAAATTATCAATTCACATTCAATTTTCATCAAAAAGATATCAAATATGTCTAGCTTACCACAATTCAAGGAAATATTAAACAAGTACGTTGACTGGCGATGAGTTATGGCACAATTCCGATCTGCCTCTGTCCCAGGCTTTTATTAGAAAAATATGAGCTGGTTCTCAACGCACTTGCTTCTACAAATTGTATTTTCAAAAAGTGGCACTGAACTGACGCTCGTAATTGACTATATTAAATGGTCTAGCCAATGAGACCATGTTTACAAAAGCTTTTGAAAAAATGTACCCTTCCTATCGTTTCCATTAACAACCAAAAATAGTATTTGCAGTCGACTAATCATGTTTCGCCTTACATATTATTCTAGCCAATCAAATCGGATTTAACGTGGTGGCCTCATTTCCTCTAAAACAGTGTCCAAACACGCCATTATGAGCAAATATGATCCTGTGTTGTCAGACAACACCACTATAGTATTTTGGCTATAATTTGTTAATTATTAGACTATTTGCTTAACACCTAACATATTCTTTGTCAGCAAGTCCTAAGGCACCCAAATATATAAGTTTAATGGAGCTAAGTGGCTGCGTTCAAAATATGTATTTTCTTCTACCACCCGTTCACTTCTATACGATGGGGTGTCTTCTGTACTGTCAGGCTAATGTCAGGATTTCAGACGTAAAACAGTATTGTGTCATGTTTCCTAATAAGCATTAACCAGGTTTTTTAAAACCTTACCTCGTATTGGTAGTGTTTTGTGTCACTGTTTATTTGAAAAAAAAATCAAGCCTGCATGCCTTTCGCGTGGGGTGGCATTAATTTCATATCGCTAGACAACGTGTTAGTATTGCATGCGTTCCTCCGTACATCTCTCTCTCTCTCTTCTTCTAAGCCCGTCTGTCTTTTAGTTTCCGTAGTGCATAGTGACATTAATGTAATATTAAATCTAGGTCATTACGCAGTGTCTCTCTCAAGGTCGTACAAGAAATATAGTACTAGTTTTATTTTTAGAAACGCGTGTATTTGATGCAGTAGGCTTTACTAGCAAACGTGAAAGCGCTACAATTATGCAGACGAAGTAGAAAAAGGGGATTTCTTGTTTAACTAGTATGACGTTCTATAACACAGGCGTACGCTATTGTGACCGCACGGTTCTTTTACCATTCTTCTTTCCTTTTATTGAATTAATTCGTTAGGCTTTACATTTACTTTCTAATTTAGATGTGTGGATTTAGAATGTTTCACGACAATCTCTTCAGTTCAGATCTCCAATGTAGGCTTTTCACTTCATCTCCAGTGTAGCATTTCACCTCGGCTCTTCCAATGTAGGCTTTTCACTTCAACTCTCCAATGTATCTTTTCCCTTCAGCTCTCCAATGTACGCTTTTCACTTCGTTTCTCCAATGTAGGCTTTTCCCTTCAGCTCCCTAATGTAGGCTTTTCACTTCAGTTCTCCAATGTAGGCTTTTCACTTCAGCTCACCAATGTAGGCTTTTCACTTCAGCTCACTAATGTACGCTTTTCACTTCAGCTCTCCGATGCATCCTTTTCACTTCAGCTCTCCAATATAGGCTTTCACTACGTTCTTACTCAACATCGCTTATCTTCCCTTTAGATCAACCACGCTGATTTGAGTTATCTGGACTGTGTGCAATTAAATGTATGGATCGCAGCACTTTTGATTTGTTAAAATTTTATTTTTATCAGGTTTTAATTTGACGTTGTTGGTCGTTCAATAAAGTTATTTGAAATTTTTGATCTCAGCCGTGTACTGCTAGATCAGATGACGATCAGTGTGGAATAAACGGTCGCAATACACTAAAATCTTACTGTAATTTGTCGCGAGAAGTTAGATAATATTGATGATGTTGATGGATAAAAAGGTGTATCAGATGATACCAGGATAGTTGCCAGATAAGAGACTGGTCTTATAAGTAATACCCCATTCTCAGAAAGGAGTAATGGTGTACAGAGTTCATAGGTTTAAGTCTGGCTGTAAGGGTTACTGAACGAGATGGTAATATGCAGTCCAGTAATCTATGGTGCCCCTCTCCAAAGACCAACCTATGGACTGTTAAAGTATCAAGGGGTAATTAATAAAATTCAAAGTAACTTGAAATCAAACTTGAATAAAGTACTCAAAATAATGTAGTAACATTTTTTAGTTTTGTGATGGGGCCGTAAAGACACCCCGGCTTCCCCCTTCATGTTCATGGCATATTTATCACCCGTATATTTTCGATGTGCGCGCAGCACGCTGGGATGTAAAGAGTCTGACTCGGTAGAAGATTGATGAATAGGTCATAATAAAGCCTAAGAATTAGTTGTGGTGTGTTATATTTGATAGTCGTGTGTTATATTTGATAGTTGTGGAACATATTTGTGTTTTCATGCCTAATAGAGCAATAAAGGCGAGTGTTATTTGCGTGGCGCAATTAATACGCGCCGTGCAGTAAGTTGAGAGATTCGCTCGAGGGCTTATATAAAGAGATAGCGAGCGGCAAACAGGCCAATTTGAAGATTCAGACAAGACGAGAGAGAAACGAAGTTAGGCTAGCCCTGTGTCGGTAGAAGAGGAACAGAGACATGACACGTGAGTTTGATTTAAAAGCAGATTAGCTTATTTCCTAGTGAAATTACCATTATTTCCCTGTAGCTTTAGAATTATATTGAGCGTGCCTGTTTTAATGGTTAATGAAATAAATAGATTGATGTGTTTCCAGGATCTTATAATTTAGTCTTGAAATATAAATGAGTGAAAATAATATGCGTGGATTGATTTTAATAGTGTAAGTCCAAATCACAGATGTGAGAGTTTTAGTAGCAATTATTTAATCCATCAGACCAGGCAAATATAGTATGAAACTATTTCACACATGAAACCAGGCAGAGAAGCGATTTATTACTTGAATTTAAATAATATTAACTGTTATCAAGATGGCAGCCACGTGGTGATGACTGTATAAAAGCGGCGCGAGGAGTCTGCAGTAACACTCTTAGATATCAAGCCTATAATGTTACGCTGTTTTATATCGTGTGAATTGACACGTGGTTGAAAGTAGGTTAAATGTAATTTTCCCCAGTAATAGGAGAGAGAGAGTTTTCGTGTTAAATTTCCTTTAGTTGATGTATTTAGTTCCAGTTTTGTTAAAGTTAAGAATAATTATATTTTATTCTTTGATGCGACAGTAATTTAGTGGTATTTCACGATTATTGATTATTCTACAGTATATCTTTAGTGGGTTACTGTTGCCAGTAATTTTAATGGAAGGGACGTGATCTGGAAAATGTTAGGTGAGCAGATTAGATTATGGGTTGTCGTTGCTTGAAGACGTGATTGTCTTTAAGGTTAGGTTAAATTGTAATAGTAGAAGTAAAGTTGGAAAGCGTGTGAACGCTAGTCATTTCAATTGTGGAGATTTATTCACTCCGAACTGTTTTGAGCTACGGGTGTTTTAGCTATTTGTGGCTAGCACGTGCAAGTAGTGAGACTGAGCGGTGTTTTTTAACAGCCGGGTCTCGTATCTGTTTTAGGCGGGAGATGTGTATTCCCGTGGGCAGTGAGTTTTGGGCATCGACTGGAGATAGTCGGCCCCATAGTGTGTGTTTTCGATGGTAAGCCTGTACAGTGCTGAAGATAAGAGGCCATGATTTGTGTAAGGCCATTGTTTCCTTAGAGAGGATAATTTTGATATGTGAAGACATGTTGATAAGTGATATTATTGCAAACTGCTGGGTGAGCAGTATTGTGTGTATTTTGGGATGTTAGGATCCATTGACTTATATTGTGATATAATCTTATAGTGTGATATAATCGCGCTAATATGAGGAAAGGCGAGATTATTGCAGACTGCCGGGTATGGAGTCTTGTGAGAAATTGCTGGTAGGACTCATTAGATTATGATAGCGCTTATGTGAGGAGTATCTGGAGGATACCATATTTATATTAGCACGGCGGGGATGTCCAGTTGCTAACGGATCCATTATTATTATGATAGCGCTTATGTGAGGAGTATCTGGAGGATACCATATTTATATTAGCACGGCGGGGATGTCCGGTTGCTAACGGATCCATAATATTTATGATAGCGCTTATGTGAGGAGTATCTGGAGGATACCATATTTATGTTAGCACGGCGGGGATGTCCGGTTGCTAACGGATCCATTATTATTATTATAGCGCTAATGTGAGGACAGGTGAATAGCGCTGAGTTGAGGAGTATCTTTAAGGAGGCCATGGATATTGTAGTATCTGCATGATTCTGAGATGTGAGAAGTACTTTGTATTGTATTGCTGTAATCTGTAATTTGACTATGACTGTGTATTCGATGTTAACGTAACGTGTTGTGGTGTAATAAACGTCATTAACTATCACCAGCCGTTACACCCTTCCATGCTTCTGATGTGTGTATCTGTAGTGTGTGACTGTACCTATACACACCCCACTTATGACACCAACACACAACCGTAGTATTATCAACAGTACCCAGCCATTAAACTATTAAATGAGTATTATCAGTGGTGATCAAACTCGACTATTATCAGTTATGTACCCAGTATGAATTAACGTACAAGTATCAGTTACTTTGAGTGAGGTGAGAATATGTATTTAGATTTCTGGAGAGCGCGAGGCTACGCCTTAGGGCGTAAGGCACATTTGAGACATAAACGTTCCTGTTTGCTCCTTGCGGAGCAGGGCGACACCAGTGCGGCTGAATCCAACAGAAGCCTGCATGAAGCATTTATATGCTATGGCAGTGGTTTGTTTCAGTAACGATGTGTTTCATATGATGAGTTCCCAATCTCATCAGGGGTCATATACGACACGCTTGTTGCCAGGCGCACCAGTCGTCACTTACGACATGTTCAGAATGGAGTAATGAATATTGAGATGGATCAGTTGCGAGGTAGTGGTTTATGCCCATTAAGGAGAGTATTGGTTGTACATATTGTTTAATTCTATTTGATACATATTTTGTTATGATTTAATTATTGTTATGTGAAGAATGGTTTGTGAGAGCACGTGGGCTCAATTGGAGATATATATTTCTCTTCTCCGCTCCTGAGGGAGCATGGGGCCACCAGTGTGATTTGCCTCCGTATGAAGCATTCAGATGCTCGTGCAGTAGTAGTTTCGGTAGCAATCTGTGTTACATGGTGAGATTGCCAGCCTCATGCACAACACCATACTAGTCTCATTGGACGACATGCATGAGTGTGTGTGTGTGTGATAGCTGAGTGTGTGCTCTTGCAGTAGTGGTTTCGGTAGCAACCGATGTTACACGGTGAGATTGCCAGCCACATGCACAACACCTTACTAGTCGCATTGGACGATATGCATGAGTATGTGCGTGTGTGATAGTTGAGGGTGTCAGGTGGCGTGGAAGGACTGTTTGGCAGGTGAGAGTATCATTATTTAACTATGATTTTAACCAGTCGTTGCTTTGTTTGCTTCTTCAGATTAGCAATCGAGCACAGGCTGGGTGTTTGTTTGGTGTTTGGTTTGTTGGTTTATTTGTTTAATGTTTGCTTCAGTGTGCTCTTAATGTCACTGATAGGGTTGTAGAAATAAATACAGCCCCTGGCTTAAGAATCAGAGTTTTATTGTTGAATTTGGTCGGTTGCGAGTGTGAAAGAGAGTGATCACATATCACAACAACATCCTCATCTCGCCCACCCTATCACAGTTTTAATAATTTACATTAATCTGGTTTTGTGTTGTGTTATTGTATTTCTCTGGAAACTCAAAAATGGTGATGGGATAAAACAATATGATGATGCTGTTGTATATGTTACAAATAATATAATACACTAATTTGATATTTAATTACTGATATTAATGTCTCTGTCTTGTTGGATCTTGGTCACTAGTTGGATGAATGTTCATATTCACTTTAATTAATTCACTCTGGATCAAGTGTCACTGTTAGTACTTGAAAATATAATCAAGGTATTTATATATTTAAACTGTCACTGGGACTTGTATCTATAGTCACTGTTCACTCATGAATTTACCAGTTATAACTATACTGTGATGTGGTACGTCATGCTCAGCTAGGCAGCCGTGTCTTAAAGGACTTATCTTCAATACCTCTTCCTTCTCTGTTAATGAAGCAGTAAGGAATGGAACACCCAAAGCTGAGGGTTTCCACTCTCACACCTGATGTCTATACTTGGTGCTTGAACACTTCTTACACCGATACAGTAGAACACCAGTTATCTTCAATGCTGACAAGGTGATCGACAGGATACGATATGACCTGAAACACAATATGTCCTTCATAGCATCTGGCTCTAGAATCTTCCTACACAGATATGAGATGCAGTGAGAAAGTTCAGAATAGTTGATGGTAAATCAGTAAAGACAGATCAAGTCAGTGACAAGTAGATTTATTCAATACAATAATTTATCATTCATAAAAATCACTTTCCAAATATGTCCATGACTGACTTCACTAGGAACGCATAGGCCTCATGGTAAGTGTTAAGTGTATACTCAAACATTAGGCCTACATGAAATCAATTACTTTCATTATTTCCTTATTGCTGATGGTATTGTCCGGTCCAACAATCAGAAAAGGCTTTAAAAGCTTCTGAAAACTAATAGCTTTCTTTCCATCCTTCCTTTGATTTAATTTCGAAACATAATTTATTTACATTTGACGGCGTGAGTGAAATTCTTCACGAGTAGCCTCCCCTTTTATTCCTCCCAGCGGATGACGAGAAGACAAACGATTCCATTGGCTGGTTTTGCCTACCTAGTTTACTAAATTTTCTTCGAAGATGAAGCTTCCTCTGACCAATCTGTTAATCTATTAAAACTTTCATAATTTCTTACTCCGTTGTTCTTCAACCGAATGTCTCCACCGAGGTCTTATTTTTAATCTGCCGATTAGTCGCTATCATTCTAACAAACTATCCGTTCTCTCCCTCCCCTGTATATTTTGCTATCGCAGTCAAAACAGATCTTTGAAGGACCGAGGACTAGAATGGAACCAGGCCAGGAAGAAGACAGCTGATAGAATAGTGTGGCGCTCTCTCTTCCAAACCTCTACACCTCACGGTAGAAGGGGAACGACTAAGTAAGTAAGTAAGTCAAAACAGGGTAAAACTGCTTCCGATCCTTGTTATAATGGCATATAAACACTCATAACTCCTGTACCACTGCTCCTATAGCTTAGATTCAGGTATCTACTAAAAGGTTAAGATATCTAGTATCTACTGTGATCATCGGACAGGATGAAATCAATTATCCTTTGTCCAGAAGTAACAAATAAACACACACGTTAGGACAAACTTCAACTGGCCTTCCTGCCCCAGCTCACGGGTTCATGTTTATAGCGTTCGGTGCAGCGATTGGTCGAATTTTTTGTTGCACATTCCGCTATAGTTAGGCAAGGTAGGCTCTCGTTAATTGCCATTAGATATTGGTTCAGACACTACGTTACATAACTGAAATTGGAAAAAACGAAGATAAAAAATTACTTCATTAATATATGCATGGTTTCCCCGTGTAGTTTCAGGGAGTCTGAAGAGACAAAGAAAGAACACGACGACTGCACCGTCAGGCATGTTGTACAAGGCAACTAATATGACATTGTGCACGGAGCTCGCAACCTCTTTATGTAAAACCAATTGCTATACAAAAACACCGTTGCAAGACCACGTGACTGCTTGGTGAAGGCTTCCTGCAAGGGGACCTGCTGTAGTGGGAGGCTCCATGCTCCGTAGGGAGCGCAAAGGAAACTGATGATTATGATGATCTTATGCATGGTTGCTCCAAAATTGAATTGAAATTGTGTTTAAATGGCTTACATATTTAGTGTGTAAATCATTAAGAATAACTATCTTTTTTTCCCCCGAAACAATCCCATATTCGAATCTAAGAGTACTGGGTGCTGAACATCATCATCGTCATCTTGTTTTGGTCATGACCTTTGGCTTGAGAACCAATAGATTAGAAAAATGTTTCTGTTGGCTGTTGAACTAAAATAACCAAACACAATCAGCAATCTTCTAGCGAGTCCTTCCATAATTTATGTCAGCTGACTGACGGAACACCATCTGAGTGTGGTTAGGTTCAAGGAACGTTCAGGAGTGAATACTCCTGACCCAAATTGCGGGATGAGCGAAAATAGGTACTAGATCTGACTAAGACACAAGACAAGAGAATTGCAAGGTCTTCGTCAGGGACAAACGAAAAAAAAAAACAGAAGAGAAAGAAGGCAAGAAAAAATGTTAACACAGTTAAACACGTAAGACATTATTAATAAAAATAGCAGCAACCGGAAAACAGAAGTAGATGGAGAGGTTCTAGTGAAAATCTGTATGACCAAATGTTTCTGACTCGCGAAATGACCTACTTGGCTTGGCCAATGGGTTACGGATGTGGTGGGTTTTGATGTTAAGAAGAATGGTGTGCATATAGTTGTACTTGAGTGAGGTCAACTGTGAAGGTCTCTGAGGTAGACAATGGACAGCTGTGTTACAGAGAACCTTTCTTAATACCACCTTACGATCTCACTCTAAGTTATATTCTTTCTTGACTAGCGCGACTGAAAGCTACATACAGTGTCTAGGGTAATGTAAGAGTGATGCTATAAGAATTCAGTACAAACACATACACATACAGATATTAAATGCTATTAGGAACTTGACTAACACCAGTGAGTAAATTTTATGGTTTTGAATTTCTTTTTCAAATTTATTTGTCCTGAACCTAAAATTATTTTGGGTCAGGACCACAACTCAGTTGAATCACAATATACATATATATAAAACGGGCTGATCACCCGTTTGCCAGTCACTTCGATTACGGAAACCACAGCAAATGGATTGATTTGCCGTTGCCCTAAAGACGCCATTAGGCGTGATGGGAAACAATGGCAAAGAAAACCTATCTGCTGTTGCCCTAAGACGCCACTAGGCGTAATGGCCACTGACTGCTTTGACGGTCGGTGGCTAAGGACGGAAGAAGAAGAAGAATACATATATATATACAAATATAAATATATTTACATAACTAGGACCATGTGTCCAAAGAACATTGTTACCAATGAAATTTTCAAATATCATTTCTTAATCTATGATAACTTCTGGTATTAGGAGACAGGTTGGGAATTTATCCTCATTCCAGTGTTCTTTTGTTAATTATCTCACTGTTTATTTTAGGCACTTTTGATGGAACTGTATTTAGTATAATGGAGATCTGTCCAACGTTTCTTATTATAATAAGTTGTCTCAGGCCAGATAGTATGACTTATCTGGACCCAGGAATCACAGCAGTTGTCGTAGAGTCGGCCACAAGCCACAGTCTCCTCTGGTCTTTCAAATGCTTGAGTACAGACTTAGTAAGAGGGACTCCTCACAATAGTGTAGGCTTTCTCACTCAGACAATTCGTTGACACCAGATAAGTGCCAGCAGAACCCCTGCAAATGAAATTTATGTGCCTGTCTCAACATCACTTCAATTCCATCAAAGTCACAATTAATAATACAATTCAACAAAAGAACATGGTCAGTTCTTCTCTGACCAACCCTGCTCCTCCACTCTACTTTGATGGAACAATTTATACCAGATTCTCATCTTTTCCCTAATGGCTGTTACGCCTCTGCCATTTGCACTGATCTCTTTCTATAAAATAGGATGGGTGATATGATTCATGATGCCCCCTGCATGTTCTTTGGTATCTACCTCACTCTGGTAGCTTATATACAATGGATACCTTATAGGCCCTGACAGTGGTTGCTGGGGACCTATGTACTGACTAATCATGATGGCTTTTCATCTAACATTCTCTGACATTTATTTATTTTAAATAAAAGATAATTAATAGTCATCTTACCACAATATTCAATGAAAAACACACAAGTTATACGTTGACTGGCAATAGAATTACACATTCGTTCCTTCTGCCTTTGTCCAGACTGCTGAGATAAATATGGTCTACAGCAATGCTGCTCTCAACGCACCTGCTTCATCTAAGGTTTTTGAAAAATGGCGACAAAGCCTTATAATTTCAAACGCAGCTTTGGTAAGCTGGCCAATGATTTTCCATCTCTCAATTGTAAATAAAGTCTTTCAAAATAAAATTCAACGGTTCCTACGTTACTCGGTTTAGTATATTTTTAGTTTTGAGGTCGGCCAATAATGCATCGTATTTTGAAAATCGCCCTAGGCAAGGCTAGCAAGTTGGTTTTATTTTTAGAAACAATGCGAGACGCGATTAGCATTGTGTTATCTATCCGTTCCCCTCCCCTCTACAATGTATTCTAGGCAAATACTCCATTTGAACTTGGAAAAGTGGTACGTTTATTGTCAAGGACGAATTTGAAAAGGGGTACCTTTTTGTTCGGCTAATGCGTTATCAACTAATCAATACGCTGAAGGCGTCGGTGACGACAACAATTCTCTACCAAAATTTTTAGTTCTAGCCTATCTTTGACTTTATGCACTATACTGTTATATTCTAATTTAGATATTGTATTTAGAATATCACCATAACGGAGGATTCAATTTTTCTTTAGTATATGTTGGTTTTCTTTATAGGATCCCTCACGCGACACTAAACAGTATGAGTCAGTAATGGTTTCCGCTCACCAGTCAAATGCGCGACACCGATTAAAGCTGACAATAACTACTTCATCATCTTAACAGTCTCCATCATATCATTCTCTCGTCTTGTTTTTATCCGCTTCCTTGTTATTTTCTAATATATGTAACTGTCACATTAGGATTTGTGTAGGTGAATGGTGGAGTAGATGGGGCTGAGTGTCACTGAAATTGTCCCATGTGTGAAGGTAATGCGTTTAAGTTAAACTCATGAAAAAATGACATGTCTAATGGATAGTTAGTCCTGAATCGAGTTTGTAGTGACTGTCGCATGAGATTGTGAAAAACGTGTTTGTGTGTGCACTCAAGTCTCACTCCACGTTTCTTCTGCTTATCCGACAGGCAGCCTGCTAATCAATAGGTTAGAGTCCCTACTTCACGTCCCTGCGGCTACGAAGACAACCAACATGATGCATACTGGGTTAGAGTCCCAGATAATGGATACTGGGTTAGAGTCCCAGATGATGAATACTGGGTTAGAAATCCAGAAGCTGAGTCCTGGGTTAGAGTACCAGGAAAACAGTGAGACACGATGTGAAGAGGCGTACCCACCCAACTGAACGATCGGAGGGTAGGCGCCCCTCTCAGAGCCCTGATCAACCCTGGTGCACAAAAGAGGCGCTAGAAGCCGGGGGTGTTTATTCCAATTGTTTCTAAGGAACTTTGGAAAACGGTACCGAGAGCTTTCTCTCGGGGGCCTCGGGTTCACTTCGGGGGATTGGCAGCTCTGCGAAAGCTGGAGCGATCCCGGACCATATGATCATAGCCTAACTTGAAAAATGGAAGGGCGGGAGATGAATGTGGGGCCGACGACCCAGACTTCTACCCCCCATTTCACAAACGTCGTGAAACAGCGATGGAAGAAGAAATACCGCCCGATACATCCTACCTTCGGTCAAAGGTAGAAGCTACCGACGTCCGGCGTGACTCAGTATAAAACCCGAGTGCGATAGGAGAAAAATTAGAACCCTCCCGCCGACGCTTCAGTATATCTGAAATACCCCATCTGCTGGAATACAGCAATGCACTTCAGATGAGTTCTGACACTTCTAATAACCCACCAAAATTGTTGGTGATAAGGATGGAGAAGTTTCAAATCCGCCTTGGAATGGCACTGGTCTGAAAGTGCAATCTCACTTATGCCCCAGTGTGGGTACAGGCGAACAGGACCCCGATGAACCTGTCGGCCCCCCTCTCTGTTAATTCTTTATCTGTATTTCTTTGGGCCGCGATGGCCCAGCCCCTGTGAAAATTAGAGAGAGACCCCATTGATTCTATTTCTGTGCCGACTGAAAAGCCTGGTCAGAAATCGGTCGCTAAACCTTTCGTCGCAGAAATACATCCGAGGCACCCGTCCCGTATCTTTTCAGTAGCGGAGACGCCTCTGCCTTATTCGGCAACTTTGTAAACAGAACCAGAGTCGGCCGGTTACTGCGCCTAGCGCGCAACCTTTTACGTATTCTCCCCCTGTTGCATATAGCGACCGACCGCCTGATGAAGATCATAGTAAGGACAGGGTATCCACTGACCAGGTAAACTTACGCACTATGGAAGGGGCGTTGGCAGACAGCGTTAGCGCTGAACTGCTTAGGCGTTGTAGGCAATCTGGAAAGAAAGAAGGTGTAATTAGACCCCTTCTGAGTGATGGAGAAAAAAGTGGCCAGACCATTTCCATCAAATGAATTTTTAAATGTAATTCAATACTTAGTGGGGACGTTCTGTCATGATTTAATTGAAATGTCTGACACTTTGGTCTGAGTGGTCTGCCTTGTTCTATTTCTATTTCTTGTGTACGCCAACTTTTCTGTCTGATTGCTCTTAATAGCTCTAATTCTGTCGTTAGTCCCGTCAACCTTGACATGGGCCAAGCTAAGTCAATCCTTTGCACGTGAAAATAGCGGCATTTTTGCCAAAGGTCTTTTATGTAGCGATTCTTGGGGATCGGCAAGTACCTTGTCTCTTAGATTTATGGAGGACACGGGGAATTCTCTGCCCTTTATTTTATGCCGTCCTCGATTTCACCCAGAACGCAAGTGAGAGATTGACATCTTAAACACAGTCAAATTATGGTGGAGAAGTAGTCCTTTAGAGACCAGTACATATCTCACTACTCTCCAGAAGTCATATCTCTCCCCATAATTTCATTAGTGACTCTGTTTTTTCTACTTTCACATTACACATTTATATTCTGTCTACACTCAGATGTTCTCTAATTTTCCATACTTGTGACACCTTTTTGGATTCTAATATTACGCCGCTTCCTGTCTCGCGAGACGGCCAGGGACTCTCTCCCGTATGTCTTACGTCTGTATTTGTTTCATCTCGTGCGCGTGCGAAAGCCACGCTAAGCCAGTTGCAGACTATATCTTATTATTAAAGCCAAGCGTCCCTAGCACTCTTTACCATTTAATCTTTACGATCGAGATCCCGTGTTACTTTATTTCCTCTTTAATATATATAGTTCTTAAAGTAAAGTGATTTTTGTGTGACCGGGAGTTTCTTATCTTTTTTATTAAGCACGCTACCAATTTAAACTCCGCTAAGAGCTAAGCCAAAAGATCGGATTTTTCGAAAGACAGAAGCGAGCTGATGTATATTTATTCGACCAAAGTTTTCTATTTGGACATGTGTATAAATAATTCTGTAAATATTGGTGCTATATGATATATATTGGGTTTGAGTGCACAGGAATTTTTTGCATTCATCCAGTGGCAATTCTAATGTAGGGCAAATACCCCTCGGGCCCGCACTCTATTCTCATTTCGATATTTTTCCTAGTTTATAATTTACATGTAATGGTTGGATGCTTAATGTTTGGGTTTCACCTGTTACCACAGTGGGTGCGGCACGAGTGGGGGTGAATATTTTAGCTTTAGATGCCACGGGACCTGCGGTAACGCATGGCTGGGTTTTACCTGTGTGAATATTTAGGAAGCAGAGCAGGGTGGAGTACGGTGTGGTGTGTTTTGATCTAGTGGAACAACGTAATTTGTTAGAAAACATTAGAGATGGCTGTACAGTGGTTAACGAGATTTTTTTTACATGTTTGTATTTTTCAGAGCGTGGTCACAAGCTTGTAATTTGTGATCTCATACTCGTATTTGGGGCACCTTACGTCGTCAAGGACCCACCTGGCATGTGCTTGATAATCGTCACCTTGCCAGTCATAAATATATCTACTGTTAATATATATTTCGCCAGTGCCTACGGGCTGTTGACGTTGCCATCCATTCTTCGGGGCAATATCGTCAGACACATTGACGTCCTGTCACCTTGGAGTACATACTCACAACCTTTAGCAGGATATACATCTCCAGCCAGACTGGCTGCCACCGTTGCCATCGAGTCGTGTCGGAACCCGGTCAGACCAATTGAAAGCCAGTAAACCCGGAGTAGATTTGGCGGAGTTTGCAGATAATCTTCACCTTGCCAGTACTAGTCACCTACCTGAAGCTCAAGTCAACTTTATCCAACACATAGAGTCGCAACCCGTGGGGTCCTCATATATATTCGTTGTGCTAGCACTTATCATTACTGCTCGAACATTTGGATTTAGCAGTGGGTGCAGTGATATTCGCGCTAGTGTTGTCTCCTTCACCAGCGCCCTGGAAAGTGGGTGTGCGCTTGGATTTATTTAACAGTCATAAATATATCTACTGTTAATATATATTTCGCCAGTGCCTACGGGCTGTTGACGTTGCCATCCATTCTTCGGGGCAATATCGTCAGACCCATTGACGTCCTGTCACCTTGGAGTACATACTCACAACCTTTAGCAGGATATACATCTCCAGCCAGACTGGCTGCCACCGTTGCCATCGAGTCGTGTCGGAACCCGGTCAGACCAATTGAAAGCCAGTAAACCCGGAGTAGATTTGGCGGAGTTTGCAGATAATCTTCACCTTGCCAGTACTAGTCACCTACCTGAAGCTCAAGTCAACTTTATCCAACACATAGAGTCGCAACCCGTGGGGTCCTCATATATATTCGTTGTGCTAGCACTTATCATTACTGCTCGAACATTTGGATTTAGCAGTGGGTGCAGTGATATTCGCGCTAGTGTTGTCTCCTTCACCCGCGCCCTGGAAAGTGGGTGTGCGCTTGGATTTATTTAACAGCTGTTCAACGGGGAGCTTATCTCCACATCATTTGGATATCAAATTAGGAGGAACAGGGTTGATTTCCTTAGCGGTGGATTACCTTTAGCTACCAAGAAAGAAGGACTTTATAGGCTAGGCCGTCTCTATCACAAGGGACTGGGGGCCTACCCCATTTAGTTGCACTTAGTAGTGAGACGGCCCCGCTCTCGCAACGAGTCGTGGGCCGGCAGTCAGTAATCTGGTGTCGCTTTCGGCCACTCCTGTCCGACTAGTCGGCAGGCGGCCAGTGGTTCTCGCAAGAATAAAATCGCCGGGGCCGCCGGGATCCGCTCTGCACAGAGCGCTGTCTCCCTCCCCGCGCGAGCGACGAAATGCTCTGTTCAGACAGTTATCTGGTTGATCCTGCCAGTAGTCATATGCTTGTCTCAAAGATTAAGCCATGCATGTCTAAGTTCACACTGTCTCACGGTGAAACCGCAAATGGCTCATTAAATCAGTCGAGGTTCCTTAGATGACACGATCCTACTTGGATAACTGTGGCAATTCTAGAGCTAATGCCAGACCCTCTGCTCTCGAGGTGCTGTATCCCTTATGCAGTCAGAAATGACTAAAAGGGAAGATGAATTGGAGGGCAAGTTCCGTATCCTACTAGTGACAGGCGGTTGCTACTGGTGTCAGACTGTATCGGCTAGACCGTTCCTCTGACGTCCAGGCCGGGTCTCGCTGCACGGGCAACAGCTTGATCTACAATTGCCCAACCTCGTGCCACCGAAAGTTATTTTGGGAGGTACGCTCCTTTGGTCAGAAATGACTGGTAGGGAAGATCACAAGATCACAGTAGTGAGGAAGTATCTGATTGCTGGTGTGGGCGTGAGGCGGAGACGCTTCCTGGTGTTATTGAGCGAAGTGGTGTGTTAGTTTTATCTGTGGTTGTGATTCATTAGCCTGCATAGATCGTGAAGGCATTATTTATTTTTCTGTGATTCAAGTTGTGGTTTTTCTTTAAAAAACATATTTATATGTGATATGTGGTCAGAAGCCCTTCTATTCTAACTGTCACTTGATGTTTGCTGTGTGTCCTTACTGTACTAGAGTATTCTATTTAGCATCTGGAGGGGTGAGAGATTGACATCTTAAACACAGTCGAAGTATGGTGGAGAAGTAGTCCTTTAGAGACCAGTACATATCTCACTACTCTCCAGAAGTCATATCTAGCCCCATAATTTCATTAGTGACTCTGTTTTCTCTACTTTCACATTACACATTTATATTCTGTCTACACACAGACGTTCTCTAATTGTCCATACTTGTGACATCTTTTTGGATTGATATTTCGGATGCCGCCCATATTTCAGCAGCAGCCCATAGTGGCTTGATATTTCGCAAGCTGCCCAGAGCGGCTAGAGTAAGACAGTGATACTCTGTCAGCACAGGATTTCTTGAGTGGCCCAGGTGGGGGCCAGTGTAAGGTCGATATATTGTTTATTGTAAGGCCCAGATGTGACTGTTAAGAAACCGATGTACTAAGTATTATAAGGCTGGTATGCAATTAAGTAACGTGCGATGTCCAGGACTTGATATGTTCGTCTAATATATTTTTTAGAACTGCTAGCCAGCGTCAGTATCAATTTATTTCCGTCGTGTGCTGTCATTCATCAACCAAAATAGCAGCATGCATTATCTCATACCCATAGACACATATACACCTCAGATAACAACAACATCTGTTATTCGACGTCTTGGCAACTAATAAACGCCCCATGACATCCTGAGGTCAACAAGTATCGTTTGACAATCACTTATTACTGTTACGACACACATGTAAACAGTAAATGACTAAATAACAATAAATCAAAGGAAAACAAAATAAAATAAAGTCAATTACTCAAAGACAGCACTGAATCCATCCGATGCCTTCTCATAACCAGAGGCTTCTCCATTACTCTGTTCGCTGTCTCTTTTACCAGGACTTTCCCCAGAATTAAGATAATATTCAATCTTCTTTAAGTCCTCTAAGTCCAGAAGGGCGCAGTTGTGACTGTGTATACCAATTCGACAATTCCGCTTCCTGTGTTGTACAAGATAAATACGAAATATTAGCTGTATGATCTAATTAATCAAAGAAAAACCAGACTTTATCAATTAATCAATCACTGACTTTTAATTTAGAAAATTCGCCATCATCTTAATTTCTGTCGATTAATCCATCACAAGCGATGTAAGGGTAACAAGAAGGGTGTGCTAAGGGCGTAATCTACACGGTAATTACACACAGTGAACCGTCACTTGTACTAAAGATTGTGATACTCTTAATGTAATACTTTATTAGTATCTCTTAACTACATTCATCCACTAATTCATTCACATTCACAACCACTCACCCAAAAATTTACTCATTCGAGACTATCTATCTATCTATCTATCTATCTATCTATCTATCTATCTATCTATCTATCTATCTATCTATCTATCTATCTATCTATCTATCTATCTATCTATCTATCTCTATCTATCTATCTATCTATCTATCTATCTATCTATCTATCTATCTATCTATCTATCTATCTATCTATCTATCTATCTATCTATCTATCTATCTATCTATCTATCTATCTATCTATCTATCTATCTATCTATCTATCTATCTATCTATCTATCTATCTATCTATCTATCTATCTATCTATCTATCTATCTATCTATCTATCTATCTATCTATCTATCTATCTATCTATCTATCTATCTATCTATCTATCTATCTATCTATCTATCTATCTATCTATCTATCTATCTATCTATCTATCTATCTTTCTACTTACTTACTTACCTTCCTACCTACCTACCTACCTACCTGCACGGATGCCTGCCTGCCCGTCTGTCTGTCTATCTATAGATATAGTATATATCTATCTATCTACCTACTTACCTACCTACCCACATACACACCCACCCACCCATCCATCCATCCATCCAAGAGAGAGAGATTGGGTATACTTAAGAATACAAAAGTGAGTTGTGGAGCTTGGAAAAAGAGATAACTTTAATAGATCTTCTTCCAGGCTGTCTTACGATTCTCCCAAATCACGCACATTACCTGTGTTTTTCTCCTATCTAGTTTGCATTTCACTAGAGTTGTCTAACTCATAATCCACATTCTCCTCAACTCACGACAATCATTAGTATTTATGTCTCTTAATCACTTTCTCATTGTAATATACGTATTTGTAGTAAAAGAGTGTTTTATTTTGTTGTCAACACAAACTAAACAATTCAAAATGACTTTTAAGAATAGAAAAAATACTTAAAGGTCATATTTGGTAAAAGGCAAAATAATAACTGGTACTGCCATACCAATAGGGCCGGAGTGGCTAAGAGGTTTGGCGTCAGCCTCTAATTCTAAAGATATCGGGTTCGGTTCCCAGTAGAGGGAATATATTTGAAGGAATTTTTTTCAGAACCAGTAAGTCCTAACGATATCACTGCAGTTGGAAATCGTAAAGAGTAGGCTATACGGCCGCTGTCCTGGCAAAATGTACAAAATTAGGACAACCTACACACCACAAAAATGTTTATAGAATGTGTGATTCCTGTACATACACATTGGGATCCTTGCCGGTGCTATGGAGTTTCTGCACCGTGCTGAGATCCTCCTTGGGTGATCTAAGACAGGAGATCGGAGCACTGATAGAGTTGTCTGTGCGCAATGAAGATGGTCATTAAAACCAATCCAAACCAAACCAATAAAAAATACATGTGACTTAGATAACGAAACAATTTGGTAAGCTTGTAATAATTCTTGTATAATCAAAGACATCAGCGTCTGCAGTATCACAGAGAGTCTAGCTTTTACTATCGTTGATATCACAGCCGCAACACCATAATCAAACATTAAGAATATCTTTAAAGAGCCATACGCATGTATGCCTAGAACAGTACATATTGTATTTAATGTGGATTGGCTGAAGCTTCTGATCTAATAAGTGTATATAATAAAAACTGTTTCTATTCGCAAGATTGTTGTTATTACAGAAAATGACCGTCAGCAACAAAAAGAGAAAACTCACCTTGCAACATTGTCCGGATCCACGGCAGAGACGCAAAATGTTGTGAATAAATATACCGCGAGAAATACCTGGTACATCATGTCTCTCAAATAGTTGCTACCTGTAAATCAATAATATGTTTAGCTTAGTTATGTAAGAGAGAGAGAGAGAGCTTTATGCATCAGGTAATCATTTAATAAATCAATCAATAATTAGAAAACATTTTTAAGCATATTATTTTGTTCATTAGTGGTTTACTTAAACTAGGGGTAGATAACCCAAGAGCTGTAGGATCTACTTTATAAACTCTAAGCTCTCTATATACCTGCCTTGATGAAATCGTGTCTGGTTTCAGAGTACGTGAAATGTGGGATAAGTGCATTCTGTACGTAACTTTTAACTCTACTGGACGACCTTCTTCCTACATATCCATCAACAGAACAGTAAACATTTAAACTGACATTTTACCTAATGTTAATTTCACTTCAACAGGAAGACTACATTCTTATCTTTTACAGTTCACAAAAAGTGATATTTAGTAAGCTGGTTCGTGGGTTTTTATTTTAATATAGAAACGCGGACAAAGTATCTTTAATCGTGGGAATACATGGCTTTTAAATATCAGAGGGAGAGGGCTATCTGAAATTACCCTAGCTTAAGAATTATTCCTTTTCCCCCCTTCCGTCATGCAGAGATCTACCAAACTATGCCTAAGATTTATAGTAGGTCGCTATGGATCGGTTGCCGAGTTCTGATTTAAACGTTTAACAATTTACTGCCCAGATTTAGTGTGTGATAGAAACATTTGCGCGCTGTTTGATAGAAACATATGAAGCGTTGTGTGACAGAAACATATGAAGCGTTGTGTGACAGAAACATATGAAGCGTTGTGTGATAGAAAAATGTGACGCGTTGTGTGATAGAAACATGTGAAGCGTTGTGTGATGGAAACATGTGCAGCGTTGTGTGATAGAAACATATGAAGCGTTGTGTGATTGAAACATGTGAAGCGTTGTGTGACTGAAACATATGAAACGTTGTGTGATAGAAACATTTGAAGCGTTGTGTGATAGAAACATTTGAAGCGTTGTGTGATAGAAACATACGAAGCGTTGTATGATAGAAGCATATGAAGCGTTGTGCGATAAGAGCAAATCGTACCACTGTTCATTATATATTATTGGGAACAACGAAAGCGAAAACCATGAAGTTTGAGACTTTCATAACTGGGTGCTTGCGCAGAACAGACGGATCGTTGTTGTTTAATTAAGGCTTCTGAGTTCCTCTCTCTCTTTTGTAGCCAATACCCAGTTGAAGACTCCGTGGTATTATCAACACTGTAGATGTAGACTTTTCCTGTGGCTTTTCTACCCTACAGTTGTATGACAAGGTTAACAATGTGGAACTGATGGAAAGTGGAATATTTTTTTGAAGCACGAAACCACCATTGCAGTTGGTCTCTGTAAAGAACTTTATTATGGTGGGTGTGGGTTGTATGTAGTTGATGATCAACAATGGCTCGTACGGATTAATATAACGCCACCGGCACAGTTCCATAACATTTATTCGACTGATAGATACATCATGGAAATCAATTACATTAGCAAGCATACTGACATCACATGCAGGCTGACATTGCTTGTAGGAAATAACTATCCTGTTCACGCACTGGCATTATGGGAACACTAATAGTACACACAAACGACAATATGTGCGGAAACACCCTCGCACCTGTACCACATCCACCAAACGTCTCCATGAGCGGAAAAAACACCTTCGCACTGTTGATCCACCATCCAGGTGTATATCACTTATCCCAAGTGATTGGCGGCATAATACATCGCCATATCGATTCTCCCAGAATCTCTTTCAGACGGGACAATAAACTTCGCATGTATTTATCCTAACATCGCTACAAGGCGGGACAAACGCTTCGCCTTGCTTTACAGTAGCTCCAAGGCGGGAAATGGTTCGCCTTATAATGTTCTCCACGAACACAAATATTAAGTTCCCAATGAAACACTTCCAGGCGGAAAAATCATCGCCATTAAGAAATAATTAGATAGGACCTATCACATCATAATTATAATAATTACGAACTATGGATTCTCATAGTCACAAAATATGAGCTCACAGCTCGGCTACCCCAAACACAAAATCTCCCAGTAACCCCAGTCTTGTATTCACGAAACGCTTTCTCCCAGCGCACGCACAATGTTGATATAAAGCCAGACGTAAACTCAGTCCCTGAGTTACACTTACACAAGTGTTGACAACAACAGTTCAGTGACCGTAACACCAATCACTATCATCATTCACACTCATGAAACTATTTTGTGACAGTCTCTTTGAAAAAACGAGAGGTGAAGAAAAAACGCTGGTCTTGCACAGGGCTTACAGTGAGGAAACCAACTGATTAATTTATATTACTAATCACTTATGTTTTAAATTTTTTTTTTGTATATAAGGGGAGTTCTAAAACCCTTTACAACAGCAAGGAAATCGGACACGCGAAGTGGGACCCAAAGATGCAGCAATAGAGAATGCAGTCAGCGACCCATAGCTAGACTGCTTGCGTCAGGGTCATCGAACCAGAGCTGACCAAGACCCTACTCCACCTCCAAGAGGTGGTCCTGGAAACAGGCTGCATCACTGCAGTCTGGCTGAAAGAATAGGGATCGAAGTGGGAAGGCAAACCCGGTCCCAAAAATGCCATGCTGAAGTAGGATGTGGCGGTCGAAAGGTGCAGATATCGCAGCTTCGCTGTAAACGGACACAACGCAACCAACGTCTTTTTCAGGACGAACGAGGAAGAGGAAGAAGGAGAAGAGGACACGCGAAGTGGATTACTCTACTTAAGTTATTCAGTCGCTGAAATCATCAGACACTTTTTCTGAGAGATAAATCATCGATACTTTTTCTGTAACTACTTTTTAAAATCGATCTATAGAGGTACATCAATAAATTAATAAGTGAAGTGTTTCTTTTGCAAAGCAATTTAATCGCAAGGTGTAGATACTCTCTCAGAAGGAAAAAAAAACATCATAAAGTTACTTGAGATACATCCATAAATACGTAATTCTTTTATGCCTCACAGGTCTTTGTGTAAAGTGAAGGAGTGTTTTGGTGGCCGGCCTCTAGCTAAAGGGGAAAGAACTCCCGAGGCCTTGCAAATGGTATAATTTCAATAACACTGTACATTTCTGGTAAATGCTGAAGAGATAACTGCCTTTATTCCAGGCGGATTTAAAGAGGCAGCCTGAATATTAATATAAATATAGCGTATTTTGTGAATGTGAGGGCATGACAGAACAAAAGTAAGAAAGAGTCTTTCTTTTGTAACTCTACCCTCAACGTAAAGCAAGAGAGTGTTAGTTTATATTATTCTTCGGGCGAAAAGAGCCTAACTAGGCCTACGTGGTAGATATACAAGCTGAGGACTTGCTGTGCATTTATGTAGGGTCATAGTGCGACGACAGTCAGTTGGAAGCCATGAAAGAGAGTGTAAGGGTACTGTGTAAAAAAAAGGGGGAGCTGGGAGTTGATTTCTTGTATGCAATTATTATAACTTGCTTACGGGTGTTAATCATTAAAATGTGGGTGTGTATATATTTTCAGACGACGGCCAGTAGACTTGCTGCTGGTCAGGGAGCTAGCTTCGTCTGTAATGTATGGGAGAAAGGAAGCCCAAACAACCTGTACCCAACCTTCCTCGCAGCCAACACTCAACGGTTATCTTCAACTGTGCTAGCATCGTTTTATTTTTCTCAATGAGCTAGATAAATGTTCCGTTCTTTGGTAGATGCATAGTGGGTATTCAGTCAGCATTGTGACTAGACCCATTAGGGCCCAGATCTGCTCTAAGGGCAAAGCCTAGTGCGGTATCAAGCTCAGCTCAGTAGATATTTATAATTTTTCCTGGCCCCTCACCAGAAAACCCCAGTTAGGCTACTTGTCGGTGGTCTATCAGAGAGAGTTTTCCTTTCAGAGCCTCAGGATAATAGAACTTGGTCACAGCGGATTTCACAAGTAGATTATGGCCTGAGAGTGGCGTAGTTGGTCAATTTCTATGACATCAATCCTGCGCTGCCAACTCGGCCAGCCAACTCGCAGATCATTTTGTGTACTTGTTCCTCGTGTAAAAGTGGTGTCCTGTTCAGTGTCGTGGCTATGTGTAACTGTGTATTTCATAGTCTTTCTTCCATTTTCTTTCTTCACTCTGTTTTTTTTCTCTTGTTACTTTAGTGATGCAATACTGCTCACTAATTTTTTCAATTTCATTGGTTGCATTTATTTTTTCGATAGCATGTAAGAAGTTTGATTTGGTTATGTTTCTTTGATTTGTACGATTTGGATATTTATTAAATAGAGACACAAGATTGATACCAGACAAGCAGTTTTCCCAAGCTTTTCTTTGTCCTCTCTAACTGTATAATTAGGAAACAGGCAGAGTGTGTGGCTACAACCAAAACAAGAGCGAAGGTGAAAACAAAGATCGAGGTCTCTAAGTAACCTGTTATCTTGGTTGTTGTTTGTAACGCAAGGAGAATCACACTTAATGATTCTGCATATCCTACCATTTCTCACTAAAATTCTTCACGCAGTCTGGAAGCCTGTGCCTTCCAAATTCACATTTATAAGTTCACCCCGCCACACTTATCATCTCATTTGTCCTTATATACAGTATGGACTTACTACACACAAGCGCACTCTCGTGTGGTAATGGTTTCTAAAGAATTTTGTTTTAAATGCGAGGTTGTCAACACCAACACAACCTCGTAATAGTTGCCTTTAACGAGATACCTGAGATAACAGTAGTACTGTTCTTTTTCTCCTCAGATGTCCCCGGGATTTACAAAGGGTTCACATATAAACACACATATTTATGTCATACTCCTAGATCTGTCACAAGGAGCTCACACATTCACAAATACTTGTGTCAGATCTGTTACAAGGGGCTCGCACGCACGCACGCACGCACGCACGTACGCACGCACGCACGCACGCACGCACACACACACACACACTCACACACTCACACACTCACACACTCTCACACACACACACAAACACACACACGTGTCATAGATTTGTCACAAAGGGCTCACACACACACGCATTCACGCACTTGTGTAATAGGTCTGTCATAAGGGGCTCACATATACATACACGTACACACATGTGTCAAAGATCTGTCACAAGGGGTTCACACATACATATACATACACTTGTGTTATAGATCTGTCACAAGAGGCTCACATAAGTAGTATAGTAGGTACGCTACAGGTATCATTCAGGCGGATGAGTGTGACTTTTATATAAGGAAATACTTCGATCGATTCAGGCGGATGAGCGGACTTTTTATATAAGGAAATACTCCGCTCGGTTGTGGTGGATGAGCGTGACATTTATATAGGAATATATATTAATTCAATAATGGTGGGCGTGTAGGTAACTAAGGGGAGATAAGTAGGTTGTTGTTGTATTGTGTTTATACATATTTTACAACACACATTACAACAGTTATACGATATATATTTTACTCCAGTTATACGATATTTATACGTACTTTACAAAACAGATGTTACAACAGTTATACATATACATGTAGGCAATATTTTACAATATATATAAAAGATAAAGAAAACACACTAGTCTAGATACATTTTTTATTTTTATTGACAAAGAGAAACACCGCGTTAGCGGCCGGGTTGCTTGTCTATGGAATGTAGGATAGGATTACTGACATCTAACCTCACTACTACGGTCGTACCGGTCATACGACTAGGAGCTCTGAGAGTCCGAGCACAGTCGTTTCGGATTACTTGGCGAGTCTCTAACTATAATAATGTTATTGGTGACTGGTGGGAGCGGGGCCGGGGATAGTCAGTGAGGTATGAGCTCAAGTATGTGGGCGTTGGTCACCCAAGTGTCTCTGAAGGAAAAACATGTCCAGACCTGTTGCGCGCTAGCCAGGGTCTGATTAGTCGAAAAACTAATCGATCGTTGGCGTGTTGTCTAGACGAAAATGGCAGCAGGACCCGCCGCATAGTACCACCGCGAGATTTGATCAATACGAAATAAATGACGTAGAGGCCACAAACGTTGGTAACTTCATCTTGTAAATGTCTAGCATTGTAGTTAAAAGGCGGGCTAGAGTTTCTCGCTATAAAATTAACAAGGTCCGGGTGTCTAGGTGGTAGTCCGAAAGAATCAAAATATTCAAAAGTTCCAAGCCCATTATAATATAGAGCGACCAAGTGGTCACCGTGTCGATAGCTAGGGTCAGTATTGATGACGAAAGCAGCCGTCTTGCTTGGATCGATACGTCGAGGTAATTGGTCACGAGCTAAAACTTTAACGAGCCCAGTCCGTTTAACAAATATATCCGACAGGAGTATGGTCCGTATCTCGTCTGTATTCATCTTTTAAGCGGTGTAGTCTGTCAAAACGTGGCACGATTTCGAGATCTACAAGATCGAGTCTTGCTCGGCGTAGACGAGGACCTGTAATGGTTCGGGTGTGATCTCGGAGAATTTAAGTTCTATTGAGAGAGGTCCCGACTTGGCCATCTCAAACTGGTCACCGTCCCCTAGACTGGGGGTGAGGTCAAATGCGCATAAGGCGTACCCATTCTTAAAATGTCTATATTCAAGATCGGTGCCAGCGTCTTTGCCAATCAGCCACATGGCTAGATTCGTATCGAAGAAGGCTCTCGCGTACTGGTTGTGCTCATAATCCATGGACAAAGGCTTGCCATTAACTGTTCTTCCAGCCGCGCTGACATTTAAATATATCAGACCAAAAGTAGCGAAATTGAACGGATTAGACGTGTAAGACCCGTTAAAAGCTGTCGAAGTGACTAGACCAAACACTATGCAGGTAGGGGTTTGACTAAGAAATAGATTATCCTGCATGTGCGATAACATCCCTTTAGGGATAGAGAAAGTTTTTAGCACAACTCGTTTCAAAGGGTACTTGGCTTTAACTCGCAACAAGGCTTTCTTGTGCGCTAGAGGGACGGCCGGGTTTAATTTGGCTTTCCGTACAACTAAGGCCGCATAAGTTATAATCGATTTATAACCACCAGCGTGGTCGTGTCCCAGCACGTTGAACGCATCTTTAGACGGCGTGAGTTTTAATTTAACGGTCACACCGTTTAACATATAGCGATCTTGGACGAAAATATATGTAACCGACCCATCATATCGATGTCCCGAGAACCAGCCGCTATATTTTGACGTAACCTTAGTCCGTTGTTATTATCACCACTTGTTTCCTCAATAGAGTTTGGCGTGTCTTTGTAAAACAGAGCCGCTGTCATATGACCTCGCTTGGCTTCCTCCCCGTAATTCAACGTGGCTTCCTTGTAAGCTCTATAAGGGTAGGTGTTCTCGCTGGGTGTAATCAGCGTGTCGTTCAAGGGAACGTCGACTTGGGAGAATAAACTGTGCAGGTAATAGTTGACCGGGGCCAATCCGCATCAGTTGGCAATTTGTCGCCATTGGCTAACGTGATTTTGGCGCGCACGTGTAGAAAAGTATTGAACAAACTTAGATATTCTTCCCCGTTCCCCGATATTACAAATTTCACCGGGACTCCGGGCGCTTAGGCAGCCAACGGGTGTATCTCCACAAATTGACCAGCGTCTACGGCTGTCTATGTTGGTGGCACGCTAAACAAATCTAGACCACTGTGAACACACTCGCACGAGCTGGGGTGAATAAGCGACATCATGCAAATATATCAGAGTACCGGCGCTTGTTCTTCTGGGAATGAGAAGGGCGAGCTCGGGTTGTTCGTTTTATTCTTTTCGGCTCACCAGGTGGGGCAGCTCTCCCTTTTCTCGTTCTTTTTCTTTTAATACCGCTACCCGATTGGTTAGTGGTGAGGTGGTCAACCGCTCCCTGTAATAAACGCTGACACGATTCTTTGGCTCCTTCACGAAATGACTCGCCAACATTTCTTCCGGCTAACGCATCGCTCGCGACCTGTAGACCGGTGCCAACCCCTTCTCTGAGTAAAACTTTACCTCCAGTTTTTAACCACGGGAGAACCATGCGACCGAGCCCGCTGATAAAACTCCCTAAGCCATGCCCTCTTTGACTTCTGCCTCCAATAAACACTGGCATCCCGAGTCCAGCTTGGTTGCAGTAAAACTCCTCGTACATTTTGGGGTTTCGTCGTATCGGTACGTGTCTAACTATTTTTTCTATTCGAAATCAAACCGTCTGTGAGTTCGGAAATGTAGCGTCAACACCGAAGCTCCGCTAGTGAATGGGACAGTCTTACCCTGATCATTAGTTAAAAGTATTTCCACGGTGTCAAACAAAAAACGACTCAGGGGTACGTAGTGCGGTTTGTCGTAAATCCTAAAATCGAAGCGGTAGTCCTGTCCAAAATAGGGACAATCCGTAACAAAGGGACAGAGGCATCCCCAACCGGTCTCGCAGCTACGAGGTCGCAGTACACGTATACATTTTTCATGTCGCTATCCATTTGTACTTCAGTCTCTCCTCGTAGTATTGGGTCGACATCTGTTGCGATCGAGGCGGGCAAGCCTAACATGTGTTTCAACGTCTCGCTAATTCTAACTTCCACTCTCGTTTCATACAGATTTATTATTGTTAAAATGGATTCTAATTTGCGCTTTTTCATTCACATCCGTACCTAAAAGCAATCGATTCAACTCGTCGATAAGCGTGTCGGGTGAAGTGTATAGACCAGCGGGTAACGTGAGCATTATTGGTGTTTTTCCCGCGTCTTTGTTTGGGAAGTAATGTATCCATACTTCGTCCTCTAGCACGTTATAATAACTTTTGGGGAATTGAATCTCAACCAAGCCAACCTCGTAACAGGAAGTCAATTCTATAGTCTGTGACAATTTGACGAAAAAGTGACCGGCATTATTGTTCGGTATATTTTCATCGAGGCATTGCTCGGTAAAGTCAGGTAAAAACTCATCCTATCTTAGGGTTAGGTAACATGTAACCCAGACAACTGCTTATTCAGGCGATCCAAAGCTTGCCGTCTGGACCCTCACCGTTGCTCCGATTCAGATTGAATAACGAGACCCCGATGACGACATATATAACGATCATCTGACAGATGAAAACGATCTCTAGTCGCGGGAATAGTTTCCCAAAAAAGGCCAGAACGAGGTTCTCGTGGCCTTGGGAGGGGGTGACTGCAAAACTGGGGTGCTCACTTCTTCTATCTCCATCAGTATCGATATCTCGCTAGTTGTTTGGAGGAAATCCAGCTGTTGAATGACGAGTTATAACCGAACCATTTGACTAAATACTCTTTAACACCGCTTACACTTCGCCGTTCTTGCAAAATGGACTCGATTCGATAAACTATTTTGCTCTTCTTGGTAAAAAGACCCTTTCAATTCCTCCCCACCATCATCTGTAAGCACGTACGTGACCGGACTTGTGTTGTTTAGTCGGCTGACCGTAAACAGTTCTTCTGTCCAGGAAGGCGTATAACCCATTTTAAAAGTTTGTCTGGCTTGCGCGAGCCGCACGTGATCACCTGCTTTAAAATAGACTTTTCTTCCGGTGACGTCAGGGGTCGAATACAACGTATACCACACTTCTTCTTGATTGATCAGGTTAACTTGCGACGGCGCCATCCGAATACTCCGATGATATGAATAATTGTAGTTGCGGATCAGTGGCTTTATCACGTCGACGTAGCGAAGCCGGTTGGTTTTGGTAAAGTAACGCCACATTTTTTCTTTTAAGGTCCGATTAAATCTTTCCACTATAGCTGCCTTGGTATCCTTATTCTCCGTAGTGAAGAAATGCACACCCTCTTCTTTAAGGAACTTTAAGAATGTTTTGTTGACGAATTCACTGACTTTGTCTGTTTGAAAATTTATCGGCTTGCGACTGTTAAAAATTGTCTTCACCGCTTCTACTAAGGCTTTCCCAGGTTTGATTTTTAGCGGAACAGCCCACGCAAATTTACTAATTACATCGATACACGTCACTAGATAGGAAAACCCATCGTTGAATTTTCTTAAACTGCGCAAGTCTATTAGATCAGCCTGGAACTGTTGATCGATACCACCAGTGACGGTCGCGCGTCTTTTAAATTTTCTACGCACCGGCTTGTGTAAGGTGTACGTATCCTGATGACCTAACCAGTCTTCGGTTTTTTACGAGTAATTTTGGTGCTATGTTGCAAGGCACCCGCGCCCCCAATAGGAACCTGGTAGTTCCGGTTCGTAGTAATGTTGTTTTAAAATCTTATTCACTTCTTTGGCCATGCTTCCCACTTTGGGTTTTTAGTCTTTTTCCTTCTTCTGAGCGAATACGACGCCGTTTCTCGCAGTTTACTGTCAACCACCTTCTTTCGATTAGCGGGTGTACCTTGTTCGGTCGGGGACTGAAGAATTTTGTCCGTGACCTCGTCTTTAAGTACAGTTGGTGAACCTGGCTGGTCGGTAGATTGTAATTGTGTTGGTTGTTTAATGTCCACGATGCATAGAGGCACGTGACTGTACTGCTCTAGTCGAGTCAAAAAGCGCTGCATCGTTCGCTGATATAATCTAGCTTTGTCACCCACCGGTAAATCTTCTCGCTCCAAGACAAGTTGCAACCTTTCGAAGCATGGACTGAGAGTCTGACATAATGACTGCCCCATGTTACTGAAGTTTCAGACAGCCACCTTAAGGCTGCAGTAGCTGCCTCTACCTCCATTCTCATGCTGGAAGTTGTTATCTTGTAAGTGTCACCGTGGTGGTGAACTCCTAGGACTGGTTGCGGCACCAATTAGTAATATGTCACAGTGCCATGTAGTAATCTTATGTGACTGTGTGCCCTGTATATGAATATTGGCACTAATTGTTAATCAACGAACTAGGTGACTGGGGCAGACCTAGTCGTCGGATTTTCTATTTTGTCAATTTAGTCTATTGACAATCTTCCAAGTAAGAGTATATCTTAATACTGGCCATCACCGTCAGAGCTGACTATTCCTGGATGATATATCTCAAGCTTCCAACCTAACTCGTTCCATCCCTCCTTGTGATGTTACTTAGTGACAACTTCGTATAGTGGGGATTTTCTTTATATCCAGTATCTTGCTTACTATAGCACTCAACAACCTTTTAGAGACTTAACCCAACTTGAGAAACGTTCCATCAAAACAAACATTTTATTTACATCTCAGAAGTTCATCATAACAGAGGCATGTGGTACAAATTCCAGGTACAAACATTTCCTAACTGTCTCTTGTGTGTCCCATTCCTCCTGGGCACATTCATGTACCTATGCATATATATATAGCTCTCTGCCTGAGAACATTATCAGATATGGTTTATACCTATTTTCTTCCCTTAAGGCTATTCTATTTATTCTGGCTTCTCCCAAGCCTTTCATCAACTCTTTCCTGAGTTGTTTTCTCTCCTCTACTAATCCTGTCAGATTTGACTCATATTAACCAAAATACCATCATCTTAAAATTCATATATGCCAATTAGCACATTGGGTACACCTGTTGCAATATCCTCATACTTATACCTGCTAGAGAGCGCATGTTTCATCCTGTAAATACAATCACCCTTCAATTTCTTACTCATCTTACTTGTAACAGTCAATATTGCAAAGTTCATTACACAATAGCCCAGCACGGCTATTAAATCCATATTCTTCTGTAAATCTTCTCAGATGCTTACTTAGTCTCATTTTATCCACCTCATAGTCAATTTTGTAGCTTCAGCTTCATTTCTCATTATCCTGCGCTCACTTAGTTGTAAGCGTCGTTAACCTTGTAATACTTTATTTCAGCTTCTGAAATCATTCTATTCAATGTCTATCAAAAGTTATGAGTCAAAGGACCTACTTACTTTGGTTTCACAGAATCCTCACAACACTCATATTTCTTACTATCACCCCTTATCACTAAGCCTATACTTTAAATACAGCTTTGTCTTTCATATGTGAATAGATTCTACTACTCTAACTAGGTCTATAGGATTCTTCAAAAGTATTCATTCTGTTTCTCACAGAAATTGAACTTGAGCCTGGCAGAAAACACATTCCTGCCACTCTACGTCCTTAACCAGGACTGCTCCTCCGAAATTTTTTTATTTTTATTTTTTTTTTTATATTTTAAATACCTTTATTCAGGTCAATATGTCAATGTTATTTACAAAATTTTTACAAATATCACAATGTAGGATCAACAATAAAGTAACCCCCCCCTCCCCCATTCCTCTCCCCAAACTATCATTGCGACAAGTCAATAAACAATATAACAATATAAAGTACCAAATTATTTAAACAATATCACAAATTAAACCTACTAAAGATAAAAATGCTAAAGATAAACCCCCCCCCCACCCCCTCCCCTTTCCAATAACTTTATTCAAGTCAAAGTTTACACAGGTACATGTTATACTATGATGAATGAAGATGAAATGATTGATGATACATTGACTAATGATGATGACACCCTACCATGAGATGAGGACATGGAGTATTTACAACCAAAGCTACCTGCTTTGTATGACGACCGAAGGGTCAGTAAGGGTTATTATTTATTTCAACAACAACACAAAATTTCAAATTTGTTCTGTTATATGTTGCGTCATACGTTCATATATTTGTGTAAATATTGTACTGTCATAATGTCCATTGTCGTATACAGCTCTGTTCCTACATGTCCATACAAGATATCTAAAGTCAGCTAACAAAGTCAGTAACTTAAGTTCTGTTCGTCTCGTCATCTGTGGTAGCGTGTTCATCATGACTGCTCTGTATAAATTAAGTGTCTGTTGTGAGTGTGGGGCTATTAATTTCCTTAAATTGTTTAAAGTGGGGGCCACTGTCTTACATGTGTAAAATAAGTGGTCTTCTGTCTCTATAATGTTGTCACTACACAGTTTACATTTGGGCGCTAATCTGTTTGCTTTTATTGATGATTTGTTAGCTATTGGTGTTAAACTGTGTAGTAGTCTGTAAGTGACTTCTTTTGCTTGTGGTTTAATGTCTATTGCATGAATATTTGTAAAACTCTGTGTGTAATCGGTTATAAAGAGGTTGTACCCTCTTCGTGTGTTTATAGGTGTTTCCTGTGCTGCAACTAGAAGTTTGTATATAAGTTTAGTGTCTTGTCTTATTAAATGTTTGTTCCCCTCTAAATTTTGTAGACATATTTTGTAAAAAGGTGGTGGTGTACCAAAAAAATGGGGTTGATTGTTATTCAACTTACAAAGGTTTGATAATCTTAAACCAATGTAGTAGTGTGCCAGCGGGTATAGACTCGGGCTTTTTATAACTTCCCCTATGTATTTAATCCTTAAAGCTTTTATTTTAGTGTTGATGTCTTGTAAGGCTATCCCCCCTTTATTTTTAGGTTGTATTAGAGTAGTGTGTTTAATACTGTGCCAGGTATTCCTAAAAATAAAGGTCCTAATTAGTTTATTTATTTCTGTTATAATCTTTTTAGGTACTATTTGTATATTTGCTGTGTAAATTATTTTTGGCATAATAAAACAATTAACTATAATACTTCTTCCGAAAATGGTAGCCGTTTTTATATTTGTAAATTTCTAACATATTTTGGATTTTCTCTATCAATTTTGTCCATGTTTCTTTATTGGGGTCTTGAGGATTAAAAGAAAAGTTAATTCCATAAATTTTAATTTTATTCACTACCGTTAATTGAAAAGGGAAATCTGACCTATTGCCCCATTTACCTATTCCCATTATGCTAGATTTTTGAATATTTAGTTTGGATTCGCTAGCGTATCCAAACTCTGTGAAAACCTCTAAGATATTTTTTATAGAATCCTTTGTTGTTGGAAAGAATATCGTGTCATCGGCGTAGGCCAACAATTTTCTTTCCCCTGCACCGGGGACGAAAGTCCCCGTGATATTTGTGTCTTGTCTTATTCTTTCCAACACAGGTTCTAGCGTTATTACATATAACAAGGGCGACAGAGGGCACCCTTGCCTAACACTTCTCGTTAATCTGAATGTTTTAGTTAAACTATGGTTAATCAATATTTTACTTTCAGGTTTTTTATATAGGATTTTTATCCATGATCTAAAATATTTCCCTATATTATTAGCTTTAAGACTCTTATGTAGGAAGGCATGTGATACTCTATCAAATGCCTTTTCTTGATCTAAAGATAATATGGCACTCTGGCACTGCCTATCATGTGTGTATGTAATTAGGTCTCTAATGAAATGTGTGTCTGCTAATGTTTCTACCATGTACACAACTTTGTTGATCTGAATGTATTATTTTGTGCATGTGTGGTTTAAGCTTCAGAGTTAGTGCCTTGGCTAGAATTTTGTAATCAACATTTAAAAGGGAGATGGGCCTAAAATTCTTGATTGACTTTTTGTCTTTTTCGTCCTTGGGAATTAACGTAATATAAGATTGATTTAGACTATCTGGGAGTTCCCCTTTTTGAAAAGCCTCTTCGAACACTTTAATTAAGTTAGGGTCTAAACATGGGAAGAAAAACCTGTAAAATTATGCTGTTAGCCCGTCAGGTCCAGGTGCTTTATCTTTTTGAAAAGTACTAAGTGCCCCTTGTAAATTATCTAAAGTTAGGGGTTGGTCTAGCCTTTCACTTTCCTCATCACTTAGACACTTTGTGTATTTTAGAAATTTGTCTTGTATGTTTGCATCACTTTCTTCTTTAGTATATAGCTGCTTGTAGTATTCGAAGAAAGCGTGACTAATATTGGTATTGTCTGTATGATGTTTTCCTTTCATGTCAATTATTTCGTGTATCTGTCTACTGCGTTGTACATTCTGTTCAATTGCTAAATATTGCCTACTAGGGATTTCTTGCGTTATAGTGTGTAATTTGGTTCTAAGTAGCGCTCCCTGGTAGGTATGCTGTCTATATTGATCTAAATGCTCTTCTAAGGTTTGGATGTGAGGGTTCGTGTTGTCTAAACTTTTGGTTAAACTAATTGCTTCTTCTAAAATCCCCTCTTCTTTCTTAAATTTTTTGTGAATAAGTGTAGCCAAAATCTGCGTTCTATCTCTAAGTGTGTTTTTTAACATATCCCAATATTGTGCAATGTTGTTATTGGGAATGTCTTGTGCACAACCTTGTATCAGTTGTGTTATTTGTTCTGTGTAGTAAGTGTTTTTAAGTAGACTGTTGTTAAATTTCCAATGTGGGGATCTCTTTACTTGCTTGTGCGTGTATCCCGTACTTAAAGATGTGTAAACTGCCTTGTGATCTGTAAATTTAAGAGTGCTTCCTATATGGTATGTTTTGTGTATATTGTAGGTACTAGATGCATATATTCTGTCCAGTCTTGATGCCCGTCTAAAGTATGGGTTTATATTGTCATAGTGCGTAAAGGTTTGTTTGTGAGGCTCTATTTTTCTGTATACGTCCGAGAGGTCGTGTTCGTCTAGCATAGTATGTATTTGTCTTAAGAGCGAAGACTTTTCTCGCGCCTGTGCTCCCCCCTGGAGCTCCTAGACAAGTCTAGGTCAGACAGGACACAATTAAAGTCTCCGCCCAAAATTTTCCTAGTCCCTCTATAATGTTTTGTTAAAGTGTCATGTAATTTGTCATAGAAACTAGGTCGTTCGTCTCTAGTCGCTGGTGCGTATATGTTAATGAGTGTGTGTGTGTCTTGTCTGTTATGTTTGTTTTGTATTTGAATTATGACGGTTCTGCCACAACCGTCTGTCCTATAATGTACCGTGTCCCAATCTTCGTTAATTTGTAAGATGGCGGCACTACTATGCCTGGGGCCTAGGGCGAACCAGCCATGTTTAAGTCCTAATCTAGTTACAATCCGACTGGCAGTAAAATCGGACATAACCCCTGTCTGTTGCAAGAACAAAAAATCGGGTTTATCTTTTTTGATCAGTTTAAATACGTGCTCCAGCTTATCTCTCAAACCATTGATATTGAGGGATATAACAACTAGGCTGCTTGACAAAGTGGTAAGCTTGGGTTGGCCACTTGTTGCAAACTGTCTACCTGGCAAAGTGGCAGAGTGGCCACTTGCCATATCTAAAATATTTGACAAAACGGGGACTGGGTGCGGACCGTTTGTCTCTTTTGAATTACAAGGCAGGATAGTGGTCTGGGGCTGGCTACCCGCCACAGGTAAATTGCACAACAAAGCACTAGTTGATGGTTTATTGTGTATTGTAATAAATGTACTAGGCAAAGTGATACTTGATGCGCATGGCTTACACAGCAGGGCGGTGACAGTGGGCTGACCGCTCTCTGTCGTAACTAGGCCTCTCGACACATTTATGTTTGCATTACTCGACGAAGCGGTGCGTAAGGGCTGGCCTGCTAACCTAGTTACATGACTGCCTGACGGAATAGTGAACTGGGGCTGACTATCCGTTCTGCACTGATAATTTAGGCTAGATGCAGATGAAACCGCGTCGCCTAAACCTCCCACCCCAGTACGGGGGGGGGGGGGAGTTGTCTGCTTAAAGGAAACTGTGCGCATGTTTAAGTGTGTGTATTTGTGAACAAACTAATTATCAAAAAACTATTTACAATAACACAACTCTTAATAATACATTCTAACACCACTCCTAAACTATAGGTGTTGGCACACTTTACTATAATAAAATACATTCTTATTATTTTTATTTGTATTTTTGACATTTGCATCTGTGTCCACTTGAGGGGGGACATCTCACACGCTGGCCTGAAGCTTGACCCTTGAAACATCAAAAGTTCAGGCTCGCACTGGCCCCCAGTGCAGGGAGGAGAGGCTCGAAGGGGTGGACTCATCCGTCGCTCACGTCTTCAAGGTCTTGCCCATCAAGAAACAGACTGGTCTGCGTCATGATAGACTCCATTGCTTCATCATCTACCGCTGCCGCACTCTCTGCTGCCCAAGAGGAGAACAAAAACTCTTGGATCTGCGTTGTCTTCTCTGGGGACTGGCTGGTTTGGACGCCGGTCTGCTCTGGCTCGTCAATTATAGGCATCGACTCGTACCTTGGTGTAGGCGACCTTGGTCGTGGTGACGGTGGCAGGTCTCTTCGGCTCGGGGAGCGCTGATTTGGCGACTTGCTCTCGCTTCTTCTCCCCTCTTTAGATCTTACCGGCTCTATTGCTGGGGTTAGAAGCCTCTTTCTGCTCTCTTTTATACTCTCTTTTATATCTTTCTTTTCTTGCTTTGTGAGTACTTGTGTGTACCCATCTTGATTGCTGGCTTCACCAGGTCTTGTACATTCTGGGGCAGGAAACTCATCTGTCCTACTTTGTTCAGCCGGTGTTTTTTCTACAACCACTGCTTCTTCCTCTCTTGTTTTTCTCATTTGGGTGGAGGCCCCTCGCTTATTTGGGCATTGACTGACCCAATGCGTGTCCTGCCCACAAATGGCACACTCCGTCTTCCTTCCCGGTATAGATACCCACACTCGCTGGTACTTTTCAGTGGGTCCTTCCAATTTCAAGTTAAGGAAGTGAGGCACTCGTTGTGCCGAAGGCTTGTACAGGACGTTCCATTTGTCCTGGGCGGTTTTAATTCTGGAAACTTCCGCCTCCTTGTCCCCCGTAACCGCCGCCGCTACTCTCTGGGCCGCCTCTGCTTCTATTGTGGGTGGCATCCAATTTAAAGTCCCCTTTGACTTTTCTTTATCGAGGTGCTCTATGTAAATTGACATGTGTGGGTTGGTCCACTCGAATTTTTTGCCGTGCAACCCGGCGTAATGCCTCATTTGAGCCGCCGCCGTCAGAGTGGCAAACCACTTGAACGGCCCTGCGAACCTGTAAAGAGTGGCCACACCACTCGTTCCGACGCCGGCTGGTCCGGCCAGGATACTTGAGATCAGGGAATAGGAAGCCCTGTTGGCCTGTGGCCCGGTTACAGAGATAACTAAAGTTCCTTGCTTGTGTAGAGCACCCCCTTCTAGATCATTTTCCATGTTAATGGTAAAAGTAGGCACAATTGGTGCGGGCATAATGATTATCTTCTTTCTTGGTTGGAAACAACCAAATTAAGCAAAAACAAAAGTCACAACACAGTTAGCTAAGCTAAACTAGCTTAACTAACACACACAAGTCCTGGAAGTACACAAAAAGTCCCAGACTCCGAAAAATGCGACCGCTCACCAGCGTGTCCAAGTGTGTTCTCCTCTATAAAATCATTATCAGCTGATCTGTCCTTGTTTACTGTAAATTCATTGGTTCCTCCTATTCTCCACTCAGCTGGAATATGTTCACGCTTATCCGCTGTGTAAACAACTCAGTGAAGTGTCATCCGTTGTCCTGGTAAACTTTTCACGTGCATATTTTTTTTCTCTCAACTCACGTAATCATATAAGGGAGGTAATTAACCGTTGTCTCCCTTTGCATAATTTGACTTAACCTTATATTGTCTTCTCTAAAGCTTGCTATACAATTCTTATATGTACCTTTTCTAAACCATAATTACCAACTCACCAAATCTACTTAAGTGTAATTAAGCACTTTCCTCCCCTGACCTTAATATTCAGAGTCTCCTCCCTTTGATCAAAGTATTATTTCACTCATTTTATCTCCCTTTTAGCAAGACAAATAGTCTTTATTCAAATCCATTCTTATTTCTTAAACCATTTTTTTATACTTTCCCCCTTAACCAAAACCAAATCACCGCTTATAATTCCTGCTTGAGCATTTATAATGCTCCTAGCAAAGTCAACGGTGACATAAGCCCCGCTATGGAACCCAGCGGCCTAATATCTGGCTTTTGGCTGGGATCATGTGTCTACACACAGGGACCAGTAGTGACATTTATGTCATGAGGTCCTTTGTGTGAAAACATAGAAGATCACTACAATGACACATGGTGTCATTGGGTCTTCGTGTGTTGGGACATGTGGTCTTGACCAGAGCAGGGTATGGGCAGGGGCCAATGCAACCTCATGCGAGGAAAAAATATGCAACCTCATGCGAGGAATATTATTAAAAAAAAAAAAAAAAAAAAGCCCTGCTATGTTCGGCGACGATTCTGCCATCTACCCTAGCAGAGAATCCTCAACCCGATTTCTCACCACTGATCACTGGCCCATCAGTATACACAACGGCATCAATATCCCCGGCATGAGCAAGTATCAGCTGATGAATTTCCATTTCCGCTTTCCCATTGCCCCAAGTTCTACACTCTCTGCCAAGGCTGATGATGACATGCTGGTAGTTAATCCAGTTCTCATCTGACTTACTCCACTCTTCCCCTTTGAATATATTTTAAACTGTGGTCACCTGCTTGATCGTTGTTTCTGCTTGTACCATCCATGGCATTCCCCTCTTTATTCTTGCTCCCTTGATGCCAGCTATGTTTCCATACAGAGGGTGCCGCTTGTCTGTGGTTACTCGCATATAAATTTGTGTCTGGTCTCTCGCATACCTGGATCTAATCAACATCAACCCAAGCATGTACCTCATTGTCACAATTGGGGTATCACGCGTACAGCCCTAGGCCATAAGCATCCCTTCATTTTGAATGCGTTCTAGTCATTCACATTGTGTTACTGATAGCGTGAGTATTCCCAGTCCACACGCAATGACCGATATGACTAGCTGTTGATAAAGAAGAAATAGTAATCTCTGCTCCAGATGCGCCGCAGCCATTATTTTCAGGGTTGCCAGACCTCTCCTGCATTTCTGTATGATGTGATCAACATGGTACTTATACGATAGCCCGCGATTGAATGTAATTCCAAGGTATTTCAGCTTTTCTTGCCTTTCAATTTTCTGTCCATTAAAAGTAATATCTGGAAGATCTGTTTTCACTAAGGAGTTGTTTAAGGAGCACCACATCACGCAGGCCTTGTTGGGATTGACTTTGGAGCCAGTTTCCTCTCAACAGTTAAAAACCTCCTGTAGTGTCCCATGTATGGTATTAACCATTTCCTGTCGGTCAGAGAAATTTCTGTAAATGAGTATACCATCAGCAAAAGTCAATGTTCGCCTTAACCCAGTTGGCTGAATGGTGGCTACTTTTGCTGTATAGATATTAAACAGCACCGGTGATATTTGAGAACCCTGGTGTAGTCCCGGGCAAATGCGCATTATGTCACGGTATATACAATTACTGTCCTTATCCCTCAGAAATAACTTATAGAAGCACATTCATTCTTTCTCAGGAGTGTTTCTTGAGCAGATTATTTTCACTTCCATCTGGATTATCATCTACTCTACTTCTCTCACCACAAGAAGCTCTGTTACCTTTCTTATTTGGTCTTTCACTGTTAACTTTTCGTCTTAATACCAGCGTCAGCATGGCTGTTCTCTACCGGCGTAATCATCTTATCCTCGTTTCCTTTCTGTCAAATCTATTCTGTTTAGAAAAATTATACGACAGTGAATTTAACTGACTATCCACCCACCAAAGTCTTATTGTTCTAATCTCCTTCTCTCTTCCACTCTCTTTTTCTTGCAGTGTATTATCTTACTTTCCACCTTTGAGCAGATTTGGCTTGTCTTTCCAGTGGCATTATTTAAATTTCCGCAACCCCTGACTTGATGTTAGAGCTGACCAGTAATAAATCAATCAACTTTTCTACCAGCAGACGACAATTAGAGATTACAAATCAATCCTTCCTGATTTGACTGCCCGGCGGAAATGAAGTGACAGCCGTGACCTTAATCAGAAAGGAAGATTCTCTACAGCTCTATGTGAAAACCTACGCTGGTTTTAATTCTTTTACATACTTAATGATCTGCGTCTTATTTCATTTACCAAAAGGAATCCTAGTTTATTCTTTCTCTTCTTTCAATTCTTTTATTCACTGCTTCTGTTGTGAAATGTCGTAGATTAGGTTTATCAATGATTTTCTTTCCGATGCCTGTACTGACATGCGATGTGCTGTCATGTCGGGTTTCTTCAGAATAACTTACGTTCCTTCCATCCGATATCTTTTGGGTCGTTCCCTATATCTGGCCTCTTCCAAGTTGAGGTGCATGCATGCATTGCTGTTTTTATGTCTTCGAGAATCTATGTTTCTCAATATGTTCATTCACTGACACTGTTCCAGCTATGGCCCTTGTTTCTCCTTTTATTTTATTGTTTTTTAGTTATTGCTTTGCGTGTTTTAGAAACCGCCTTTCTCAGACATTTCATTTCACATTTGATGGTCTTTCTTTGTTTTTTGTTCTTTCTTTTATGTCAAAACGTAAGACTGACAGCACAAAGGTGGTCAAAATGCTGCATTTATTAGTTGGAGTTGCAAATTTGGGTCTCAAAATGTTTTAAAAATTGTAATCAATTTAGTTACTCTTGCTTACTTCTGAGCAATAAGAATCCCACTGTCTGCTTGATGGGTCTGTCGCGGCTTTATCTTTGCCTGCTCTTAGATATTCCGCTACATACTTCATAACTACCTCATCGGCTTTGTCGGATGACCCGCGGGATTCGTCAAATTATTTGGCCATCCTCTACTTCGTGCTGTCATCGGCTTGCACAACAGGGACGGAGAAATTTCACGAGTCATATAACTAGCACGTGCCATCACAGTTTAACAGTTAAAGAACAAAAACAAAGAAACAAGAAATTATAGCACGTGTGAACACAAATGTCTTTCATTCATGAACAGATAAACAAAAAATGTAACACGTGTGAACATATATATCTTTCATTCATGAACAGATAAACACAAAATATAGCACGTGTGAACACATATGTCTTTCATTCATGAACAGATAAACACAAAATATAGCACGTGTGAACACATATGTCTTTCATTCATGAACAGATAAGCAGAAGCAACAAAGTACTCGTACAATAACAAGCTCACAAGTACAACTTCAAATCCTGAATTTGAAGGGGGAAAACGGTCCCAGAAAAGAATGCTCCAGAAGTCAATACCATCTGCTCAAAGAAGCTGATGGTTTCATATTAACGTTATCGCATGTGTTTTAGTTGCTGTGTATGTGACTTTTTGTTTCTATAAAATTGATGCCTAGTTTTAGATCTTTGGGTGTAGAAGTTAAATTCGTCAGTAGCAATGTTACTATCAGACAAAATAAATACTTGTATTGAAATCACTATATACTAACATAAAAATCGGAAAACAGGGCTACATATCCGTGTAAACTAAATAAAAGGAATGAGAATATATAGCCAGACCGAGAACTGTATTGGAACCAGGCCAAAGATAAGACATCTGATAAGACCGCATGGCGCTATCTTTAACATGGCGCTATCTTTGGCAAACCTCTATGCCCCAAGGTAGAAGAAGAATGACAAAGTAAGTAAGTAAGTAAGATTAGATAAAAGATTCCTAGAAAGTCTAGTAGTGAGATGTTGAAGAAGCGCATATGGTTTAACATATTTGTGAAGCAACATTGATAAAGAAGAAAATAATAAATGCAATTGTCAGTGCCAGGATTATTAAAGTTAAGTCTGTTTTAAATTTCCTTCAGCAAGTATGGAGCTATTTATCTTTTACTCTGTGAAGTTCCAGACACACGTGCTCCGATCTCTCATCCAGTATTCTCACTTTATATTACATCAACTTGCTCCGACCTCTCATCCAGTATTCTCACTTTGTATTACATCAACTTGCACCGACCTCTCATCCAGTATTCTCACTCTATATTACATCAACTTGCTCCGACCTCTCATCCAGTATTCTCACTTTATATTACATCAACTTGCACCGACCTCTCATCCAGTATTCTCATTCTATATTACATCAACTTGCACCGACCTCTCATCCAGTATTCTCACTCTATATTACATCAACATGCACCGACCTCTCATCCAGTATTCTCACTCTATATTACATCAACTTGCACCGACCTCTCATCCAGTATTCTCACTCTATATTACATCAACTTGCTCCGACCTCTCATCCAGTATTCTCACTTTATATTACATCAACTTGCTCCGACCTCTCATCCAGTATTCTCACTTTATATTACATCTACTTGCTCCGACCTCTCATCCAGTATTCTCACTTTATATTACATCTGCTTGCTCCGACCTCTCATCCAGTATCCTCACTTTGTATTACATCAACTTGCTCCGACCTCTCATCCAGTATTCTCACTCTATATTACATCAACTTGCTCCGACCTCTCATCCAGTACTCTCACTTTATATTACATCAACTTGCTCCGACCTCTCATCCAGTATTCTCACTTTGTATTACATCAACTTGCACCGACCTCTCATCCAGTATTCTCACTCTATATTACATCAACTTGCTCCGACCTCTCATCCAGTATTCTCACTTTGTATTACATCAACTTGCACCGACCTCTCATCCAGTATTCTCACTTTATATTACATCAACTTGCTCCGACCTCTCATCCAGTATCCTCACTTTGTATTACATCTACTTGCTCCAACCTCCTCCAGTATTCTCACTTTGTATTACATCTACTTGCTCCAACCTCTCCTCCAGTATTCTCACTTTATATTACATCAACTTGCTCCGACCTCTCATCCAGTATTCTCACTTTGTATTACATCAACTTGCTCCGACCTCTCATCCAGTATTCTCACTTTGTATTACATCAACTTGCTCCAACCTCTCCTCCAGTATTCTCAATTTGTATTTCATCTACTTGCGGTTATGGCATAGAAAGGCAAGAACATCCACTAAATTCAGATAATTGAGTAGTGTTATAATTCTACCGATTTCCGACACATTTGTCTGAATAAGGTAGTTTGTCAACCTATAATACAACGTATAGACATTTTGAAAAAAATCGTGATAAGATATACGAGTAGTTTTTAACAAAAAGAGGACATTTTATTACTTTTTAACAAAAAGAGGACATTTCATTACTTTTTTAACAAAACAGAGGATAATACAAGACAAAATGTAGTACAAAAAAAGGAAGTTATTAACATCCAACTATTAATGCATTATTGTGATGACTAGAGCTAGTTTTTATAAAGGTTAGGAAAAATAGAAATAAATGTCCTTTCAAATGTATGTTTTTAAATCATTTTAACCTCACAAATTAACTTTCCTCATGTTAATCAGTGTTGATAAAATTAATATTAATATTACTGTTATTATTATGATAATATTTTATTTATTTATTTTCGGACATTGTATTCTTCAACAATTCAGTATTTCCTTTTTTAAATAATCGTGGAATTGAGAGTATAATACTTTTTAAAAGTTATAATGCGAAAGTAAAGTTCCGTTGATAGAAAGAAACGGTTTCTGTATTTTATCCAGTTACATTCCATCAGTGTAGTAAGACGTGTATATGTTGTGATCAGGCGCCGCAAAGAAATATTGTGCGATCATTAGAAGTTCAGAATGAAATTCAATTGTTATTGATTGCTTTAAAAATTTCATACCTTTCTCAAGTGTCAGCAACTGCATAAATCCTTCATTATTAGTGTTACTTTAAAGAAATGTTGTCGCATGTCAAATACGACGTCTTTATCATTTAAACACTGATCAGAAGCTCGCACTTCTTCCTAGGTTGGCACTCCGTGTAAGGTCATTCATGAACAATGAGTGAAATCTTCTAATGGTTTCATCCATAACTCCATGTATGCTAAACAACTGATGTACAAGCATTTGTTATCACCATGAAACTTGTCACACAAACTGTCAAGTCTGCCTCTTCGTTTTTCAACAAACATATTCGGAATCTTCAAGGGCAAAGACTCTGACACAAGCGCTGCTTAAGAATGTCTGTCACAGATTTATCACAGTTTAGAACAAACTGGACTACATTTCTTCCAATTCGCTTAATATGTACTTGTAAATATATTCCGTAAATAATTTACTTGCATAAGATAGACCTAATCTAAGTCATGCTCAATTTCAGAAAGAGAAAATCCGGACAAAATGCACTTTTGGAACAAAAGCCGCCCGGACAGCCCGGACAGGATGAAAAAGACGACAAATCCGGGGAAAAGAGGACAGATGGTCACCCCAGACAAGAATCCCTGCTGCGCTCCAGTTAGTGCCTCAAAGGATGTGCATAGCTTATCCTTTATAAATAACTTCTGTACGTCATATTTTCAAAAAGTTTCCTCCTCAAACTGATGAGAATTTCAGGAACTGAAATGGTTATTCAGGATAGTCTTCTTATTATTCAGTAAATGCGACAGATTTGCATTAGTTTTCAGTTTTATTTAACTAAATGATGTGATAGTTCACGACCTCTCATAACTCTGCTACATTAGGAAAGATCCTTAGAAAACTAGCAATTGTTTGTGTGTCGTTTAACTTTTAAAAAAAAATAAAGGAAAAAAAAACTACAAGTGAAAGTTGTCCTAAGTTTTATTAGTTTACATAACTAACGAAAATAGTCCTAAGTTTGAATAGTTTACATAACTAACAAAAGTTGTCCTACGTTTTATAACTAACATAACTAATGAAAGTTGTCCTAAGTTTTATTAGCTTATATAGCTAACGAAATTTGTCCTAAGTTTGATTAGCTTATATAACTAATGAATGTTGTCCTAAGTTTTGTTAGATTAGTGCTAAGTTGTGTTTAGATTACAAAGCTAGTCAAAGTTATCGAAAGGTTTGCTAACTTTGTCTTAGTTTTATTCGCTTACAAAATTAATGAAACCTGTCGTTAGTTCGTTAGCTGACAAAACTAATCAAATATTTCCTAAGTTTGTTAGCTTACATATAAAGCAACAAAAACGTTTGTTAAAATCTCTTTAATCAACATAAAAAGACAACCAAATGTTAAAGAGAATTATAATGTAGGTGCGTCAGGGAATACTCCATTTTTAACATTTCACAACATTGATAAATGTATAATCTGAACGATATTTTCAAATATGATCGTCAGATAATATATTGCTAGAAAATAAATATATTTATATAATATCAGCAAGGTGTATAGAACTATTTAGGTACGTTAACTGGTTGGTTATATTAACTAACTGTATACAGAAAATAAAGTTTGAAAGGGATTTTACAATGACTATTGCGCATGAATCTGCTTTGAACAAAGATTACTTCTCTCTGCGCTTTTTATAACAATTTCCTTATATATTTCTGTTATTCCTCAGCTCTCTCCCTCACTCTGTGTATCTGTCTAATGTGAATTTGATATATTCTGAGACACACTGAATCCAAATTACCCTTGTATTTTGTCACATACTTTTACTATAAATCTACCTGAAGGTAGAAAGTCTCACAGGCACGCTAGTTTAAAGTCACGTGGTATCTGTCTTCTATCATTTATATTGCTAAAGAAAAACCAAAAAAAAAAAAAAAAAAAAGCAAACACACGATCAGATGCTGCCTACTATCTTTATTGTTCCAATTTTTTTTTCTGCCTAATTTAGGTCCGTCAGCCTGAACTTCAGTAATTTGATTACGCTCAGAAACAGTGTGAGGGGGCTTAGACACCAGTAAAAGCCGACCCTAAACATAAATACGAGTATATTCGTTTTGCTATAATCTTGCGTGTAGAAGTTGAAAAACCTCTTCTTGTTTCTATAAATCAAATTTTGTTTCCTCATTTGGATTTCATCTTGTGTTGTTATTGTTTTTTTTCCTCATTTCCGGCAGTTTCACTACCGTTAAGCAGATGTATGCCAGTTCCGCAATTTCCGTGTTTGTTTTCCAATATTCATCAGCACACATTTCAAGACCATGGCTGAGACTTTTATATAAGCCCGCGGCTTTAGACGAACTTTATTGCTGATGCATAGTTAATATCACAGTACAGTATTAAGCAGAACTAACAATTATTATGCCTTCCTTTTGCTATTTAGTACTGCGTGTATAATTCATTTGGTTTTCACTTGGTGACTTATCTGATTGGATTCTCAAAAGACTTATCTGATTGGATTCTTCAAAATGATAGGATTCTTGCGGGTTTTTTTATTTTTTTTTTTAGTTTCCGTTTACTTCTCTGATACTTTCTATTTATTAGTTGCAGTTGTTGTTGTTTATTTTTGGTCGCTTCTGAGTTTTCTCTTTCTTTTCCTCCACAAAAAGTGGGAGGGCTGTTTCTATCCGTCTCATGAAAAGGGCCTCAGAAATACTTCAGCATTACAGTCATCCGATTGACAAACCTGAGACGTAGATACCATCTGATTGTTAATCCTGAGACTTGCTACAGCTCTTATTGTTAATTCAGAACCTTGAAAAAAAATCTGCTTGATAGTAATAACAGAAGATGGTAACTACCACAGTAAATTAATGTTAAAAAAAATCATTAAAAAGTAAAACATGTTATGTCTTTGAGGAACAATGCTATGGGAAAAGACGCAAAAAAAATGTAATCTGGCCATGATTGGCAATATCAACACGTTAGACACATTTTCTGGTGGTTCATTAAATATGATTCAACATGCCTTTCTCTTATGGTTCTGAAGTGGTGAGTTTAAGCTGCATTATTTTTCTCTAAAGGACACACATTCTAAGTGAATGGCACAAGACAAGCGTCAGTGAGTTTTACAAATGGTATATCTTCATCTTCGAACACTCTCAGACGTCTACTTAAATGTATTCAAAGAAAGCAGTAGTCAGCTTGAGGCTATTTGCATCTCTGCAGAGCTTTTCCATGACTGGTACTGGTGTCGGCCATTTGCTTTCTCTGTTCCGCATATATTGGGTAACTTTGAAGCAGATGCTCAGCAGTAATTTTATCAGTGCCACAGTTACTGGAATGGAAACCCATCAACAACAGACTGATAAGAATAAGATTGAGAGGGAGATTCACCAACACTACAATAATACAATGCTACGCACCAACGAATGACAGCGATGATGAGGTCAAGGATGAGTTCTATCAACAACTGCAGAAAGAAATGGAAGACACATCTAGATATGATCTTATCGTATTAATGGGAGACCTCAATGTGAAAGTTGGAACACACAATACATATAATGAAAGAGTAATGGGGAAATGCGGCAGCGGAACAGCTAACGAAAATGGGGATAAATTAATAAGTTTCTGTAGCATTAACAATCTGCTCATTGAAGGAACACTTTTCCCACAAAAGAAATTCACAAGTTAACATGGGAATCACCAAATGGTCGGGACAGAAACCAGATAGACCACATTATGATTAACGGTAAATGGAGACATGCATTACAAGATGTGAAGGTAAGAAGAGGTGCAGATGTGGGAAATGTCCCTAAAGGGAGATAATTAAAATGCCTCATGATTCTGTAGTAGTTACAATGAGTGATCTTTTCTTAAAATGATCCTTATATCTAATGCTATCGTGAGTTACTGGCGTTAGCGTAGGCCATCCGGTCACAAGGCTGACAGATTGGCAAAGGAAGGGGGAGAGCTACCTCAACATGACACAAGCACAACTTATGAAGAAGCAAAGAGTTTTATCAAGCGCAGATACAGAAGCGAGTGGGAAGCAGAACAACCAGGTCACAATAAGAATGATGCGAATTACACTGGCTAACAAAAAAAATTTTTTTTTTCTTTCTCTAACATTTCTATGTTTTTCTGGTCAATTTTAATGCGCTGTTTTTAAATCTGCAAACCGTTTTTCTCTATCAGGTCGGGATCTCTAGAAATACGCAATTGAAGTTTTTTTAACAAGCAAACAGTATTACAACATCATTTGTACAAGAAGTATAACAGTTATGTAGGCTTGAATTTCTTTGCAGTCGACTTTCGTCGGTGAATGGCATGTGGTACATCGCGATGAAGCATCCAACAATAATCGGCAAGCATGGTCACACTCCACCGTCCTTGATAACGTGACTCCATTACGGCGATATCTTGATGGAATCGTTCTCCATGTTCATCGTTGACTTCGCCAAGGTTGTCAGGGAAAAAGTCAAGATGCGAATCGAGCAAATGGATTTTGAGGGACATGTTACAGCCCATAATTCTGTATGCATCTATGCACTGCTTAACAATATGCACATAGTCGACAGATTTGTGATTTCCCAGAAAGTTATCGACGATCGATTTGAATGCCATCCATGCGCGAAGTTCACTACCATGTAACAAGTTCTCGAATTGTTTGTTTGCAATAACTTTCCTAATCTGAGGTCCTACAAAGATACCTTCCTTTATCTTTGCATCGCTAATTTGCGGAAACTTTTCTCGAAGATAAGTGAAAGCTGTGCTCGTTTTATCTAACGCTTTTACGAAATTCTTCATGAGCCCCAACTTTATATGTAACGGTGGTAAAATGATGCTGTCTTTGTTAACTAATGGCTCGTGTATTACATTTTTATGCCCGAGCTGCATACGATCCCTGATAGGCCACACCTTTCTTGCATAATGTTCCTGTCTGTTGCGGCTGTCCCATTCACATAGGAAGCAACAAAATTTAGTATACCCAGTCTGCATGCCCGTGAGAATTGCATTGACCTTTGCGTCTCCACAAATCCGCCATTGGTAGTCATTGTACTTTATTTTTGCCAAAAGTATAGCCATATTGTCATACGTTTCTTTCATATGAACAGAGTAGGCGACTGGAATTGATGAAAATAAATTTCCATTATGCAATAACACGGCTTTTAGACTAGTCTTGGAAGAGTCGATGAAAAGTCGCCATTCGTTGACTATGTGCTCATGACTGAGGTGCACCATTAGACCTTTTACATCTTTGCAATAGCAAATGTCATCATCCATCTCAAAGTATTGAACAAGTTCTCTGTGTCTATGACGAAATTTAGATATCGGAGTATTGGGCGCTAAAAGATTCCATTCTTTGAGTCGCGAACCGAGTAATTCCGCTTGTCCTTTGGTGAGAGCGAGATCACGTATTAGATCTGAAAGTTCTGAATGGTTAATTAAGTGAACACCATCATTCACCGGTATATAATCCGAGTCAGAATTAGTTTCTAAAGCAGGTAAACTATCACTTTCTGATGGTTCATTCACGTCCAACGGATATTGTTCTGGTGGAACTGGGATCGGACACGTGATTGGATCATGGGGCACTGGTTTCGAAACCGATTCAATATTTGGATAAACCACAGACTTTCTAGTTTTAAAAGTGAAACCATAGATATTTGTCAAGCAGAAGTAACAATCAGTAGCGTGATTTGTCGGTTCACGCCATATTACTGGCACTCCAAAAGGCATCGACTTATGCTTCGGCGATTTTCGTAACCAACCTGCCAATGTATTTGCACAAGTCGAACAAACTGCATTTGGCATCCAAGTTTTATTTGCATCATCAACTTTCGAATCGAAATAAAGTTCATATGCTTTCTTTAGCAATGTTGTAAAGTTTTTCTGGTGAACACGATCGGTAAAATATCCGCACACGTAACAGAACAGATAAGCCGAATTTCTACAACTTCTAGAAGCCATATTTCACTCAGAATTATTTCAAAATACAGTAACTATTTGAAAAATAACGTAACATATGTCATGCATCTTTTAGCAGTATAAAAAGTAGAATTATTTTGCATGTTATTAATTTTTAAAAAGTTATATAGTAAAAATGAAACAGAGCAAATAACGGTTTCCCAAAAATATATTTATTCACAAATATCTTAAGAACCCGACGTGATAGAGATAAACGGATTTCAAATTTGAAATCAGCGCAAGAAACTGACCTAAGAACACTTATTCTCATATAAGAAAGAAAAATGTTGTTTGTCAGTGTTATCAGCTCAGCAATCTTCCTCACAACAAATTGAGATAACATCTATTCAGCAGCTTAAAGATAGGAACTACTGGTGAGTGTAACTGTGGCAATGATATAATGGCTGCTGACCATCTACTTCATAGGGTGCACAACATATGAGGAACAGAGAAAACACATATGGCCATCACCAGTGCCATTCCTTGAATAGCTCTACAGAGATGACAACAGCCTCAGACTGACAACTGCAATCTTTGAACATATTCAAGTTGACGTCTGAGGGTGAGCGAAGAAGAAGAAGAATACAATTGTCCATGTAGCCATAAATATAGTAAGGGTTTTTAAAGAGTGTCGGCGTCTGTGGCCTAATGGATATGAACGCAGTTTCATAATCCAGATATACCAGGTTCGAAACCTGCTGCAGGCGGTTTGGTAGCAGATCGCTTTGTGTGGATTTTTAACAATGGTATAAGCACCGTACCGATCAGAAAGCAATGGCAAACTACTGAATGAAAAAAATTGCCTAGAAAAATCACAAACAGCCAATAAACGCTGGGGTTGATTGCCACGTCCTGTACAGGATAAGCAATTAACTTTTAAAGATTAACTGTGAGTAGTGGGGATATCTGAAGAGACAAAGGAAGAAATAGCATTTCTGCTCCATTAGGCGTCTCGTACAAAGTGACTAATATGAGATTATGCATGGGCCTAACAGCCTCATCATGTCAAATACACTGCTACAGAGATCACCGGTGCAAGAACATGTGGATGTTTTGTGTAGGCTTATTGAAAGGTGGCTACAGTAGTCGCTCTATGCTCTATTGGGTGCGAACAAGAAAATTTTGTTGATAAAAATGTGCGTTTACCTGTGGTCAGGTGAAAATGTTGATCAATGCTAGAGTAATTTGATGATTGATTCATTATTTGGTAAACAATAATGCATACTGTATAGCTGTGGGCAACGGTGCAATTTTTATAGTATATTTTATTCGAGTGTTTTTTATATAGAAATTGTGTTATTTTGTCGTGATTTTAAGTGATCGCTGCCTAGCTGATTGAGAATAAAACTGTTTGATTCGCTAGACTGAACTGTTGTTCAATTATCTACCTTTTGTTGTTGTTATTTTGATTATGACGGCATACTGTAAACGCACGCTGTTATATTACCTTTATAATGTTGAGTAACATGTGGGAATGAAATGATATAATATGCCAGATAAATGAGAGTGGAAGGGCAGAATGTTAGACGGGCCTGCACGCCCAATTCTTAACCCTTCGAAAATAAAGTTTGTTCGTTCGTTCGTTCGTTATTTGCTGCTTATTTAACCACAAGATAAAACTTTTACATGTATTAGCCAGAATGTATTTATCAAAGCAAAGCAAAGCAAACACGATGACATTAATAAATATTTCATTTACTTATAAGAAAAAACAGTGTTTTTTTTTGTTTAAATTACTGTTTGGTTAAAAAAATACAAAACAAGAATAATGTTTTTAAAAATAATACTTGAGATACTCTGACTAGCTGCGAGTAAACAGACCTATTTTCTGATACACTTCTCTTGCAGCGACTGTTTTTGCAGCAATTTGTTTTGCATGATGAAGATGCCACCCTCTGCACATCCCCATGCTAGTCGCCTTCTACGGCATGCATGAGAGAGCAGTGGGTCTATTCTGCCTATGTCTCCTCAGAGACCCACAGGAACTACGTGGAGCTTCTTGTCATATACTTTACCAGATACAATATTTGTTTGTTGGAGCTTCTTGTCATATACTTTACCAGATACAATATTTGTTTGTTGGAGCTTCTTGTCATATACTTTACCAGATACAATATTTGTTTGTTGGAGCTTCTTGTCATATACTTTACCAGATACAATATTTGTTTGTTGGAGCTTCTTGTCATATACTTTACCAGATACAATATTTGTTTGTTGGAGCTTCTTGTCATATACTTTACCAGATACAACACTTGTTTGTTGGAGCTTCTTGTCATATACTTTACCAGATACAAAACTTGTTTGTTGGAGCTTCTTGTCATATACTTTACCAGATACAACACTTGTTTGTTGGATCTTCTTGTCATATACTTTACCAGATACAACATTTGTTTGTTGGTGCTTCTTGTCATATACTTTACCAGATACAACACTTGTTTGTTGGATCTTCTTGTCATATACTTTACCAGATACAATGCTTGTTTGTATACTCAGTAACACAAAGACTGTAGATTTTTTATTTTACTTTATTTTAAAGCAAGTCTAAAATTCGAAAACCCTGTTTTTTATTTAACTGATATGACAAGAAGAAGCTGGATATGGCTAGAACACACACAACCTATTGATGACATTACAGGTCAGTCCTTGTTTTGGAATGTCGAGAGTAAGACAGGCATAAGGAGATCCCCACCCCAAATGGAGAAGAAAACAGGAAAAGGAAATGAAAAGGATGACGAAGACATGAAAGACCTTGAGCTGATGGCACAGGACAGGAGGATTAGTTGAAGACTTATGCTGCTGGAGGAGCTGATGGATGTTGAATGAACCAGTTCTACACATTCTTATCCGTATATGTCTGTCGGACATTTATACCGGCGGAACACATTTTCGCACGGCTATATTTTGATAGGTGTCTGATGGGGATGGCTTATAGGATATTATCAAGAAGGGCTCCAGACATTGGCTCATTAAGAAAGAAAGAGAACTATTCGAGATAAGGACAAGGTAAGAGAGAAGGCGAATGCTCTCCACTAGATAGTGTTTTCTAATAAATCATGAAAAGTCTTCTGTGTCCCTAGGACATTTATTTACACATATAGGGTTAGTAGACATTAAAACGGAGGATTGTTAAAGGCAATTCAAACATGAAAATATAAAACTGCAGTGAAGTAATTATGATAATCAAACTGCAAATAATACGGTGATGATGGCATATACTAAGTTTTTACCATACTGATGGCAAATCTACATAGTCTGTGATCGTTCCAAAGTTCCTCCAATGTATGATTATTCGAAGACATATATAATCTGTCCGATATAGAAGTCTTTTTCACAGTGCTGGTTATCTCAAAGACGAGGTATTATTGATGTAGAAACTCACGTGTTAGTGAGAAACTTGTAAGATGTAATGCCCATCAACGCTTGGAAATCTTTCTAGTATAAACAAACGGTTGACTTGTGTGTCAGGAAATTGACTACTGTCTGATCTTGAAGAGGACACTGACTTGGCTGGAATTCTTCCCCAAAAAAAAAAAAATCTCCAGGTACCAGAGAGCTTCAGGTAGTGAGCTTGATTGAATGATATTACGACGTGCAATATACGTTTTGAGTAGATGAATTCACTTTGTGCACTGACGCGTTGAGTAACTGAGCTTCGTTCATGGCTACAAGCTCTTGAATGATTTTAACTTGATATATAGACGAATCCTATTGTGAGTACTTGATATATATAAGACGAATCCACCTGTGATTGTTTGAACTTGATATCTTGACGATTCTACTTGTGACTGTCAGAACGTGATAAACTGATGAATAAAATGCTATCGCACTGACGTATAAACACGCGAGCGTGGATTTCCTTCCTTGTAACTTAAGTGTATGATGTCTTATTTTGTGAACTCTGCTATCCGGATGCAGTATTGTCTAGCTTCGTTTCGATTAGACGCCAATCAGTGTGCAGATTCATTTTTCTGCAGCACTGAAGACACAAAGTGGCTTCAAAAGTTTCCTATCTAATAACTATAGTTGGCTTTGTTTTTATCTTATTCCTCACAATTGCTTCTTCATAACTGATCACCCTGTTCTTAATTCTCATATTTGATGGTACGGTATGAAGCACACAGGATAATTGTTAAATATAGTGAGCATGAAAATGAGTACCCAAGTTATGATCGAATAATCTGTATGAAGGTGGAGTATATAACTGTAAATTACTTCTTTTCACTCAAACCCATGAAAGAAGAATCTTTGATTTGATTAAGCATTAATAAATAGTTGTAATGAAAAATATGCTTTCGTACATTTAGCTATTGGATAAATGTAAAAGCCAATCTCAAATAACGACAAAGAAAATTTATTCATAATTGTTTTTCTAAGTTCTACGCACCTTTTTTTTCCTTCGCGAATTTCTTAAGAACAAATTTAGAATTTAAATTCCACTGGAAAGAAATTATAATCTACACTTAAATGAAGTTATGGAACAGGCTAAGCTGTGGGAACTTCCGATTTGTGCCGCGAATGTGTGAGAAGGTATTGAGTTCGGTTGCACATCCGATTATAATTTCTGATTGCCAATGTGTGACAGTTTTTAGGCGGTTCATATAGCTTCGCCACTGAACCACTAACTCACCTTCCACCTTGCCATGCCACATCTAAACGCTTGCTTGTGAGGCCCGGCCTTGTCAATTTTTGAAAGAGGGTGGGCTCTCACAACAGAATCTTCAACTGCAAGCCTGATGTCAGATGATAAGAAAAACCGTGGCTTGTGATTGGTCGCCTGATAAGAGAAATTATGTACTTCTTGTCACAAAGTTATATTTCTTTGCGGCCCGACTTGTTTCCTCTTTCTAGATTGCCTGGCGCTTAGCCTTTTGTTCCATTGTTGTATGGTCCACTGGCGGTTTCTTCTTTGTCGCTGCATACTGACGCCTTGTCTTTGTCTTGCTGTGTTCCAGACAAAAGAGATTTTTGCTTCTATGCTGCTATCAAAAGCCAACTGTCTTTATGTACCATATAGCTTAGTCTCGAACCTCCTTTGTTTTCAACTGCTTCTGCAGATGTACTATTATAACCCAAATGTGGAGACGCCAGATGTCTAAACGGGGGATTAAGCTATCAAACGAATTCTCGTATCCTCCATGTTGCCGTGGCCATAGAGTGACAATAGTATCTAACGATGTAAGGTGTTCGCCAAGATGAGAAGTTTTAAAGTTACTCTTAAGTGCAAGGTGTGATGAATTTTTTAAAGTTTACGCTTAAGTAAAAAGCGTGAAATAGATGTGGCACCATGGAGTTCCACTGAAGATCATTAATTTAATAAAGAAAACTAATGAACACCTGACATGCCAAGTTTTTCATGAAGGATAACTTACAGAACTGTTTGGGATAAGAACAGAAGTGCGACAGGGATACCTCTTGTCTCCATTTTTTTCTTACTACCAATAGACAAGGTTATGAAAACATCGATGACACACAACAGAAATGGAATCCAGTGGAATCTGGTTAAGTGGCGAAATGATTCTTCTAAATTTTGCAGATGACTTGGCTCTAAATCTAACGATGTAAGGTGTTCGCCAAGATGAGAAGTTTTAAAGTTACTCTTAAGTGCAAGGTGTGATGAATTTTTTAAAGTTTACGCTTAAGTAAAAAGCGTGAAATAGATGTGGCACCATGGAGTTCCACTGAAGATCATTAATTTAATAAAGAAAACTAATGAACACCTGACATGCCAAGTTTTTCATGAAGGATAACTTACAGAACTGTTTGGGATAAGAACAGAAGTGCGACAGGGATACCTCTTGTCTCCATTTTTTTCTTACTACCAATAGACAAGGTTATGAAAACATCGACGACACACAACAGAAATGGAATCCAGTGGAATCTGGTTAAACAGTTAAATGATCTAAATTTTGCAGATGACTTGGCTCTCATGTTCCATAACCGTAATCAGATGCAGGACAAAATGAAAACTCTCGATGAGGGATTACAGCAATAGGATATGAAAGTACACTGGGAAAAGAAACAAAATAATGAGAATAAATGCAGGAAAAAATAGCAGGATTGAACTTTAAGAAACACCACTACACGATGTTGAATCGTACATATATCTTGGCAGCAATATAGACAAATTTGGAGGAACAGACAGTGATATCAAAATAAGAATACACAAAGCAAGAAGAGCTTTTATTGAATTGGAAAATATATGGAGATCAAGAGAAATTGGATCCAACACAAAAATAAGAATCTTCAATTCAAATGTCAAGTCAGTACTATTATATGGCTGTGAAACGGAGAGCAACAAAAACGTTAACCAAAAAGCTACAGACTTTCATAAATGGCTGCTTGCATAGAATAGAAGGATTACAATGGTATGACAAGGAAACTTGTTGATAGCATTACAAGGCAGTCCTTGTTCTGGAAACCCAAGGGCAAGAGAAGCAGAGGTAGACCAAGAAGCACATAGAGAAGAGAGCTGGAAACAGAGGTGAAAATGATGAGGAGAAGGTGGAAAGAACTTGAGATGATGACACGTGACAGGAGGACTTGGCGTGTGTTTGTTGAAGACCTTTGATCCATGGGGAGCGGAGGGTTATGAATGAATGAACATGTGTGATTAGGAACGATCACGTCAAAGAATAATGAAAGAGCAATAACGGGGAGAAAAAAATTAGAACGATAATGAAAAAGGTGAAAGACGACTTAAGAATAAAACCAATTCATCACAATATCTTGTCTGTAATGTTCCCTATTCCTTGCAATCTTAATAGTACATGTACAGTCTTATATGTACATGTCAGTCTTTAATGGTAACTATTCAACACAGTCTTATATGTACGTGTCTGTCTTTAATGGTAATTATTCATCACAGTCTTATATGTACTTGTCTGTCTTTAATGGTAACTTTTCTACACAGTCTTATATGTACATATCTGTCTTTAATGGAAACTTTTCTACACAGTCTTATATGTACTTGTCTGTTTTAATGGTAACTTTTCTACACAGTCTTATATGTACTTGTCTGTTTTAATGGTAACTTTTCTACACAGTCTTATATGTACTTGTCTGTTTTAATGGTAACTTTTCTACACAGTCTTATATGTACTTGTCTGTTTTAATGGTAACTTTTCTACACAGTCTTATATACAACTCTGTCTTTAATGGTAACTATTCAACACAGTCTTATATGTACATGTCTATCTTTACTGGTCCCTATTTATTTGTCTATTTCCAGATAGTTTAAATCTATTTCTGTGTTGCACGTGCAGTGTGACGTTTCTTTTGCTGAGGGTGGGAGTAATTAGGTGGGGGTTTCCTCTTCGCTCCTTACTCACATTTTGTTTTCTTTTCTTCCATGTAGACTTTCCTGGTATCCCTACCAGTTTCCATTTGTTCAACGTGACCCGGCCATCTCAGCTTATTCGATTCTATGATTGTGATTATCGGTAGCGACCAGGATACTTGTATATGCCTCTGTTTGTTCTTGCTGTCCAGTAGCTAGTATCGATATCTTATATTGGCGCCTATCTACATATAATCATTTTGTTTTCAAAATGTAGAAACTGTGCTAGCAAGTGAGATGTATTGGAAAGGTATAGGTTTGTGTTTAGACTGTATTGGTCATTGCTTATTGGCTGTGTTTTGTTTTCTTTCTTCTGCTGCAGCATTAAATGAAGACACTACAGTTCTGACTTGGAGCTTACTTTTTCAATGTTTTCTCTACAATATTTTTCCATGTCAATACTTTGCAGATTGTATTTACCCAGCAAGCAGTGCGCTATCTGCCCATCTTATATAAATGATTTACTTCGAATTGCCCCTAATTAAGATGTCCGTATTTATATTAGCAGTAAAAGCAAATACCGTATTTCCTTGTATAACCACACTGACCTACCCTGTCCCTTACTTTGGAATAGAAAGGCGCAATGATTACTGCATTTTCACGCAACTATTTATAGTTTTAGAGCAATAGAACAGTGATTCTCACGATCTGACAGGGGAAACCCCAGGTATAACCACTGTTGCATCAACGAGGTTTTGGGCGATATTTGAGGGTCTGTCAAGTATATGTACCTAAAAGGACTGAAGCGAAATGATAAGATGACTAAAAGTGAAACTGGTGGCAAGACCCAGACAAGTGCTAGTGGAACAAAAGATGAGAAGAAGACACTGGAGATGGATAGGACACACACAGAGGAAACCTGTTGTTAGCTTTACAAGACAATGTTTGTTATGGAATCTCCAGGGTAAGAGAGATGGGGGAAGACCAAAGAACACATAGAGAAGACAACTGCAGACAGATGTGAAGGGGAGGAAGAAGATATAGACAGACTTTGGGCTGATGGCACGAGATAGCAAGACGTGGCATACGTTAACAGAAGGCCTCTGCTCCTTGGAACATTGAAAGGTGATGAATGAATGAATGAATGAATCCATGGATCACGTGATTAAGCCTCCTGAAATGTCTGGCGTCGAGTCTGGTACATTTTCGTTTGCTTCTTTTCCAACTCAAAAAAAAAACAAAAAAACAAACATGGTAAAGAACTTTAATAACCAGCGTGAGGCAGGACAGAGCTGGGTATTACCGTATTTAAGACGTATGCTTCGTAGGGAGCTAACAGGTAATGCTAATGACAAAAACGTTTATTGTGTACTCTTTATAGCACAAACTGATTCATTGTCTATTCGCATGTTGCAGCCAACAGAAGACTCATATAACAGGAAAATTTCGTGTGTGCCGGGACATAATTGTTCACTGTGTTAGAAACCCTGATAACTGATGGTTCCAATTGTGGGGGTAAACTAAGTTGTGTTTGTGATACACAGAAATTGTTGTTATGGTTTCAAGAGAAACCATGCAGCTACTGGTGTGGCGGCTATTTCCACATCTAACATTTACTTCTTTTGTGTTCAATGACCGTTCACGACACAAGAATTATACAAAATGAATTTGAAAAAAAATATATTATAATGTCAAATTTATGTTCGGGGGCAGATATAATCGTAACTATTACCCACTTTTTTGGGGGGAAGAGGACAGATACTTTACAAGACTGCTACATATGAGCAGAGATAGTTTTATATTTGTATTATAACTGATTGATTATTTAGTAACAGACAAAGAGAATGTTCTTATTCTGTATTTGTATTTTGGCACTTATAGTTTACGTTTTTTTTAAATTACCGAATTTCTAGGAGAAAGTAGCATAAATTCACCTCATTCCACAAGGAGTTTGAATTTCCATAAAGCTGTAGACCTGCTGAGCCAGCGCAAAAAAAAAAAAAAAAGCAAAAAAAAAAAACACCAAAGAACAATCAAGAATGGACAAATGGTAGGCGCTAGCAAAAAAATTCTTTCTTTCTTTGTTTCTTTCTTTGTTTTTCGAGTGTCTATTGTTCTTCTAATTTCGTTGCGTTATTTGTTTACGACTATCTGGCCTCGGATTACCCTCAGTGTTTATTTTTGTGACCTAGAACATCTTTTTTTTTCCCCTGTACATTCGTCCGATTGGCAGAGTGGTTAGAGCGCTTGCGTCTCGCGGCAGTGTTACCTGGTTCAAGGCTCGAAACCTCGTGACGTCACGCTTTAGTCTACCCAGCTAAGGCAGAGAGAAAGAGGCAGGTCATTACACCTCATAAACTTGGGCCTAGTTTAGGGAAGTCTCTAACACTGCACTCATCTACGGCAGTAGCGATTACAGGACGACCTTTTTTCTGTTTTAACGTGTGCAATAACATGACATCGCAGAATAACATCGTTACAAGAACTGAATGCGTATATAGAACATTTGTTTGGTCAGCTAAAGTTAATAATAGCAGTGAATTGAGAATAAAAACAAACAAATAGACCAACTATACAGGTCTTGACCGATAGTCAACATCATGAAATCGACCAGTCTGAGTTATTGGGGACCGTTGAGTAGATGGAGACGAACCGACATACACAATAAGAGTACGATACCAAGAGAGCGTCCAGGAAGACAGCAGATGAATGGCACAAACATATTGGACCTGTCGGATCTGGCAACTATAACCTGAACAGATACTCACTCAAGATTGAGAATAATAGATACGGGTTGTGTTTACAACTGAAGAGTTGTAGCACACAACGTAATGAGAGACCTCTCACGTCTGAATCACTCTGTCGCTCCATTCAAGTCCTCACTGAAACCTGTTAAACCTATTACCTTCGGTAGATACAGTTCAATAAACATAGTAAGCTACAATCAATATCTGTCCAACCGAAGTTGGCATTTTACGCTGTGCTACTGAATCGAGAATTATTCTTCATTTCCTCTAGTAAGGGTAATCCGAACCGAAGATATTTGGTTAATTTAACGCGTGTTCTGCGGCCACTGCCAAATAAACAGTGACGCAAATTAACAAAAATGATATCCTAAATTATATTTATTTTAAGAATGGTAAATTACCAGTTTACTTACAAACGTCACGAATCACTCTATGAAGTAAGACTGGTATTTTCTGTAAAGTTTTAATATCCTCTGTAAGTCGCTACTAGTGAACAGTTTCTTCAGTTAAGTTACTATAAGTACATTTCTTATGTAAGTCGCTACAGAAACCTAAGTTCCTATGTAAATTGCTAGAAGTACATACCTTCCTTTATAATATGCTAGACACACAATTTCCATTGTTAGTCGCTACAGGTACATACTTTCCTTAATAAGTAACCACAAGTGCAAAATTTCACATGCAAGTCTCAAGAGGTACATAATTTCATTTCTAAGTCACTAAAAGTTCAACATTTGAATCTGTAAGCCGCTACAAGTTCAGCATTTCTTGTGAAAGTTGCTACAAGTACAACATTTCTTGTGTAACTGGCCAGATGTGGTAAAGTGGGATGTTATAAATATTTATAGGGGACTTAGTGTACTGACTGAGATCAGCTGTGAAGGTATCTGTATCTAATAGGTGTAGTGTTTTACAGATAACCTTACTTGCTACCACATTTATACCTCAGTCAGAATTATTCTGGAATATTGTGATGACTACGTTAAATGTCTAGGGTTATGTAAATGATGAAGTGTAAGTCACAACAATAACAGACAGATAAACAATTTAATTTATTCCACCACACTTGACAACACTGTGACACTCACACACATTTAACACTCTATAAGACTATCTTAATTGAGTCAATGGTAAAAGTTCAAATATATATGTATTAATTACTTTCACTAATATATATCCTGATTCAACTACACAGTGAACCAGGAATCACAATCAAATGTAATCACAATTTATATGTACATAATTTTCCAGATTCAGCAAAGCTCAGACCAGGTGCTGCTCAATAACTTTAGGACCACAGTCCCTGAAACAAGAAGGTTGTACCTCCTATTTCAGAACTAATTTATAATCTATTTCCAGACTGAACACAATACATAACAAACACTGAGTTCAGAGCGGTAGGCCAACTGTCAGCTTTATCTGAAACACTTTACACCAGTATACTCCTCCCTAATGGTTACCACGCCTCTGCAATTCCAGCATTAGTTCTTTCTAGTCAATAAGATAGGTGTCAGTGTACTGTTTGGCAATTCCATGCAGTTTTACTTTTCTCCGACACCTTCTGTTCAGGTTGGAGCACTATATAGGCCTTGCCTCATGTTCGCTACTGAACCACACACATATATAGACATAATTTATCAATTTACATTCAATTTTCATTAAAAAGATATTGAATATATCAAGCTTACCACAATTCATGGAAATAATACACAGTTACGTTGACTGGCAATGAATATAGCACAATTTCGATCTGCCGATGTCCCAGGCTTTTATTTAGAAAAATATGCACTGGCGCTCAACGCACTGGTTCTTTAGTAAGTTTATTTGAAAAATGTGGTACTGAACTGACGCTCCTAATTGACTATATTGGCGGGTCTAACCAATCGTGCCATGTTTACACAGCTTTTCAAAAAAGTACCTCTACTACTGTTTCCCCTAACAACAAAGAAGTAGTATTTATAGTCCGACTAATCGTGTTTAGCCTTACATTTACTTTCCGCCAATCAAATAGGAGGTAACGTGTTGGCCTATTTCCCGTACAATGGTGGTTTCAAAACCTGCCACTGCGCAATTCTGATTTTGATGTTGTCTGACAGCACCACCATTTTATTTTGGCTATAATTTGTTAATTCCTAGACTATTTGCGTAACGTTTAACATATTCTTTGTCAGCAAGTCCTAAGGAACCCAACTATATAAATTTAAGGGAGCTAGGTGGCTGCGTTCAAAATGTGCATTTTCTTCTACCAGTGTTTTTTATCACTGTCGATTTGAAAAAAAAATTAGTGCTTGTGGCCTTATACGCGTGATGACTTTAATTGTATAGCGAGACGCGTGTTTAGTGTTGCATGCGTTCCTGCTTTCAGCCCTCCCTTCTCTCTATCCTAAGTTCATCTGTCTTTTCATCACGCCGTGTATAAAATGAAATTAATGGAAGTATTAATTTAGGTCATTACGCAGGGTGCCTAGCTCAAGGTTTTCTTAGAAATGCCGTACACGTTTTATTGAAGAAAGCGTGTAGTGATGCAGTAGGCTTTTACTATCAACGTGAAACGTTACAATTTGCAGACGAAGTAGAAAACAAGGGGGATTTCGAGTACAGTCATTGTGACAGCACTGTTCTTTACCATTCTTCTTTCCTTTTATTGAAGTTATTTGTTAGGCTTTACATTTACTTTTTAATTTATATATGTGGATTAGAATTTCACACGACAAATTCTCCCCACTTGAAACAGACGTTATATGTCAGTCTATAATTCTATATACACATAGAGAAATTTATTATCCTTCCTGGGGCTTAGGGTGATTCTCATCACACGGATGTCGGCTTAAAAAATCCGCTCCCAGATTTGTTTTTCCACTTATATACTCTATGCTAAACTCATATGGCTGCATCAATAATGACCAACGGAGTAATCTAGAATTTTCGTGTCTAGCCTGCGCTAGAAACGACAAGGGTTTGTGATCCGTTTGCAACTTAAATGCCTTCCCATACAGATAAATATTGAATTTCTTTATCGCCCATATTACTGCAAGACATTCTTTTTCGCTAGTTGAGTAATTGGTTTCAGCTTTATCCAACTTTCTGCTAGCATATGCCACTGGGCTTAATTCCCCATCCAATGCATCTGATTTCTGTAGCAGAGTCGCACCTAACCCAATATTACTGGCATCAGTCCTTACAATGAATTCTTGACTTAAGTCAGGTAATTTCAAAATAGGTTTAGTTGTGAGCTTTTCCTTCAATTCCTGGTAAGCGAATTCGCATTGTGGAGTCCATGTAATTCGATCTGGATGTCCTTTACGTGTCAAATCAGTTAACGGTGCACATATGGAATTAAAGTTTTTGATATACTTTTGGTAGAAACCACTAAATGAGACAAAGGATCTCACGTCTTTCTTGGTTTGTGGTCTCGGGGCTTTCTTTAGTTTCTCTAAATTCTTGGGGTCAGGGGCCATGTTTCCCTGATGGACTGTGTGTCCCAAGAATTCTAATTCTTTACATCCAACACAACATTTGGTTGGTCGGGCTGTCAAATTCGCTTCTTTAAGTCGATTAAACAGCATGTTCAGAGAGTCAATGTGTTCCTCAAATGTTTCTGTTGCTATAAGGATATCATCCATGAAATTTGTGATACATGGATTATGCAGAGGGTCCAATAATTTTCTCATCATTCTAGAGAAGACACTAGGTGCATTCTTCAATCCAAATTCCAATCTGTTAAACTCATAGTGTCCCTCTGAGGTACTAAAAGCTAGGTATGGTCTAACCTCAGGCTTTACTGGAATCTGATAGTATCCTTTACTCAGATCCACTTTTGAGAAATATTTAGCTTTATTTAGCCTGGCAAACAACTGATTTGTATCCGGCAATGGATCCACCTGTCCTTCTGTAATAGCATTCAGTCTCCTGTAATCTATACAGAGTCTATGTTCTCCAGAGGGTTTTCTTAAGAGTACAACACTGGAACTATATGAAGATTCACTGTGCGAAATAATTCCTTCCTTCAACAAATAGTCTATCTCTTCCTTCAAAGCCTTCTCCTTAGCAAAAGGAATCGAATAGGCTTTCATACAGACAGGTGTGGGGTCTATCAGTTTCATATCATATTCCAATAAGTTTGTATGCCCAGGTCGGTCTGTTAACACCTCTGCATGATTATCTAGAACCTGTTGCACTCTCTCTTTCTGATTTTTCGTTAAATGTGTACTGATTTTCACCTGTGCCGCTGTCTCACAGGGATGTAATGGATATTCAAATGATGAAAGTGGTTCCTTTTTCATTTCCATGGCAATGGACAAGGTCAACAAGTGTGTCTCTTCCTGATGTTCTCTTTCCAAATATTTCTTCAGGAGATTCACATGATAGATTTTTTCTTTCCCCTTCTTATCTATCTTATAATTGGTTCTAGACACCTTCTCTAGAACTGTATATGGACCTTGCCATCCAATTTGTAACTTATTCTGACTACCGGGGAGAAGAAGCAGTACCTTCTCTCCCACAGCCAAATCTCTGTCTTTAGCTTTCCTGTTATAATAGGCAGCATGTTTCTTCCTGGCTTGTTTCAAATTTTCATTGGCAAGTTTCCAGCCAGTTTTTAAACGAGTGGTCAGCTCATTCACATATTGGTATGAGGAAGTAATATTTTCCTCTGCCTTTTCATCAGTCCACGTTCTTAACAGAGCTACATATGGACTTTTAATTTTGTGGACCTATTTGTCCATGCACCGGTATGGTCTCTTCCACTCGAAGCTCTATAGTGATGATTTTTCTTCCCAGAATTATCATTCACAAAACGACCGCTACCAATTTTTCTCTTGGGGCTGTCTCCCCACTTAGAATTCTTGATGAGAGATTTCCTCTCTACATCTTCTTCCTCCAGTTTGTTTAAGTCCCATTGAGGGATTTCCGGCTTATCCTGGGGTAAGACATCTTTTTGCACTCTCCGCATTGTCGCCATTGTAAAACAGTTAATTGAAGCTTGTCCGTGAAAAGGGGCTTCCCATTCCATTTGGTCCACTTTATCAAATTTATTTTTCTTTTTATTATCAGGCCTAATTTTGCCCCGTGGCGTGTCCAGGTCCTGATCAATGTTCCCACTTGTGGGTGTTCCCTCATGTGCTATGCTACACCTTTCTACAAAATTCTCAATGTCCCACCTCTCCTTGGGCCAATAATAATTGTGAGCCACCTTTTGGATGATGGTACATATTTTCTCATGGTCCCCATCTTTTTTCACATGTAGGCTCCTTATTAAGTCTGCCCTATATCTCTTTGGAAGAACCAACTGTCCGTGACCATGGGATCTAGTTCCGGCCTTCCTTTAAATCAACTTGTTTTTCATGTAAAAATCTCCCTTGCCTGGAGTTGTATGACAAGTTGACAATTTCCTGAAACAAGGCTTGAGGGTCTTATCCCCAGCCTGTGCCTTCCTCATCTCTTCTGGAGTGGTATCTAACAGAATATCCTCCTCCTTTCTTGAAGTCGACCTGAACCTGAAGGGTGGCCATAACTATAGGGTTCCTTCTGCAATGGTCAGTGTCATGATTGTTCATCTTACAATTTTTACACCACCTTTTCCCTTGGTTGAAAGATTTTCTTTCATCATATTTCCTTTCATCGAATTGTGGGGTTTTATTTTTATTGTCATACCGTGGCCTATCAAACTGGTGCTTACCTTTGTTTTGATCTCTAGGATCAAATTTATTAAAGTTCTGTGGTGCCCTAAAATTATCCACCTGTTTCTTTTTATTTCCTGATACATCTGCCTGAGCCGCTTGATACCTCTCAGCAACATTTAGCAGCTCACCCAGCCTCTCTGCACCTTGTTCCATGAGAAACTTTCTCAGGTCTGGAGCCATGGACTCTCTTAATTGTTCTATAAGGACCATTTCCTTAAGATCTTGGGTTTTCCCCAGAGAAGTCCATTTCTCCAAGTATGTCTCTAACCGTGAAGAGAACTGGTGATAGGTTTCACCTGACAGTAGTTTAGCATTCCTAAATTTTTTCCTATAAAATTCTGCGTTCTTTTCATATCTTAACAAAAGAGCCTGCTTTAGCATGTCATAATTTTCTTGATCACCTCTGTTCATTTTGGCAAAAACTTCATAAGCTGCCCCACGAAGCCCTTGAGATAACTTTAAGCTCCACCTTTCTCTCTCTAACCCATACGTGGTAGCTAATAGTTCATATCTATTTAGATAGCTCTCAATATCATCGTCTTTCTCAACAAAATGATCTAAATGAAAGTTCATAGCTGAGGTTGAGGATCCCTGACTAGCAGTAGCATCGGAGGTAAAGGGACTGGCACCATTTTCAGGAGCATGGCCTTGAAACTCAAACTCCCTTAGTCGTAACTCATGTTCCCTTTGTAATCTTTTATCTTCTGCTTCCCTTTCTGCAGCTAATCGCTTGTCTTCCCTTTCTGCAGCCTGTCTTCTTTCCTCGGCTTCCCTTTCTGCCTTTTTTTCTTCTCTTTCTGCCTCCAATTTCTTAGCCTCAGCCTCAATCTGCAACTTCTTAATTTCTTTTTCAGCCTCTAACCTCTTATCTTCGGCCAACCTTTCAGATTCTAATTTTCTTTCGGCCTCTTTTTCTAATCTTCTTTCTTCCAGTTCAATATATTTGTCACATTCAGCAGTGACATAAGCAATCATAATTTGCCCGTCCATTCCTAACTCTTTTGCAGTCTGCACAGCAGCAGATCGAAATTTTGCCAAGTCGGCCATTTTCTAGCAGGTAAATGTATGTAATGTCTAACTAAACAATACAATCTGTAATTACTTATCCAAGGACACCACAGGCACTGAGAGCTCAACGTTATTTATTTCCACCCAAGGATACGTTTTAATTCTTATTATTCCCTGAAGTGAATTATCCCCAATATTTATAATAGGGAAAGATTCAAAATCCCGGGAGCGAGACCCCAATATATGTGGTAAAGTGGGATGTTATAAATATTTATAGGGGACTTAGTGTACTGACTGAGATCAGCTGTGAAGGTATCTGTATCTAATAGGTGTAGTGTTTTACAGATAACCTTACTTGCTACCACATTTATACCTCAGTCAGAATTATTCTGGAATATTGTGATGACTACGTTAAATGTCTAGGGTTATGTAAATGATGAAGTGTAAGTCACAACAACAACAGACAGATAAACAATTTAATTTATTCCACCACACTTGACAACACTGTGACACTCACACACATTTAACACTCTATAAGACTATCTTAATTGAGTCAATGGTAAAAGTTCAAATATATATGTATTAATTACTTTCACTAATATATATCCTGATTCAACTACACAGTGAACCAGGAATCACAATCAAATGTAATCACAATTTATATGTACATAATTTATAAATATGAACCTTGTAGTGACATATTGTATTAGTATTATCCTATGTGTGTCAGTTGTGTAGTAGTACTATGAGGTAATACTGGTTTTGTTTTTCAAGCTATGTTGTTATTTGTCATCATGACTTCAAGTGTTTGTTTATCTTGGAAATAGTTTCAGATTCAGCAAAGCTCAGACCAGGTGCTGCTCAATAACTTTAGGACCACAGTCCCTGAAACAAGAAGGTTGTACCTCCTATTTCAGAACTAATTTATAATCTATTTCCAGACTGAACACAATACATAACAAACACTGAGTTCAGAGCGGTAGGCCAACTGTCAGCTTTATCTGAAACACTTTACACCAGTATACTCCTCCCTAATGGTTACCACGCCTCTGCAATTCCAGCATTAGTTCTTTCTAGTCAATAAGATAGGTGTCAGTGTACTGTTTGGCAATTCCATGCAGTTTTACTTTTCTCCGACACCTTCTGTTCAGGTTGGAGCACTATATAGGCCTTGCCTCATGTTCGCTACTGAACCACACACATATATAGACATAATTTATCAATTTACATTCAATTTTCATTAAAAAGATATTGAATATATCAAGCTTACCACAATTCATGGAAATAATACACAGTTACGTTGACTGGCAATGAATATAGCACAATTTCGATCTGCCGATGTCCCAGGCTTTTATTTAGAAAAATATGTACTGGCGCTCAACGCACTGGTTCTTTAGTAAGTTTATTTGAAAAATGTGGTACTGAACTGACGCTCCTAATTGACTATATTGGCGGGTCTAACCAATCGTGCCATGTTTACACAGCTTTTCAAAAAAGTACCTCTACTACTGTTTCCCCTAACAACAAAGAAGTAGTATTTATAGTCCGACTAATCGTGTTTAGCCTTACATTTACTTTCCGCCAATCAAATAGGAGGTAACGTGTTGGCCTATTTTCCCGTACAATGGTGGTTTCAAAACCTGCCACTGCGCAATTCTGATTTTGATGTTGTCTGACAGCACCACCATTTTATTTTGGCTATAATTTGTTAATTCCTAGACTATTTGCGTAACGTTTAACATATTCTTTGTCAGCAAGTCCTAAGTTTTTAAAACCCAACTATATGAAAAAAAATTTAAGGGCTTGTGGCTAGGTGGCTTTAAATTCTTCTTTCCTTTTATTGAAGTTATTTGTTAGGCTTTACATTTACTTTTTAATTTATATATATGGATTAGAATTTCACACGACACCAGACATTCAACATTTTCCCATAATTTGCTTCACAACGTCTTCTGTAAGTTGCTACAAGTACTACATTTCTTGTGTAAGTTGCCAGAAATTCAACATTTCCCCAGTAAGTCGCTACAAAACATCTTGTATAAATTTCCATAAGTTCAACATTTCCCCATAATTTGCTACAAAATGTTTTCTGTAAGTTGCCAGAAGTTCAACATCAAACTCCATAATTTTCGCCGTTTGTACGTCGGTCACATCTAAGGGATGCAACTGTGGTTGAAAGTTAGAATTTAATTGTATTGTTTTCCTTATATGTACTCTCCCGAAAATAGTAACACTCAACGAAGAAAACTCGGTGAATTGTGCAACACAAAGTGAGTGACAGTGATATATGAATAAAATGTAAATTTTTGATTGTAGAACCCAGTTTCATTTCGGAAACGGATTTAACTCATCATTTTGTTAAAAAGAATCTTAAAATGTAAGTTTCTGATTGTTTCTTCAAGACAAAATTTTAATTTAAAGTATTGCAGACTTATAGTTGGAGCTACTCGCTGGAAAGGAAACAGTTTATTGAAGCATAGAGCATTGATTTCCGATGATTCAAACGACGTAGTTGATTTCCCAACCGAGTTCTTTAACGAGCAGTGCCCATCAGGAATGACACTGCATTTGCTGAAATTAAAGGTTGCTGCATGTATCTTGCTATTGCAAAATCTGAACGAAAAATAGGACTGTTGAATGGCCCGCGTTTGGTCATAAAACTCTTGCATAGGAATTCCATTAATGCAGAAATTATCACTGGCAGTAATAAGGGAGAACGAGTCTTAATTCCTCGCATTGACTTAGAACCGAGCGAGCGCAGTTTGCCATTTAGGATGCGACGTCGTCAATTCCCAGTGATTTTAGCATTTGAAATGACGATCAATAAGGCGCAAGAACAATCTTTTGATCACGTAGGAGTTTTCCTTCCTGAACCTGTTTTCGGACACGGCCAGCTCTATGTCGCCCTCACCCGAGGAACAAATCATGAAAACTTGAAAGTTATTATTAAAAACACTTTTTATCGGGGAACATTCTTTGAAACAAATCTACGCACTATCACAAAAAATGTTGTCATCAAATAACTTTTATATTGAATTTAAAAATATTTAAAAAATATATTACAGTTTTTGATTTACTTTCGTCATCGTTGACGGGTTATTGCTAGTTTTCCCATAATTTCCTACAAAATGACTTCTGTAAATTGCCAGAAGTTCAAAATTTCACAATAATTTGCTACAGAATGTCTTCTGTAAGTTGCCACAAGCTCAACATTTCTTCTGTAAGCTGCCACAAGTAGAAAACCAAGTGTGTCAAAAGTTAGTGTTTATATCCTCAGACATTTGAGATGTTCCCCATCAAAGTGAATAAAATAGATTTTAAGAAAACCAATATACAAATATGTGGGCGCATTTATAACATCTCGTGAAAAGTGAATACAAAGGAAAACGTTATATGCAATAAGTTTGTGTTAATAAAAGTGAATACAAAGAAAAACGTTCTATGCAATAAGTTTGTGTTTATAACAGTGAATACAAAGAAAAACGTTCTATGCAACAGGTTTGTGTTAATAAACTAAGACAGAGAATTATTCCGTGTTACATACAGCTGATCCTACCATTTGGAAGCGACTGATGAGCAGTCGGTGTGCGAACAGTAGGATACAAAACGACCAAAGCAATGGGATTTTACAGATGAGTTGTCAGAATACCACGGACAACAAAAAACAAGAATAATAAAGATATCCTGAAAGAGATCAGTGCGCAAAGGACATTCATTAACGATATCGGAAGGAAGCAGACTGTATTAAAAAAGTTGAAGGTAGTCCCATAGTAAATACTGTCGTAGGGGAGTGATGTGTTAGAAACTTCAATATTCTAGGTCCATCATCGAGAGGAGGGTGACCAGTATCGTGAGGTGGTTATGAGCATGTCTGACGTAAGACAAGTCTGAGTGAGATGCGTGGTAGTAGACAGAGAGAGAATCACGAATGTGAATAGAGAGTGAAATATGACAGTGGGACCGAAGACGCACAAACAGTGATAAATGCAGTCAGCGATCCATAGCTTGACTGCTTGGGTCAGGGTCAACGAAACAGAGCTGACCAAGACCCTACTCCACCTCCAAGTGGTGGTCCTGGAAACAGGCTGCATCATTGCAGTCTGGCTGAGTGAGTAGGGATCGAAGAGGGAAGGCAAACCCGTTCCCAAAAAATGCCGTGCTGAAGTCGGTTGCGTCGGCCGAAAGGCGCAAATATCACAGTTTCGCTGTAAACGGACAAATCGTAACCAACGTCCTTGTCAGGACGAACGAAGACGCAGAAGAAAAAAATATGACAGTCAGGAGAGAAGAAAGATAAGCATATATCTTTAATCTCTTCTTTCCCGCCACACTCACAACACTTGTTAAAATGTCCTACAGGCACTCTTCCTCCCCGAAATAAAATAAATATTGCAGTAATGACAGGACAGGATGACAGTGGGACTACATATATATATATATATATATATATATATATATATATATATATATATATATATATATATATATATATACAAGTGTATATATATATATATATATATATATATATATATATATATATATATATGCCTTATATATATATATATATATATATATATAATATATATATATATATATATATATATATATATATATATATATATATATGTAATCCACAAACTATTTAAAAAAAAAAACAATGAAACATCACAATAATTCTAACTAGCAGAAAGCTATTCCCCAGTCCTATGGAGAAGAACGATTGCCTCTGTTTCGTAAACTAACTCCAGTTAGTTGGAAAATCACCAACTGAATTTTTCTTAATCCATCTAACTAATACCAGTCTAGTTTGAGCAAATAACTTCACAAATAGGAAGATCTCTTCCGTCATTACAGTCGATTTAATTATGCTGTGGATAACTTAACATAATAATAAAAAATCTAAGGGGCATCTATATGCTGAGATTCAGTGGTCTTATGCCTTCACTCTCGTGGTATCTGCAGCCAAGTCGTTATACGGCCAGTTGCATTTGGCTCGAGTATTCCGGCAAAAATGGCTACAGCGTGAGTTAAGGACGCCAGAAATGTAAATCCAAATCGTAAATCCCAAAGACTAGTCTGAAATGACTGATAAAAAAAGTGGGACGGGTCAAGAGTGACGCTGTGACAAGATGGCCCACACTAACGCAAGTTATCACGTTAGCATTAGAAATAAGGATAATACAAAAGTACTTGAACAAGTCTAAAAGACCAAAGTACTTTAGCAAGACTAGCAAGTAATAAAAACATTAGTCAAGAAAAGATGACGCCAGCACTTCATGTGTAGAAACAATATAATTAAAACCGGAAGAATATTTAGATTAAAGAGTATACCAACTGACTTTCTAATGATAAGACCAATCCAATATCTTGTACACTTAACTTCCGGTAAATCAGCCAATGAAAGAAAAAAAAGTATTATAAAGTTTTTGTCATAGAGGTTAGCTTGAATACTATATATTAGGTAGGCAGACATATTAGACAGTTTAGTTCAGAGCTAGATTTCTAGCGAGATACATCTCACTCTTTCATATCGGTGAATTTCCTTCTAGAAGTTGTAGGTTATCCCCTTGTGAAAGTAAAACTGAATCTACGATAATCTCAAGATATATTATGTTAGGGGATTTGTTTTACGACTTCTGTTATTACGGTTTGTACCTCTCGATTGTTTTTTGAACATTATGTTAAACCTTTAACTATGAAATTTATAGTTGAGGTCTCGGTAGAAGCTTACTAGTGTTTGCAATTGATCTCTAGACAGCGCTACATTAATGTTGATGAATTTTATAAAGGAATAATGCTTTACTTGGAACGTGAACATTCTGGTCGTCAAAAATCAGATTATTGAGTTGTGTAAATTGAATGAACTTTGAAATTAGTCCAGTAGGATTCATAAATAAAACGGTTTTCTAAAACCAAGAGAGTTCCTTGATATTATGCTTTGGAGTTGAAAGTATTAAGGGAAATATATAACGTGACAGCCTGTTGTGAGTACTAAAGAACTTGGGTTAGCTAAAACTTTCCTTCGAGTAATAACACCTCTGGTAACCACCAGCCATCACTCGAGAGATTCCTCAGAATAATCACTAAAACTTTCAACGGTTACAACGCGTAACCCGTGTGCTGTGGAAATGTAACGTGTGATCTCTAATAGGTACTGCAAGGGATAATGAACTCTGAAATCATGGGATCATGAGCAGGAATATGTCTCCAGAAAAAGAAATCCAAGCTGGGGATCCAGGAAAGTGATTCTAAAAATTGGGATTAAAAAAACCGGGGTCCAACAAACAAACTTGTATCCACTAAAAAACTGGTACTCAACATAAAACTCTGGTATCAAACATAAAAAGCGATAACAAGGGCTTTCCGGTTGTGTCTGGATCTCTAGAATTTTCCCAATAAGTTAAGAATATTCCTTATACCAATGCATCAGGTATGAGCTACTGCACCAATTTCACTCTGCAGGTTAGAGGTTTCTCTGTAGACAACATAACCCCAAGTGATTTATGAGTCTAGTATATATAGCCATAATCTCTTACAAGTCGCGTCATTAATTGTGCACACTTGCACAGTGATCGGGAAACTTTCCTCATGACAAAGGCGTAATGGGACCAGGAGTGTTCTCATTTGTAATGCAAGACGAAAGTGATCGTGTAAGAAGGGGACTAGTGAAGAAGCGGATACACGTCCGCTGGCATCCGACCTGCATTCAGCAATGCAACTTAGTTGTGTTCACTTTCCTCTGAATCACAGACACGAAGATTCTCGCCGCACACAGGAAGGAACGAGAGTAAAAGATATCTCTAGATATCCGACAGGATCACGTGCAAGAGGCCTGTCTAAATTAAGAATGACATGGCTACACCAAGAACCCGCTTATAATGAAGAAAATTGGAGGAGATAAATCAAAGATAAGAGAGAGGCAGTACTACCAGCTAAAACGTGACAAATAATTTCATTCAATTCACGTCAACCTGTTCTGTTTCTCGATGCCTTTTCCTTCACTAACTTAAAGGTAAAGTCATGTACAAATTTACAGCTGGGTGGAATGCAGCGTGTCAATACCGTGAATCGAACCTGTCACCTTTGCCGGGAGAGACCAGCGCTCAAACACCTCCGTCAGTCAGACGCTCTCAGATTACTTTGCACTTAGTATAAGGAGAGTACAGCTAAAATACACTATGACTTGACAAAATTTATTGAAATTAAAGAAACACAGACCAAAAAAGTCAAGGTTAGCATCTGTGACGTAATTTGTGCGCTCTCTTCTCCTCTCCAGCAGTATTGAACTTCGTTTGTTGTGCGTACTGAATTAGGTGCATTATTTTTTTTTAGCACTCTCTTTTTTCATATTTGCATTGTTCACGTTTCATGCTTCGATGCATGACAGGGTCAGACAAGCGTATTGCCTATCCCTGAGAGATCAATAGAGTCCCTAAAACGTAATAATACCACATAGACTCCAGGTAAAGTCGAGCATGAGTTGTTTGCTAACATTGCATAATTACATCCGACTCGACAAGAAAAATGCAAGAAGCTGTAACGTAAACATTGACAACATTTGTCTGATGGAGCAACTCCATCATATACGGAGGATGACTGTTTGAAATTTTCAAACGCATGAGCCATACAGTATACTATATGAAGAAAAGTTTTCATAATATGATCATTGAATGTTTTGACTGAAATTTGAGGCGCCAGTAAACCATAACGCGATTGGAAAATTTGTCAGAACGCCATGCAGGAAGCGTGGACCGAAAGCTACGATATATCATAGAACTTCTAGCATACGACACTGCATTCCAGAAACCGTCACAAGTGGACATCTAGGACCTTGCTACAGGAAAGAATAGAGTCAGGATTATGAATTTTTAAGAACGGAAAAATGTATTAGAGCATATTTTATCCACTGGAAAAAAATCTCGCCTATATTAATGCGGAACCGGACTCGTACAGAAACTACTCATGAGTCACAGAGGTATTCTAGAATAAGAAATACTATACCAGACGTGTGTTCGAGGTATCTGTGTTAAGTTGCCAAGACTATTTACCTGAGCAAGATTTGCATAGTTACTAAGATGAGTGATACACATTTCTATACTTTGAATCTTACTGGTTTATACTAGCTAGGATTGTTAAAGATTCATACGAGGATGGCAATCTCAGCATGTGAAAAGGTTACATTCATGAACAACCACAGCAAATGATGGTAATTGTTTCATGATAGTTCTCACGGAAGAATCAAAAGCAGATATAATCCCAGATTGCAAGTGGAGAAAGGAAGTGGATGATGGTGACATCATATGTATATTATCATTTGTAATGAGTTGTATGTATGTTTAAAGTTGTTCCTACAGGCACAAGCCACTTTCCGATGTCCAGTTGACATTTTTTCATTACATTAAGTAAAAGAATGGTGATTTTATGTTTTCACATCCCCTGAGTTATATGATATACACTCAGGGAGAATACACATTCTGTTTAAAAAATTGGTGACGACAGCGGGGAAAGGCGCCTGATCTAAATCAGGAAAACAAGTAGTTAATAGCAAAATGTGTTCTTTTATTCCCTCTAAAGTTGGTGGTACGGACTGGAGAGAACATTTGAGGTTCTACCCACGTTACCAGCTGTACTAGTCTGTGGTTCGAAGCTTGAGATCAACACGTGAAACCTACATCCCACGGGTGGTGAAAATCACTGCCTTGACCAAAGCGGTTACCTTCAGAATCCTTTGGAGACGTGCCCTTACCACAGAGACGAAGTGACGGAACCAGCAGCACAAACATTTCAGCAATTTGGAAGCTAAGCCATAAGTTTAGCAGGCCACCTCAAAAGACTATATTTTCATCTCCCAAACCGAGATCTATGATGAACCATAATTTCTCATAATTACCATTTTATATTTATTTACATTTGTTTTAAAGTAATTGAGCATTAAATTTGTATATACTAATTTTGACAAATTCATAGCTGAATTAATCATTACGGGAAGAAAGGCATATGTATGATCCAGAACCTCTAGTATATATTCATTAATATATATATATATATATATATATATATATATATATATATATATATATATATATATATATATATATATATATATATATATTGAGCTAATAAAACGAATTTCTCTGAATTAAATCAGCGGGGGGGGGGGGGGGGGGGCGGGGGGGGGGGGGGGGGGCTTTAAATTGCAAAATCATTTATATCCATCTTCACAAAAGGTGGCGGGTAATATACAAAGTTAACGTGCTAAGACTCATTCAGCATTATCTTGTCTTCTGAAATATCTTGTGAATACTACCTCGAGGTAGAAGCATCTTTATCCATCTATCTTCATCTCTGCCAAGAGCAATCTTGTGCGAAGGTAGACACCTGTGAAGACCTACACTAGATACTCTAGGTTTTGGCCACTGATGGACCACCACTGCAGAACAAGGGGAGGCAACCCGCGACAGCCTCGAACCCGGTACTTTGCCTCGAGAGACCAGCGCACTAACAACTCTGTCCATCGGACGCTGTCTGATCACGTTGCGCTTGGTATACAGAAATATAGGATACAAGGAAGTCAACAACAGAATGGACAGACTGACATTTCGGATAGATACAATCACCCAAGCAGACAGCTGAAGAAAGAAAGCGATGTTTGTGTACCACTTACATTTTCATGATATTTGCCAATTACCACTCTTAGTTATTTCTGTTAAATGATGTCTGGGTAGTTAAAATGAAAATAAATGAAAATGATAAAGGGAAACACAATAAACAGTAAGCGGGATAATGTTGACGAAGAGAATGATTACACTTATGGACAGACGTAAGAGACACATCAAATACAGAGAGAGAGAGAGAGAGAGAGAGAGAGAGAGAGAGAGAGAGAGAGAGAGAGAGAGAGAGAGAGAGAGAGAGAGAGAGAGAGAGAGAGAGAGAGAGAGAGAAAAGAAAGTTGCATGGAATTACACAAGGATAACAAATATTTGTCTCAGTGGCTTGTACGCTTTAGCATACTTACTACTGCTACTGTCTCTTACGATTTTTAGTTTGTTCGTTGCTTTTCTGTCCTTCCACTTTTAAAACATTTCTTTTTTGTTTAGCTTTTTTTGTCCATCTACTGTTTATTTTAATGTTTTTTTTTTGGTTGTCATTTTGGCTTGCTGTCCTTCCATGTTTGTTGTTTGGTTTAACGTTGTGTATTTCTATCAACCACAGTGGTCCTATTAGAAACCATATAATTATTTTTCTCACAACTCGCAGGGGTCTTATTTAGGAACCATATAATTATTTTTCCAACATTTTTATTTGTTTGCTTTTTTGGCATTCTCTCCTTCCACTTTATGTTTTGTTGTCTTTTCCTTTTGGAAAACTACATTTTAAAACCTGTCTTTCTGATTTTTTTCCTTTCCTTGTAGTCTTTTTTCTCTCTTGTTTTCTTTCGTTATTTTGTTTTCTTTCGTTATTTTGTTTTTTGTCTTTTCTTACATTCTTTTCCATCTTTTTACTACCCAATTTCACCTCTTTCCTTGCAGAACATAAGTACATTTATTTTTATTTTAAATCAATTATCTTTAATAATGACATTTAATGCATTTGCAGTATAAAAAACGAGTCTTTCAGTGTTAAAGCTACACATACTGTCAATGTTAATGACAAAAACAATGTCAATGGTAATGCTTAAACTATACACAGGTCCAGCTCTCACATTGTTGGACAATTGCAAGAAATGTGACATAAAAATTCGTGATTCCTAAAAAGGGGGAAGAGTTAACATTCGTCTGTAAATGTCCTTCTATTGGATCACTTCAGTAAGAATCAAACACTGTGAGGTGATCTTGCAATGGTTGTTTCTTTGTCAATTTGTTTGACATTATGAGATTGCCGAGCTTCATTCACAAAATCTAGTCACCTCTCACATGCTTCAGGAAAATAAATAACAATAAAATATTCAACATAATTGCCTCAGAAATGATTATTTAGTTTTCCTCCTAAGAAAACACAACTAGCTGAGGTCGATACTTCAACGAAAGGCGTCGATACAAACGTCATGTATAAAGTTCCCGTATAAAGTAAGGCTGTTTTTTTTTTCTAAAAGCTGTTTCAATTTTATAAATTAAGTTTTAATTTTTTTTCTTACAAATTACAAGTTACAACTGCTAGACGGGGCCACGGATAGCAACCATCACCATAGCGATCTGGACGTTTATCACACACTTTGTTCAAATGACCCCTATTCCTTCCAGAATCTAAGCATTTTTAACACTTATTTTTTTCTCATTCATTCTGAGCTCTATCTCTGCACCAATAACCTTCAATATCCTCAAACTGTGACTGTCGGTCAGTTAAATGCGCAAGTATGACTGTCGGTCAGTTAAATGCGCAAGTAGTTATAGTGATTTTATTTTTTCAATCAGAGTTAATCCTTTATATGTTGTTGTTGTTCAAGTGCTACAGGACTTCCACCTGAGATGGAGGTTCTTGACTTGTGCTAATTGTTCTTCCCAGGTTCGTTCTTACCCTTTAGGTTTAATGATAAGCAAAACAGTCCCAAAAGGACACGGTATATCCAAATGAAATACTGTAAAGTTCCACAAACAGCAATGCAGTAAATTCAACCATAATTTTATTGATCGTTATTCGACAAGCACTGGTATTTTCCCATATGACATGATCGTTACTTACTTATAAACAAAATAGTGTAATATCCAAAAGGAAAATATGTCCAACAGAAGAATAAAATAAACTGGTCTTGATAACCTCAAAGGCGAAGTTCACCTAACACTACAAACTGCCTAGCACAAATTTCTATCTATCTAATCTCCAAGACGAAACTCGAATCTGGCTTGCCTAACACAACACAATGAATACCTAGTCAATCTCTGCCTTTTCTCGCATTTTTCCACCTTTTATACAGCTACTTCTTTTTCCCGCCATTTTTCACACGACTCACTCTTTTTTCCACACGTTACAATTTTCTACACACGTCTCTCTGTTTTCGACATTTTGCACACGTCTTTGTTTCTTTTCGACTTTTGTCACCACTCTCTTTTCCATCTAAACAATGGAAAAAACCCAAATCACAACATTCATTTCACACTTTCCGCGCATAACACCCATTCATTATTATTATCTGGGACTGCCCTACATTTGTCCTCTCAGAGCAGTGACTGTTAACTGAACTTTTAATGATACTGCGTTTTGTGCAAAAACGCCGTATCTGCTTTTAAGGTCTGTCATTCTTATATGTAGCATATTATAGCATGTATAAATGCTAGTGTAGTAGCAGGGATAATGCTAGCGTGGTAGGCCATGCGGTCACATACGCCCGGGCCACACAATTGTATCCCAGAGGGAGACATTTGCGTACTATCAACTAACTACCTCATGCTAGTGACTGTTATAAACAACTGATTGCCAGCGCTGTTACCTTCTTCATGTTTGCTGTTTCCTTTCTTTTGAGTTTGTCAGCATTCTTTTATACTTTCTGTTAATGTTTTCTTTCTTGTAAATTTATCAGTATTTTATAGTTTGTTATTTTTGCTGGTTTCTCTCTTGTTAGCTTTTCAGCATTGTCATGGGTTGCCTCCCCTTGGCTCTGCAGTAGTGGTCATAAGTGGAGGAAACCTGGAGTATCTAATGTGGGTCTTCAAAAGTGTCTACTTTTGCACAAGAACACTCTTGGGAGAGTTGCAGATAGAAGGATAATGATGCTTCTACCTCGAGGGAGCTTTCACAAGATATTCAGAAATCAAGAATAGTGCTAAATGAGTACCAGTAATGTTAACTTCAGTATCTGCCGTGTGACGAAACGTCTGTACGTGTTCTTTTGGTGTCTCTCTCTCACACCTTTAGCCACTACGGTAGTATCATTTCTTTTCTTCATGTTATCTCCAACCGCTTATATTTGGCAATTTGTATGCTCTTTCATTCATTATTTTACTCTCAATGCTGAATCTAGTAGAGGAAAGTCTTTGACACTCCACTCCCCTAAGGAAGTTTCTGCTATGGGACTGTCTTTATCTTGTTTACCACTCCTCAGACGTATTAAAGTTCCGCCAGGTAATTACAGCGGTCAGCGATAATACGCTTATCAATCGACTCAGTCGCCGGCTGAATAGGTAGCCAAGATTGTCTGTCTGGAAAACGCGCGATCACAGACAATATGAGATAATCGTTTCACAGGACCATCCCTGTGTGATTATCACGATAATCTGTCTGGAGAGACAATATTGGCGATAGGTAGCACCTGGACATCAAATGAGTTTACGAATGGTGTTTATGAGTGTGCACAAGGAAATATTACCGCCTGATTAGATAGAGGTCGCGTGGAATATTGAAATTAATATTTTAAAACACGCGAGGGGATATTTTAAATGAAACACCCCAACTCACGTAGTGCTAGAGAGATTTAATTGGTTTGAAGTGAGAGCCGGAATATACAATGAATTTTTAAATACAAGACTGGAAACTTTGGAATTTGATTACAAGTCATAGAGGAATTAAACATAAGTTTTCCAAGGCCCAGAACACCCCGTCGTCAGAGGAATTAACTCTAATTTCCAGACCTAAGTAATCCAAAGCATCTTATACAGAGCTGTGTCCAGTCTAAATCTGTGCAAGGATATTGTGTATTCCAAAGACTTTTGGGGTAAATATAAACAATTTATTTACTAATGTAAATCTTACATGTTTCTTGCTCAGTGGTTAAAAATGAGGCTGGCCACTTCAACATATGAAAAGAGTATATTCATGAATCACTACAGCAAGCGCGGGTGATTTCTTCTTGCTAGTCGTGCGTGAAAACCCGACAGCAGATGTGACCCCAGACTCCGACAGGAGCAGTGATGAGTGATGATTACATCACATGCGCCTAAAGTGTAGCATATCATTTTGTGAGATATATGTAACTTGTTACTGTTAGTTCAGGCACAAATCATTGTTCGCGCTGTCCAGACACAATTTCCCAGTTAATCCCCAGAGGAATAGTGGTGATTTATGTTCGTCTTTCATGAGTTACACTGTGTATATTCAAGAATTTAATTCATCTTAGGGATTAACATTGGTGGGTGGACAACGAGAAGATGCGCCTGCTAAGCTTTCAACTCAGTGTGCTTAGAAGAGGCATTTTGTTCTTTCTATTTTGTCCAAAACGTTCGTGGAACGAAGCTAGTTGAGAGTGAAACGCAGGGAATCAACACTTACTGCCTAAATCGGACAAGTTGTGTGAAGAAGTGCCCTTATCACCAAGCAGTGACGAAAATCACACCTGCAGGACACACATAAAAGGTAAGTGCCTATAAAAAAGGTAAAGGTAAAGGATCCCGTTACACGCCCACTGAGGTACATTGGGAATATGGTGTTAGGCCCATATTTTCTTGACCATCGGCACATTAGGGGTGATGTGGTCAGCATCACGCCGGCCGCCTTAACTTTCACATAGTTGCCCTGGTGCCCATTTCATGAGGCTGGGTTGACCCGGGAGTCGTTTGTGGTCTAAAAAAAATCCCATCTCAACTGGGGATTGAACTATGGACCACCGAGCTAGGAAGCCAGTGCAATAAGGACATAATTTTTCTGAACTATATCCTCACCCTAAATCTCTGTGAAGAGAAAATTTGATTCCAATATAAAAGTCACCAGCAGATTATTTATTTTAAACTGTTAATACTAACTGATTATTAAATTTGTTACCTGTTGTTTTAAAACTAAACAATCATAGTCGATTCCGTGTTTTATATGCATGAAAGCAAACGTATGAGCCAGAACAATATATATATATATATATATATATATATATATATATATATATATATATATATATATATATATATATATATATATATATATATATATATATATATATATATATAGAGAGAGAGAGAGAGAGAGAGACATATATTTACCTCTAAACAGAGCTTTACCATTATAAGAGGAATTCACTAAATTAACTCAGCTGGGGGCTTGAACGGGCTAAAAATCTTTGCTTAAATCCTTCACAAAAGGTGACGGACAGATATGAGTTAACCAATGCTCCTCGCTATGTCGCATGGTTCTTGACTTCTGAATTATCTTGTGAAGGCTCCCTTTGGAAAGAAGCACCATTACACTTCTATCCACATCTCTGCCAATAGTAATCTTGTGCGATGGTAAACACCTTTATCGACCCATTTAGATACTCTTGAGTTTTGGCCATTGTTAGACGACTACTGTAAAGCAGGGGAGGCAATCCGTGACATGCCGTCAACATTTGTGAAGGATTGTCTTATAATTAGCTCGTTCAAGCCCCCAACTGAATTACTCAGTGAACTACTTATTATTATTTTATAGCTCTGTTTATGTGTACCTTGTATTTAAGAAATAAACTGAGACATACGAGTGCAGTACATTCAGAATGATTAAATCAACGTTAAATTTGTATATAAAACAAAAATTAATAATCAATTATGGTTAACAGTTTACAAATGAATAATACTTTTAAAAAAGTAATAATCACAGAGTGATGTTATGGTTTTCAATGGACAGTTGACTTGGTAGCTTTTACGTTTGTACTTAGCTGCCAAAGTTTGATGGTTTCTGCTCCCGCTGATGTTTGGTTCTTTGCAGAAAGATGACTGGTTCAATGGTCACTGGTCGAGTCTGAAAGTTGTGATACATTCCAAGAAGTATCAGGGAGTAATCACAAAGCTGGTCCAGCGTCTAAGACCCGTTTGATGATGGTGTCTAGTGTCGACTTCAGGTCACTTGTACTCTTACTTGTTCCAGAGATGGTACCCTCAATTGGTACCACCGACTTGTGTCACAAAAGAAGAGAACAAATATCCTCCTGAGTATTGAGTTTTCTTGACACACACTCATGTGCCTCCCTCTTTTCAGTCCACCCTCCCATCTACCTCAGAACTTTACTCTCGCTGAGAATTAATCTTATTCCCAGTGAGCAGAAAACTTTTATTACATTTAGATTGAGTAGGTTTACATTTATCTCTACATATGCAGAAAAGGTTAACAATATAATAAGTATGTATATTATTTCTCTCATCATTCACTCCCTGCTCCACATGGAACTTGGAACTACCTCTGCTTTTGATTCTCCAAAGGAAACTCGCATAAAGCAATCACCAGTCAATGCAGTGGTGGTTCATGAAATCATCATTCTATATGCTGAGGTTGCCAGCCTCGTAAGACTCGGACATCCACTAGTAATTTTCGCATTTAAATATTCATATGTCAATCAATCAATCAATACCCTTTAGCTCCCCAAGGAGCATAGACCTTCAACAAACGCATGCCAAGTCTTCCTATCCTGTGCCATCCGCTCAAGTTCTTTCCATGTTTTCCTCATCATTTTCACCTCTGTTTCCAGTTCTCTTCTCCGTGTGTTTTTGGTCTACCTCTGCCTCTCTTTCCCTGTGGATTCAAGAACAAGGACTGCCTTGTAATACTATCAACAGGTTTCCTCAATGTGTGTCCTATCCATCGCCAGCGTCTTTTTCTCAACTCTTGTGCCACTGGCACTTGTCTGGTTCTTGTCATCAATTTCACATTTGTGACTTTGTCATACCATTTCAGTCATTCTATTCTACGCAAGCACCCGTTTATAAAAGTCTGTAGCTTTTTGGTTGTTGTTTTTGTTCTCTATGTCTCAGAGCCATTCAAAAGGACTGACTTCACATTTGAGTTGAAGATTCTTCTTTTCGTATTGAACTTGATTTCTCTTGTTCTCCATATGTTTCCCAATGATAGGAAACTCTTCACAGAGCGATTCAACAGGAAGCAATCTGATCATCAGAAGAAGTCCCCTCCCCCCCCCCCCCCCCGTCCGACAAGTGTTTCGGCCCGATATACTCCTCTTGCTTTTTGTATTCTTATTTTGATATCACTGTCTTTCCCTCCAACTGTGTCTATATTACTTCCAAGATATGTATACGATTCTACATCTTTTAGTGGTGTTTCTTCAAGTTCAACCTTGTTATCATTTCTTGCATTTATTCTCATAATCTTTTCTTTTCCTTGCGTATTTTCAGGCCCACTTGTTGTCACCTCTCATCGAGAATTTTTATTTTCTCTTCCATCTGATTATAGTTATGGGACGGAAGAACCATCTGCAAAACCCAGATCATCAAGCTGTTTAGTCAGATTCCACTGGATTCCATTCCTGCTGTGTGATGTCGATGTTTTCATAACCCAATCTATTGCTAGTAAGAAACGAAATGGAGACAAGAGGCATCCCTGTCTCACTCCCGTTCTAATCCATAACGGTTCTGTAAGTTGTCCTTCATGAAGAACTCTGCATGTCATGTCCTCATAGGTCTTCTTTATTAAGTTAATGATCTTCATGGGAACTCCATAACGCCTCATCAATTTCCAAAGCGATTCTCTCTCTACACTGTCAAATGCCTTTTCATAGTCCACGAATCCGATGTATAGCGGTGAATTCCATTCCAGACTTTGTTCAACTATTATTCTCAATGTGGCTATTTGGTCTGTACAGGATCTGTTTTGTCGAAAACCTGCTTGTTCATCTCTCAGTTGCTTGTCTATGGATTCTTTTAATCTTTCCAGGATGATTCAGTTTAATTCTTTTGCTGGCACTGATAGTAACATTATTCCTCTATAATTTGTGCACTCTTGTAAATTTCCCTTCTTAGGCAACTTGACCAGATAACCTTCCTTCCATTATGCTGGTATTTCCTCTCTCTCCCAGACTTTGCCAAGTAGTTTGTATAATATCTCTGTAGAGGTATCAATATCTGTTTTAATGGCCTCTGCTGGAGTGCAATCTGTACCAGCTGCTTTTCCATCTTTCAGAAGCTTTGTGGCTTTCTTTATTTCTTCTCTACTTGGTCGTTCACAGCTGATTTGTAGCTCCTCATTTGCTGGCTGGATGTCTGGGGGATTAGTTAGAGATGGTCTATTGAGAAGTTCCTCAAAATGTTCTGTCCATCTGTTCATTTGTTCTTGTATATTACTAAGCAATTTTCCATTCTTATCTTTTATGAGGACATTTGCTCGTACATATCCCTCATATTTCCTTTGGCTGCAGCTTCCTCTGCTTCCCTTGCCAAATCATCAATATATTTCATCTTGTCTCTTTTGATGTTTATTCTTACTTCTTTGTTTGCTTTTATGTACACTTCATGAGCCTTGGCTTTGGAGGTTCTGGTTTAGCTTCTGTTTAAATCTGCTTTCTTATTTTTCCTGTCTTGTATCTTACTAATGGTTTCTGTTGTTATCCATGCTTTGTGCTGGTGTTCTCTCTTTCTCAGTACTTCTTCACATGTCTCGTTCCATATATTTTTTACTTGTTGCCAGTGGTCTTCCGTATCTGTTTCATCTTCCAGCTGTTGGAGGAGTACTTGGTATTTGTTGGATACTGTGATTGAAAATTTTTCTCATATTTCCTGATTTCTTAGATATCCCACATTATACTGTTGTCTATAGCTATATGCTGTTGTAAATTTCTTGAGTTTTTATTTAGTTTTAGCCAACAGAAGATGGTGGTCTGATACAACATCTGCTCCTCTACATACTTTCACATCATGCAATGATGACCTAAACTTCTTGCTTTTGCATATGTTATCAATCTGATTCTCAGTTGTGTGGTCTGGTGATATCCATGTTGCTTTATGTATTCTTTTATGTGGAAATATGCTTCCTCTTATAGCTAGTTCATTTGAAGCACAGAAGTTTGCTAATAGTTCCCCATTCTCGTTCATCATACCTAATCCATGCTTTCCCATGATTTCTTCAAAGCCAGTGTTGTCTGTTCCTATTTTCGCATTTAGCTCCCCCATCAAAACTGTGATGTCCTTTCTTTTCTTATTGTCCAAGACACTTTGTAGTCTGGTGTAAATGTCTTCTTTCACAGATTCTTCTTTATCGTTTGTTGGTGCATAACTCTGAATGATGTTTATATTTACTTTCTTTTTGGTTGATTTAAACCTGGCTGTTATAATTCGGGGTCCCATTGCTTCCCATTCTATAAGTGCCTTCTGTGCTTCCTTGGACAGCATTAGAGCCACCCTTACACTGTGGTGGGCTCTTTCCTCCTCATGTCCTGAGGACAACACCATTTCTCCTGTGATCAATCTCCTCTTCTCTATGCCTTTCCACCGTGTCTCGCAGAGACCCAGGATATCAATCCTGTAATTTTCATTTCTGCTGCTACCTGTGCAGTTTTCCTTTGTTCACACAGAGTGCGAACATTCCAGGTGCCAATCCTGGAGATTTTCCTAGACGAAAAAAGGTTAGTCGGCAACCCAGACTCCTTTCGGCTTTCTTTAGGTTGCTTCGTGCGGTGTCTTTCCAGAGGACCTTCTTCTGTCTTGAGCGGCTGAGTTGATTTATATTCTTTATTTGACTTGTCCATGTTTGTTGAAGGTATTGTGGTAAAAAGTGTTTTACGGGATGTGGTAACCAGCCCCATACCCAACCCTCCTTAGTCGCAGTTTACGACATGCCTGGTAGGGTACAGTGTTATTATTCTTTGCTCCCCTTTCGGGCCCCGGTAACACACGGGTGTCCTGTGTCAATATATACATATTATTTCACGCGTTAATAATGCAAAATATAGAATTATAGTCCGTTCGGAAATTCGTGCCCACAGAAAGTGTCAATTTTCTCCAAAACTGTTTGTTGTATGGACATGAATTTTTGCATGCAGTCTTAGATTTTCCATGCAGTTATTAATATATTTTTGCCCTTACAAAACTCATGTCATGTTCGAATTTTCTTCTTTACGTTATATAAAAAACTCTTACCGTTGTCTGGGTTAATTTTTCTTAGTTTTACAGGAAAGTTACAAGATCCGTTAAAAAATATTTTTGTTTGTTTGAATTAGTGTAGTGACTACATGTCCGCACGAGTGCGCACATATTGTAAACAGTCACGAGTAACTAATTCAAACAAAATAAATATTTTTGAACGGATCTTGTAACTTTCCTGTAAAACTACTAAAAATTAACCCAGACAACAGTAAGAGTTTTTTATATAACGTAAAGAAGAAAATTCGAACATGACATGAGTTTTGTAAGGGCAAAAAATATATTACTAACTGCATGGAAAATCTAAGACTGCATACAAAAATTAATGTCCATACAACAAACAGTTTTGGAGAAAATTGACGCTTTCTGTGGGCACGAATTTCCGAACGGACTATACGAATGTACAACTTACCCCAAAATCTCTTTTGGGACTACAGACTGTCTTCTGGCTCAGAGAAATAGTTAAAGCAACTTGTTTAAGATGCCTCTTCCACGTGTTCTGTGGTGCTACTTTAAAATAAGTTCCCACTCTGACCTTGTGGTCAGATTCCTAGGATTCCGGTTTTCCGTGTTAATAAAGGTAGAGTTTTCCTGGGATATAAGTCCTCAAGATGCTCAAACAAGATCCGCTCCGATAAATGGAATTCTGATCCTATTCTTTACTCTGGCTGATCTCTTGACGAGTTGAATTTCAACAGTGCTTTACCCCAGCGAAAGTGTTAGGTTATATTACAAATTTCGTCCCACGCACGTTGTTGTTTACTATTAGACCAGTCTCCAATCAGAAATGTTGTAATGTTTACATCTCGAATACCGATCAATAGTTTCAATCATTTATGGTTTGATGTCGTTTATTCAAAAATTTTCTCATAGAAAAATTCTGCGTGTTATTTAAAAGGTCACTTTCCAAATATGGAGTTGTTATATTATCAATTCGCGGTTTATGATTACAACTACAACTCCCTACGTTATCACAAATAGTGTCTTTGTAACAATTCTGCCCGGAAGCTATTACAACATTCAGTCTTTCAGGTACATGTCTGTAATATGTCCGCAGGCTGATAATTTATCTCTATTTACTTGTGCAAACACCGACCCTCGTTTGACCATCTGGGTTGTGACTCTTCACGACAGTAATTAGGTCACTAGCCATTTCTGTGTGAATCCGGCGCCCAATGTCTGGTACACGAGAATTTTACTAACATGACTGTCGGTCAAGATTGCATCATCCGTCTACTCTTTCAGCAGGGATGAACAAGTAAACAGACATGACGAATTATGTCATCAAGAAGTGCAAAAAATTACTCGAAAATACCAATTACCTGTCGGAAGGTAGGGGAAGAAAAGGTGCCGGCCATTGAACCGTGCACAAAATTCGCACGCCCCATAAAGGTAGCTAAATAGTGCCGGTGCAGACAAGAGATCGACCCAAATTATGTGACAAGCATTCTATTGCTTTTCATGTTTACCGTTTTTTTTTCTTGGGATCTTGTGGATTTTTCAACATTCTATTGTTCTTTATGTTTGCTGTTTTCTTTCTTTTGTATATCCTAGCATTATACTGTTATTTATGTTCACTATTTTCAGCAATCTACTGTTTTTTTTTAAAGTCTTGTTTTGTCAGCATTCTATTTTTGTACATGTGTACTGTTTCGTTTCTTGTGAATTTGTCAGCCTTATATTGTTCTGTATGTTTAATATTTTTTTTCTTACGAATTTGTCAGCCTTCTATTGTCTTTATTTTATACTGTTTTCATTGGTATGAAGTACTGCATTTCTGTATCTACAAAACCATAATAAGAAACAACATTGTATCCAATCAGTGCGTGCTGTATTACTATACTGTACACAATGTTTTGGGGTGACTGTAAAAGTAAACACCGGTAAAGAAAGAGAGACAACTCATGAGAATGTAATAATAATAATAAATTCTTTAAGCACCAAACATGGCGCATAAGGCAGAAACCAGTGCTCTCCAGAATGTAGCCCCCGATAAATTACCACTACGCGCCTGCTACATTTGAAGATCTGGTTTCAGGACATATGGAAGACCAAGAGACAGACGGATAGACAACATGACAGATGGATAGACAACATGACAGACGGATAGACAACATGACAGATGGATAGACAAAATGACAGATGGATAGACAACATGACAGATATTCTACAACAACACGGGTGTCACAGCAGTCAGTGCCACACACTTGGCTCATTTACGCAAACTTGAGCTCCACACACAGCTATTTTCACGGCTATTGTGGAAGGATCAAGTCAAGCAAGTAAGTCACTTAAATGGCCCTTCTTGCTCCTTGCTTTAACATTTCTTGTATGTATATCCATCAGATACTTACCCTTATATAGTCATAAGTGACTGGCAGGGAAGATAGATCCATCAGATACAAGTGGATTGGTTTTGGTTTTAAGGACCATCTTCATTGCACAAGTGCTCCGATCTCCTCCCTTAGATCACACAAGAAGGATCTCAGCACAGTGCATGAACTCCGTAGCACCGGCGAGAATCTCAATGTGTGTATATAAGAATCACACATTCTATAAATATATTTGTTGGGTAGGTTTCTAATTTTTAAATGTTGCCAGGGCAGCGGCCTTATAGCCTACTCTTTACGATTTCCAACTGCCGTGGGATTTTTAACGTGCGCAACTTGCACACGGGACCTTCTATTTTTTTCACCCTATCCGAGAAGGCTAGGCATCCGATCTCACTACCCATGAGACCAAGGGGGAGTATGACATCATTAGGACCACTGGTTCTGAAAAATAAATTTTCATAAATTATATTCCCTCTACTGGGAATTGAACCTGGTCACTCTAGAGGCGGATGCTAAATCTCTTAGCCACTCCGACCCCCAGATACAAGTGAGGATATACATATTTAAGCACAGAAAGTGACTTTACAATCACTCTTTGTAACTATTACAAGCTGAGTATCACTTTCATCTTTAATGTTTTGTTATCGTGATCTTTTCCAGGAAACACCACTAAATTACTACTCTGAGTATCCACCATTATCGACATCCATAATTTCAGATCACATTATGCCAGACTGAGTAACATAATCCCCGACGTCTGTGGCAATGTAATTTCATTTCTGCTGAATGTTCAAGTCCTCACAGCATTGGCGACGTGTGGATATTCCTACTAAGCCTGCAGATAACAGGCAAAATTGTAGTTTGGCGTTAAAACATTTATATGCAAAAGGGCAATGCTTCTCAAAGTGTGTTCCGCTGAGCCTTTCTGCGGGAAGGAGTTTTATATTGGTTGAAACATTATAATGGGGCTTGACAAGCCGGTCGGTTTACGTGTGTAGTGTGTGTATGTGCGTGTATATTTTGGGCTGTTGTTAATTTGTTTAAAACACTCCTACTACTCAAACTGAGAACATTACGAGATTGAAGTGAAGCATAAAATTCATGGTGAGTTCAAATCTATGCCAATACAATACATTTTGTTTCCTCCATATTAATTTTAAAAAAGTAACAGGAAACTGCACAGAACGTTACAAAAGGAACCAATCTGATCATTAGAAAATTTCATCTTGTCCGAAAAGCGTTTTGCTTTTTACTTTACACTCTGGGGCGGGAAGGGGAGGGGGAGGGGGGGGAGGGGAGAAAGCGGGCACACCTGGGTCATGACTCCTACGTGTCAGCCACCACCTGTGCATTTTTTGTGTGTGTCCCGCCTGCGCTACGAATTGAACCCACCCCATGTTTGTTGCGACTTCACTTCTTGTTTTATCATTTCTGCCGATTTGAGGCAATTGTAAATATAACCACATTAATGTACATAAATTACTGTCCTGAATTCCATAGCCCATTGAGGTTTTCCACAATCAGCAAGATGCCTTTTCTGTAGTTTCACCATGCCTCTTGTGTCCTTATTCTTGACTGTTTTTTCAGGCCCAATGGTTTCAGTAGATGAAACACCGATGCAGTTGCTGCATCTCTTGCACCTACCTCTACAGCTATGACTTTTGATGTGAACCCCTCATATCTCAGTTCAGACCAGATCATTATATTTGGCAATTTTGAAGGCGTACTAATCGTCTAGTCTGGATTGAAATGACACCGTCAGCTCAATCGTTATAACATGGAGCTACGACGAGGAGTGTAGAGCTATATTTATTCAAGATATGTCCCTCGCCAAGGTAGACCTACTGCCATCTCCCTGCCATTCTCACAATCAAGACTAACTGGTAAACTGACATTTGAGATGTGCTGAATGTCCGCTCTGGGAAAGTATTTATTTGTAGTGCTGCGTCTAATTTTGCTGTCCGTCTTCAACCTTGCTAAATCTGTTGTAGCAGCTAGCTTATTTAGTACTCTGTTGTGGCGCCAAGTATATCGCCCTTGTCCTGGTGACACCTTGCTATTTGAGAGTATGTGTTCCAGAGTTTGCTTGTGCGAGCACCGTGGACACTTAACATCATTTAATTTTCCCCATTTCACAAGGTTTGCAGATGATGGTAGAAGATTATACACTGATCTGATAAAGAAGCTGAGATTTGGAGATGCCACATTCCATGCCAAGGACCCCCGCAGTCCTCTTTCCAATGTTGCCCACAGATCTTGTTGAGCTTTCTGCACTGTTTTTGCATCATTCTCTGCTTCTCGGATTTCCCGAATTACAATGTATCTGCATTCCTTTGTTGATGCTTTTGACCACCAGTGGATGTCTTCATGGTAAAATCATCGTCTATTCTTTTGGGTGTATCAGATTTATCTCCTTTAACTTGAAAGTGTCTTGGTCAGCACCTACAGATTCATTCGCTATCCACGGTCTTCTAGTCAGTGTTCAGCGTGTTCTTCCACAACTGACTTGAAAGGGAGGAAAAGCGTTGTCTCTGTGCAGTGCTATGTCTGAAAGACCTGGTGGACTCTTAACCATTTCCTTACAAACATGTTGATCTCTCTCTTATTTCATATGTAAGCAGTGGCAATAACAATGTAGGAATCAACACGAACTGAAGCACCACAGTTTAAACCTCCGTATGAGTCTGCATCAATCATCTGCAATACTTTGTCTGTCATTTCTACTATTTGTTTAATTGCTTTTTTTTAACCTTTTAATGAGGTATCTGTAAAGACGTTATTTCTTACTACACCTGTAGTACACCACTGTAAAGTATCAGTCTGTCTGCTCTGTAAGGAAGAGTGGTGTGTTGTTGAGATCAGGCATGCTCCAGTCTACCCAGCTGTAAATGGGTAACTCACCCTAGTCCTGAGTTAGGGAAGGCAAAGGCTCCAGGGGAAGCAGGCCCTAAACTTGGTCACTTCAGCCGACGCAGGATGGTGTATGTATGAAGTAGTAGTGTAGAGTGTGATTACCGCGAATGGTGTACTGTTCGTGTGCTGACCAATATAATCACTCATACACATGTGTCTACAAGGCACCAATGCAGACTGCTGGAATCTTAGTTTACTCAATTTATTCAGACGTACACACTGGGACATACGAGTACATCAGGCTTTGTTGACATAACAATTTGTAGGTATACATAGCAGATCTGAAGTCATGACACATGCAGAAATAATGGGTAGTACATCAAAGTTCAATGTCATGATACATCATCTTATGAAACCACGAAAAGGGGGTTTCTAGCAGGATTGAGATCTCTCTGTCACTGTCCGATAATAAGATAAATAATCTGTTCTCTTGGCAGTGATCAAAACAGACGATGACCGAAATCCAACATGGCTACCTTCCTGAGTTGTCGTTCACTCATTCATAGGAAGAATATCAGCCAAAGTTAATTTACAATGGATATATAAAGGATTTCATGAATGGTTCCATGCAGCACTACGGTGATCAGGTTAGTTCACGTAGCCATAACCGCTGCAGGAAAATCTGTCATCTTCGTCGATACAAAACACGACACTAGCATATCGAAGCACCCAAAAGTCAAGCTAGGCCTAACCGACGAGAGATCATCAAAAATACGAGCTGGGTTTACCTGGAGTCCGAATCATCTATATTCATTCGTGCGTGCTAACATTCTCCGGGCCTGGTATTCATCTGATCTCGGAATGTTTGTACATCCATGAGTGATGATATGTAACACCCTCCATCGAGCTTTGGACCTCCCGCTATTCCTTCTGTCGCCTTGAAAAATATATGCATATCTATCATGAACAGTTTCGGTGAAATGGTACATCTCATTGCAATTTCAACTTGCAGGTCAGTCTACCTTGTTGCGTTCTTGTCTGTTTGAAAAACTGACTGAGAACCCTGAGGAATACAGTTTCTACATTGCTGCAGTTTCTTGTGGTAACAGGTAGATTTCAAGGGCCTGCCACAACATCTAGGGTAGGGCTGATCCATATACGTTAGATATATACAATTAGATTATATGGAGATTTGTTCTGTCAAATATTTTCCTTTTGTGTGTTCCTATCTAAATGATTCTGGCATGCTTTAAACACACTGTAATACATGGAATGCCTCCTTTCTTTAGCGTTATAACAGTAGGCAGTCTGATCATCAACAAGAGGGTCCCCGTTGGACAATTATTTTGGCCTTTTTATTATATTAACACTTTAAGGGGGCGTCCCACTTAGGTCATGACTCTCAAGTTTCAGCCTCCTGATGTCTTTTTTCCCGTCTCCATTGGAAGTTGAACCCACTCTAACTTGGCTTATCATCATCGTCTCCACTGGGAGTTGAACCCACTCCACCTTGGTTTATCATCATCGTCTCCACTGGGAGTTGAATCCACTCTACTTGGCTTAACATCATCGTCTCCATTGGTATTTGAACCCACTCTACCTTCGCTTATCATCATCGTCTCCACTGGGAGTTGAACCCACTCTCCCTTGGCTTATCATCATTGTCTCCACTGGGAGTTGAACCCACTCCCCCTTGGCTTATCATCATTGTCTCCACTGGGAGTTGAACCCACTCCACCTTGGCTTATCATCATTGTCTCCACTGAGAGTTGAACCCACTCCACCTTGGCTTATCATCATTGTCTCCACTGAGAGTTGAACCCACTCCACCTTGGCTTATCATCATTATTTTCATTCGTGCTCCTTACAGAGCATGAAACCACATCTGTAGCTGGTACACTTGAACAAAGCGTACAGAAAATATTCCAATATTCAAGCAGAGGTGATTACTGTGACAATTTGTTTTACATGAGTGCTTCGTGACAGGTAGAGTAATGTACTACTCGTCAAAAGTCGAGGGCCACCATATTATTTTCCATACACTTTTATATAAGCGCATAAAATGATTAAATGAAGGAAGTTTTTAGTAAAAATGGGTGCAATATCTTCCTCTGACAGTCCTCTATGCACGTTAAGCATAAAAACAACTCACCGACAACTATGGTGATCACGTGTAATTTGGTTTGCTGACCATAAATTCACATTTTTAATCTGTTTTTTCAAACTTCCGTACAACCAAACAGGTGAAGTAATTGTGCTGATTGACATTCCACGTGCAATGGCGACTTTTCGTGAACAGAGTTCACTCTTAATTTGTTTTACAATCAGCAGACTTAGGGTAGTTTCATCACTTGCAAAAACCATGCCACCGAGAAGAAGTCTTGACACCTTACAAAGATTGAGGGCTATAGCGTGGGTTGAAAGTGGTTTATCTGTCCGTGAGGTTGCTAGACGGCTTGCAGTGTCACACTCTACTATCCAAAGCATTTTGGAGAGATTTCAGGCCACAGGAAGTGTGGAGGATCGCCACCGGCCAGGTCGCCCTAGATGCACCAATAGACATGATGACCGGTACCTCTTGTTGTCAGCCCTGCGCCATCGAACAGTGACTTGTTCCACTCTAAGATGTCAGTTGAGACAAACTGTAAACGTTAATGTCAGTCAAAGCACCATTCGCAGACGTTTACATGAATTTGGACTGGCTGCTCGACGTCCTGCAGTCAGAATCCCTCTTACTCCTGCTCATCGCAGAGCCCGTGTTGCTTGGTGTCGCAAGCACATCCGATGGACAAGGCAACAATGGAGTCAAGTTCTCTTCACGGATGAATCTCGCTTCACTGTGTCATTCAATGATGGCAGGATTCGAGTTTGGTGACGACCAGGAGAGCGATTTACTGATGACACAATTTGAGAGGTGGATCGTTATGGTAGGGGTTCTGTCATTGTCTGGGGAGACTTCTACATACACGGCAGGACCCAACTCTACATCATCCAAGGCAACTTGACCGGCCCAAGATACCAGAACGAAATCTTGAGACCAATTGTTCAGCCTGCTCTGGAGGCCATAGGTGGTAATGCCATCCTCCAAGATGATAACGCTCGACCCCATCGAGCTCGTGTGGTGAATGAGTTTATTCAGCAACATGGGATCATCAGGATGGCGTGGCCAGCTCATTCACCTGACCTTTCTCCGATTGAGCACCTCTGAGATGTTCTTGGTCGAAGATTGTCAACAAATCACCCCCTGCCAATGGATGTTGCACAGCTGACTGCATTTCTGCTTCAGGAATGGCCTGCTGTTCCCTAGGATACTCTTCGGACCCTTGTGGACTCGATGCGTCTACGCTGTCTTGAATGCCTTGCTGCAAACGGTGGTCATACCCGATTTTGAAATGTCTATTTGTCCAATATCTATTGTGTGACTTTTGAAAAGGTGGGTGACACACTTCACAGCTTCATTGCGTTTGAATGTGTGTTTCCATTTCTTTACGTGACATGTCAATTTGGTATTCAATAAATACCATTTTGACTAATACCAATTACGTTTATATCAGATTTGTTTTATGGTCTCAACCAAGGTTTTTCTAAGTGACCCTTGACTGTTGTCGAGTAGTATACATCATAACAAGGGAGATTTATTGGCTGTTAATTTTAACATGTCTTACGGTATTTCTTGGTCATGTGCTTTGCTTATTCAACAAAACAGTTCACAAGCAAAAGGTGTTCTTTAAGACAGAGAAAATGTAAACTACTGGGAAACGCGCGCGGACAAAAAAAAAAAAAAAAAAATATATATATACAGTCATGCGCCGCTTAACGTCCACGATACGTTCTGTAAAATATGACGTTATGCGATTTGGACGTTGTGCGAACACCATACTTTATACTTAGCAAAGTTATATAGGATACTGTAGTGTACCTGCATTGACTAAATAGCCAAGATACTGTACACATACAGCACTGTATTTCAGCTAATGTACTGTATCTGGCAAGGTAATACTGTACAGTATATGGGTTAAGTAGAAAAATAATGTAAAATACTGAATACTGTACATAGGCTAATATGTAATCTGTACTTAACCACAATTGGAGCTTGCAGGGCTAACGTAGAGTTGGGTGAGTCTGGAGGTTGTTGCTGTTACAGTTCTGTACTGTACAAGATACTGAACTTACACTAAATTACTAATGCATTTTCGAAAGTTCACATTAAAATAACGATAGTAAGTACAGTACAGTACATACATAGGCCAGTAACATAGGCGTTTATTATGACTATCAAGACATATGTACTGTATTATAGGTTATATATGTACTGTACCATTATACGCCTGGCATCGCAATCGCTTTGTACTGTATACAAGAGACATGAGATACACGTGTTGCGTACGGGAAGCTGTTGCTTTCGCTACGTCCGGTTACATCCGCTTCGTCCTGTTCTCCGATCGGGATTTCTGAACTCTATTATAACCTTATGGGACCACGGACGTATATGCGGTCGGACGTTGTCAAAACGGACGTTATGCGACGCATGACTGTATATATATAGAAATGAGAGCTGCGTAATTTCGGTACTTCTGTACGGCGGAGAATTCTGGAGGGTAGCAGAAAAACAAATATCCAAACTATCCTATTTCCACGCAACCTACCGAGGGAAAATTCTTCGAATGTTCTGGCCGAAAACCGTCACCAACCAAGAACTGCTATCTCGAAGTCACCAAGAAAACATGCGCACCATCATAGCGGGTAGAGTTGGCCACGTCCTCAGAAGAGACCCTGACAGCATCACCAGAAATGCCATGCTATGGACTAAAGAAGAAAAGCGAAAGCGAGGCCGGTGAAAAGCCACCTGGCGGAGAACTATAGAGGCAGAGAAGCAAAGCATGAACCAGAGCTGGGGCAACATGTAGAGACAGTTTTGTTGCTGCCCTACAAGACGCCACCAGGCGTGATAGTCACTGATTGCTTTGTCAGTCAGCAGCCAAGGACCAAAGAAAGGAAGAAGATATACGCTATATATATATATATATATATATATATATATATATATATATATATATATATATATATATATATGTGTGTGTGTGTAGTAAATGTGTGTGTGTGTTTGTGTAGTAAATGTGTGTGTGTGTGTTTGTATGTGTGTGTAAGTGATCGTTTGGTGCCTACAAAGATTCCAGGATAACATCTAAAAACCTGTTCAGGGTTCCAGGCGTACTTCATTGTGAGAAACACTACATAACGGTATTGCACATCATAGTACGAGTACGCGACATCGTAAAGATGGCACTGTTTTTTGTTTCTAAACTAATTAGAGAGTTCGTGGTAGTATTACTTCTGCTTTCACGTGACATTACTACTTATTCTTGACAGCGGCCTGGGTAAGCCCGTAGTTAACAAGCTACCTATATAAGACTTGAAACTAGCATCCGAATTTTTTTTTTTTTTAATTTGACATTACTAGAATGTACAAGGAATTTGGTCACTTTAACATCATCAAATTTACTTACTTACTTAGTCGCTCCACTTCTACCCTTCATAAAATTTACTCCAGTTAATCATGTTACAGCTACGTGTAGTTCACGGAGATCTTCGATGAAACAAATAAAAAATAAGACTCATGTCCCATCAGGCATATCGCAAGAGGCGATTAACAACGAGAAGTGTATAGAGCTGGCAGTCTCATCGTGTACAACAACTTGCAGTATAAACAACCGCAACAAGAAAACATGGTTACTGTGGTGCAGGCTTCTGCCAAGGGGAACAGCTACAGTAATAGCTGCATGTTTAAATAAAGGGCGAAAAGAGAAACGATGAATGAGACGTGGCACATCTCTCTACCGCCTCTTATACAGACTTAGATAGAGTCTCATGCCGACTCTTTATATGTTACATGGCTCTTGAGATGTGGATATATAAAACAATGAGGCGCATCTCATGAAATGAAAAGAAAACAAAGAAACACCACACGGAGTAGTAATTGTAGCTGTAGTAGTAGCAGTAACTGTTGTAACAGTAGTAGTAGTAATACTTCTAGTTGTAGACGTTTAGTAGCAGCAGCAGTTGTAGTAACAGTAATTATAGTAGTAGCAGTTGTTGTAGTAGTAGTAGCAGACGTTGTAGCAGTTGTAGTAGTTTGAGCAGTCGTAGTTGTTGTAGTACTAACAGTAGTTATAGTAGTTGTAGTGGTAGTAACAGTAATTGCATTAGTAATTCTAGTTGTAGCCGTTCTCGTGGTAGCTGAAATTGTGGTAGATGTACTTCTTGTAGTTGAAGTAATAGCGGAAATTGCGGTAGTTGTAGTAGTAACAGTAGTTATAGTAGTTGAAGTAATGGTAAAAGTTGTAGTAGTTTTAGTAATAAAAGCAGTTCTAGTAGTTGAAGTAGTAGAGGTTGTGGTAGTTGCAGTAGTATCAGTAGTTCTAGTAGTTGAAGTAGTAGTTGAAGTTGTGATAGTTATAGTAGTAACAGCAGTTCTAGTAGTTGAAGTAGTAGTTGAAGTTGTGATAGTTGTAGTAGTAACAGCAGTTCTAGTAGTTGAAGTAGTAAAGGTTGTGGTAGTTGTAGTAGCATCAGTAGTTCTAGTAGTTGAAGTAGTAGTAGAGGTTGTGGTAGTCGTAGTAGTATCAGTAGTTCTAGTAGTTGAAGTAGTAGTAAAGGTTGTGGTAGTCGTAGTAGTAACAGTATTTATTGTAGTTGAAGTAGTAGTAGAAGTTGTGGTAGTTGTAGTAGTAACAGAAGTTATAGTAGTTGAAGTAGTAGAGGTTGTGGTAGTTGTAGTAGCATCAGTAGTTCTAGTAGTTGAAGTAGCAGAAGTTGTGGTAGTTGTAGTATCATCATTAGTTCTAGTAGTTGAAGTAGTAGCAGTATTTGTAGTAGTTGTAGTAGCGATAGCATTAGTGGTAGCGGTGAAAAAGGAAGAGAAAAAAGATGAAAAATGGACAGAAATAAACGTTATTTGCCATCTCTATAAATATTAATACAGTTATTCGACAGTTTAAAACTTCCTTATAACAAAACATTTTCTTAAAGTATCAAGAAATCTTTACTTTACATTTAACCTTCACTTCACCTTGACCAAATTTCATGTTCCTCCATGTGTGCTCTTTCTGAAGATGATACTTTATGTTCTATTCGATGCCCACTGTAATATTTCCAATAGATTGAAATTTGACACTACACTGGTACTTGATCACTTTTGTCTATTCCACTTTAACCCTTCTACTATCTGTCCTTGAACACTTCTGGTTTGATTTCGGTGACGTGGCTAGCCATGATTGTCCGGTATGGTCACGTACTAATCTATAGTCGTCTGCTGAATGTGCTCTTCTCCAGCTCTGGTCGATGCCATTAAGAACCGTTATTGGCTCAGGTGATGCGCTACAAAAGACGAGTGTATGTACTTAAGCATGAATCTATTACAATACAAGCCTCCCCAATACAGACCCAGTGGGTAAAATAGATGGGAGGAGGGGGAAAGAAGGAAGGGATGGCAAATTATGATGAACAGAAAGAGGGAGGAATCTAAATTTATGAATGAAGAGATGAAATTGGACAGAACACACTTTCATTCATTAATTTCTCTTTTAGTTTCTTATGAAGCATGAAATCACCAGTACACACGGTCCTCTTGTAGGAAATCTGCACCAGGTATTTAAGTGTTCCTACAATGGTGGATTCTGTAGCAGTTAGTTATACATGACCTGGTTGCTAGTCGCCTCGTATAACATATGATGGTGGATTCTGTAGCAGTTAGTTATACATGACCTGGTTGCTAGTCGCCTCGTATAACATATGATGGGGGATTCTGTAGCAGTTAGTTATACATGACCTGGTTGCTAGTCGCCTCGTATAACATATGATGGTGGATTCTGTAGCAGTTAGTTATACATGACCTGGTTGCTAGTCGCCTCGTATAACATATGATGGTGGATTCTGTAGCAGTTAGTTATACATGACCTGGTTGCTAGTCACCTCGTATAACATATACGATGAAGGAGTGGTTCTATTTTGTCTTTGTCTCACCATACAAATATCGGAACTACAGGAGGAGAAAAGTGTATGCTAAATAGTATTTAGATTTATCTATTCACGGTAGACATATCCTAAGCGTACCTGCACCAAAGGAGAGGTTCGCTATATGTATGTATGTATGTATGTATGTATGTATGTATGTATGTATGTATGTATGTATGTATGTATGTATGTATGTATGTATGTATGTATGTATGTATGTATGTATGTATGTATGTATGTATGTATGTATGTATGTATGTATGTATGTATGTATGTATGTATGTATGTATGTATGTATGTATGTATGTATGTATGTATGTATGTATGTATGTATGTATGTATGTATGTATGTATGTATGTATGTATGTATGTATGTATGTATGTATGTATGTATGTATGTATGTATGTATGTATGTAATGTATGTAATGTATGTATGTATGTATGTATGTATGTATGTATGTATGTATGTATGTATGTATGTATGTATGTATGTATGTATGTATGTATGTATGTATGTATGTATGTATGTATGTATGTATGTATGTATGTATGTATGTATGTATGTATGTATGTATGTATGTATGTATGTATGTATGTATGTATGTATGTATGTATGTATGTATGTATGTATGTATGTATGTATGTATGTATGTATGTATGTATGTATGTGTGGTAACAGCCCTCATTAACGCTGTATGAATTTATGTAAATTTACTTTATGTAGATTCTAATGATTCTCCTATATGCCATGTTGTATTTTATTATATCATGTCAGTACATATCAATGTATTTTCTGGAGAATAAAGATTATGATATGTCTGTATGTATGTAAGTAAGTATGTATGTATATATGTATTTATGTATGTATGTATGCATGTATGTATGTATTTAGGATAGGAGTAACTTTGCAAGTTACGAGCTAAATGAAACGAACCATCTAGTTAAAAGATCCAAGGTAAATTGGCCAAGATCGTTTTGGGTAGAACTGAATGAAGAATGCGCACGTGAAGGAGTGAGTATAAAAGTGGATGACAGTGGCCATTACAATGTACATTTGAACATAGATGAAGGTGTGAGTCTAACATACAAGTCAGCAAATGCTTTTTATTCTGGATTTAAATCACATAAACTTAACCTAATTCTAAGTGAACTAAAAAGTAAATCGTCACAAGGAAGAATAGTGCGCGAAATGAAATGTGTAAACCACTCATTGTCATCTAGATTCTTATCTAATGTTAAATTAAGTGATAAAATACTTTCATTCACTGTGAGATCGAGGTTACAGTTACTTGAATGCGAAAGTTATTTACATCTATACTTCCCACAGTCATACACGAAAAAGTGCAAAATATGTAACCGCCCATACGAAACAGTGTCACATTTATTGAAAGGATGTACCAAATTTCAATCCCTATACCAACAAAGGCACAATAGAGTTGTAGACATTGTTTATGAGAAAGTGAAATCCTCAAACAATAATAATAGCGACATAACAATAAATACAGAAATAAATGTTAAACCATCTCTTTTCGGCGCAGTAATATTTCATTTAAATCACGTGCCGTAAAACCTGATTTAACAATAATCAATAAACAGAGCAAAACAGCTTTTCTAGTAAAAGTAGCAATACCATATAATGCACATTTAGATAAATGTTATCAACATAAATTTGACAAGTACTATCCACTGACTGCGGAAATTAACAAATTAGGCTATCGTCCACATGTTATTGTACATATAAATGGTAGTTTGGGACATGTGCATGCAAAATGTGTGAGTGGATTAATGTCGCTGGGGTTGCGGAAATTTGAAGCAAAAGTTTTATGTAAATATGTCAGCTTCAGTGCAATTATAGGTTCATACAGAATATGGAAACGTCTATGTAAAAAACACCAATTTTAAATTGCTGGAGATGTTTTTAGCACTTTTGTTAAGTCTAATCTCAATTGTGCTCTTTTTAATATACCAAATTACTATTGAATTTGAAGCTATATTTAGTATCTTAGTCTACTACCTGTCAATGTACCTTGTATTTTACGATTCTGATAAAACCCCCATGTAAAAAATACCCATATTGATCTACTTGAAAGGTATTCCACACAAATTTTGTAAATTTCCATATTACTCATTTTTGGTATGTTGTATCATATCATTTTATTACATGCCAATGTCTTTTAGAAAACTTAAAGATTGTTATATTTGTGTAGCATAAATATTCGATGTAAAAACACCCAAACAGAACTACTTGAGACGTCTTTTACACTTTATGTAAATTCTAATGATTCTCCCATACGCCATGTTGTATTTTACTCGTAATATATCAGGTCAGTACTTATCAATGTATTTTTTGGAGAATAAATATTCTGATATGTATGTATGTATGTAAGACTAGTGCGAGAAATGAAATGTGTTAACCACTAATTGTCATCTAGTTTTCTGTCTAACGTTAAACTAAGTGATAAAATACTATCATTTGCTGTTAGATCGAGATTACAGTTACTTGAATGTGAAAATCTTTTGCATCTTTACTACATGCAGTCATATACGAATAAGTGCAAAATATGCAACCACCCAAACTAAAAGCATCAAATATACGAGTATTAAATGAATGTACCAAATTTCAAACCTTGTACCAGGGTTTTAGACATTGTTTTTGAGAAAGTGAAATCTTCAAATAGTAATAACAGTGACATAACAATAAGCAAAGAAATAATAGTTAAACCATCTCTTTTCGGCGGCAGTAACTATTTATTTAAATCACGTGCCGTAAAACAATAATCAATCTACAGAGCAAAACAGCTTTAATTGTAGAAGGGTAGAATGAAAAAAATAATATAAAAAACACACAAATAGTAATACGTCTTACAAAAAGAAAAGACAAGAAAAACATACGTTGCGGCCACAAGGCCTTCGTCAGGGACAGACAAACAAGAGACAGGAGGGAAAGAAAGTGAGAATTCAGTGGAGAACATGAAACTATAGAAATAAGAGAAAAAATACTCCCTTAAGTTTTGTGACATGTTGCATGTTGGAGCAAAGATGGCTGCCACAAAATCGGAAAGCGGAAAGTACATAAAGCAAAAAATAAAAGATAATTCTTCTTCTTCTTCTTCCTCGTTCGTCCTGAAAAGGACAGTGGTTGCGTTGTGTCTGTTTACACCTAAGCTGTGATATCTGCACCTTTCGGTCGACACATCCGACTTCTGCACGGCATTTTTTGGGACCGGGTTTGCCTTCCCACTGCGATCCCTACTCGCTCAGCCAGACTGCAGTGATGCAATCTGTTTCCAGGACCACCACGTGGAGGTGGAGCAGGGTCTTGACCAGCTCTGGTTCGCTGATCCTGATGCAAGCAGTCAAGCTATGGGTCGCTGACTGCATTCTCTATTGCTGCATCTTTGGGTCCCAAAGATAATGAAAACAGGGACTGGAAAACAGCGAAAAAAAAAAATTGTAATATTAAAAAAAGATAATAAATAAATAAATAAATAATTAAAAAAAATAAAATCAATAAAAATAAAATAAATAAAATAAAATAAATTGTGTGTATATATATATATATATATATATATATATATATATATATAATATATATATATAATATATAATATATATATATATATATATATATATATATATATATATATATATATATATATATATATTATATATATATATATATATATATATATATAAATATAAATAAATACATAAATAAATAAATAAATAAATAAATAAATATATATATATATATATATATATATATATATATATATATATATATATATATATATATATATATATATATATATATATATATATATATATATATATATATATATATATATATATATATATATATATATATATATATATATATATATATATATATATATATATATATATATATATATATATATATATATATATATATATATATATATATATATTTATATATTTATATATTTATATATTTATATATTTATATTTATATTTATATATATATATATTTATATTTATATTTATATATTTATATATTTATATATCACAGACATAGTAGAAAGTCATAATAAAACTGGGACTAGATAGAAAAAGACTCCTCAGACAAAAGAATGCTGGGTATTCAAAACGTGGGGTTTAAGGCAACCCATAAGATGGATGAGGCGTAGTTCCATGCGGAACCGACTGTTGGCATCCGAGGAACAGGATCTGATGGCTGTCACCTGGATGTCAGTGGCACCGTGGTGGCCAAGGCCAGTGAAGTGGATGGCCACAGGTGTGGATTTCAACTGAGAGATGTCGTAGAGGTGTCTGCAGAATCGGTTCCCCCAGTCGTGTGCCCGTTTGGCCCATGTAAGTAATATTGCAACGTTTGCATATAATAGCATAAATGACGTTGCGTGACGCGCGAGTGAAGCCATGGGTGATGGTGAACTTGGCCTTAGGGAACGACACTGAACGTGTTTGGATAACATACTGACATGTCTTGCATCGTGTTCGGTTACATGGCTGGGTCCCAAAATTTCCATCGTTGACGGTTTTCAAAGGGCTGTGGACTAGGAGGTCCCACAAATGTTTATTCCGTCTATATGCCAGCAAGGGTGGCTCACTAAACGCTTCCCGCGTCACTGTGTCAGCTTGGAGGAGAGGTAGGTGGCGATGCAGGATCCTTTTGACAGCAGCGTTGTGAGGGTGATAGGTCAATGTTAACTTGACTCTATCAGAGAAGGTTTTGTGGCGGGGGTTGAGGGCCCCTAGACGTGAGATAGGGAGAACACGCTCTAAGGCAGAGGTAAGAACATCCTCTTGATACTATCTCCTGCGGAAGAAGTCTAGCATTTCCTGTGCTCGGCAAAGAAAGTCGTCATCATCTTGGCATAACGGACGAAGGCGGAGAAGTTGAGAGAAAGGCAAGGAGTCACGACAAGCCCGAGGATGAGAGGAAGTTTAATGGAGGTAACTGTGTGCATCAGCGGGTTTGTAGTACACCGAAGTGTACTTTATAGTAGAAGCAGTAATATCGTAAGATTTATGTTACAACAATAAATTTAATAAGTACTGTCCACTGAGTTCAGAAATTTACGAGCTAGGCTTTCGTACACGTTATGGTACTGATAATTAAATAAAAATAAAGCAGAGCTATTGGGGTCCAGACTGCAGCAATGGAATTTTCTAGAAGAGAATGTGCATGTGTCTGTGTTTCGTGCTCGGCAAAAAGATCTGCTTCCATATTTCAAAATGACAGATAACCTCATTGCTTGCGCTGATATAGTGGGTCTGATGGCAGCACTATACATCAACTACAAAGACGACGATTGGAGGCTGTTCATTGATTCGTCCAAGTTGAGCTTAAAAGCTGTGCTGTTCCATAATGGTAACGTTTTACCATCTGTTCCACTCATATATGCAGTCCACATGAAAGAAACATACAACAACATGAAACAACTGTTACACACCATCAACTATGACAAGTTTAAGTGGCAGATTTGTGGTGACCTGAAGGTCATTGCCATCTTGATGGGGCTACAGCAGGGTTACACAAAGTTGTGCTGTTTTCTCTGTCTGTGGGACAGCCGTGCCAGGACTTCCCACCACAAGAAAAAGGATTGGCCCCAACGACAATCACTCGAACCAGGGAAAAAGAATGTACTTAACGAACCACTTGTAGATTCCCACAAGATCTTGCTCCCTCCTCTCCACATCAAACTTGGACTAATGAAGAATGTTGTAAAGGCCATGGATCGAAATGGGGCAGAATTTTTATACCTTCGTGATAAATTTCCAAGACTTATTATTATTATATTATTCCGTCCTTAGCCACCGACCGTCAAAGCAGTCAGTGGCCATTACGCCTAGTGGCGTCTTAGGGCAACAGCAGATAGGTTTTCTTTGCCATTGTTTCCCATCACGCCTATTGGCGTCTTTAGGGCAACGGCAAATCAACCCATTTGCTGTTGTTTCCGTAATCGAAGTGACTGGCAAACGGGTGATCAGCCCGTTGGTTTCCAAGACTTAGTGAGGCTAAAATCAAGAAAGGTGTATTTGTCGGTCCACAGATACGTCAGCTCTTCCGAGATCAGCGTTTTGATGATATCCTCACAGGTGATGAAAAGTTAGCTTGGAATGCTTTCCAGCAAGTGGCCACAAACTTTCTAGGAAACAATAAGGCTGACAATTACCAGGAGCTTGTAGAAACACTCTTGCAGCGCTATGAGAGACTAGGGTGCAACATGTCTTTGAAATTATACTTTTTACACTCTCATCTGGATTTCTTCCCTGCTAACTGCGGTGCTGTCAGTGACGAGCATGGGGAACGATTTCATCAAGACATTACTACCCTCGAAAAAAGGTACAAGGGAAATAGAATTCAGCAATGCTAGCAGACTATTGTTGGATCCTTGTGAGAAATGCTCCAGAAACTCATTACAAGCGACAGGCAAAAAGGCGTCGCTGTGAATCATTTCGCTATGTACATTATTATCATATCACTTCAATATGCAAATGTGTAAAACTTGTTTATACAATGTATATGAAAATGTGTAAAACTTGTTTTATAGATATTAAAAAAAACTAGAGCTAATCTGGTGTTTTAACTGCCATTTTCATGTTCAGCAGCCCAAACAACTTAAGGGTAACGTGGTTTAATCTCAGATACACACAAAAAGTCAAAATTTGTTGTCCAGTGTAATTGGTTGTCTTGGACACGTACATGCAAAGTGTATAAATGGATTACTGTAGCTAGGACTGCGGACATCTGAAGACAAAGTGTAATGTAAATATGTCAGCGTTAGTGCAATTATAGGATCTTACAGAATATGGAAACTTTGTTGAATACAAAAAACCCAATTTAAATTGCTGGAGATGTCTTCCACATTTCGATCTGTTTAATGTACCAAAGGACTATTGAATTTGGTGCTGTATTTAGTATGTCATTCTATTACATGTCAGTGTATTTTATGACGTTGGAGAACCATTGCATCCGCCCTTCTATATGATGATGGTAACTGACGATGAGACTGAAGCAAAAGATTAACGAGTATTTTCAGCAAAGAATTGCCACTGCCAAACATTAGCGGGTTAATCAGAAATCTCGTATTTGAAACAAACTCTGTTGCGTGTCTATATCACAGATCAACATAGTTTTCTAGCAAATATCAATGCAGTAGCAAATCTACTTTTTTTGGTTACAGCTAAAGAATTTCAAGAAAAACTTCATTAGACATTCTTTTGCTTAAGTTTTTATTTCTTGTTGTGTATGCAGCCTTGAGGCCTTTTTTGTCGGAAATACGTTTACAAGAGCGCGGAGAAAATAATTGAGCTCACAGTAAGTTCGTCAAATATTAATTTACATAAAATAAATATTTGGAGCAGACTGAACATCATACACAATAGCAATCAAGTGAATGACAGAAGGTGAGAATAAGAAAGGGAGATACAACTGAGAGAATTGCTTACATGGGAGACAATTAAAAATGACAAAGGAATGGGGCAATGTTAAAGAAAACACAAGTTAAATCTCAGTTATTTGCTTGTATCACTATGGACATTCGGAAATGAGTTACTGAATTTCAAGAAACAAATTCACATTCGATTTTAAAAATCTTTTTAGTGTCATTGGTTTGAAGTTGTCTGAATGTTTGAATTGTGCCACTTTTCCGGAAGCGACGTTTTTGTTTGTGATGTGCGGTTATATGAATTACATCACTGCCCTCATTTACACGCATGTTCAACACACTCTATACTTTCACAAATTCCGTGCCACAAAACAAAGGTTCTGAGAAGTGTTATTGTTGATCAGAAACGTCATCACTGCCCGCGTGTATACGAATTTGCTACCCATACTGTCCTTGCAAAAATTCACGGAACAAAACATATAAGAATACATGAAGCAACCGATAAGCAGGCAGTACTTAAAAAGCTCCCAAACAAGAAGTACTTTCATATCTTGGCAGTTATATAAACAGAGTTTGATGAAAGTACACGTATTAAATTAAGTATCATCATCATGTGACGTATTCTCTCCAGTATGTTGTCTCCATTACAGCTGCTCTGAACGCATCATGATTCTGGGCAAGTCGACTTGCATCATCCAAAGATAAGTTCAGACTGTTGTTACGGTATATGATATTAACGCCGTCTGCTAAAGGTTATCAGACGTGCAATTGTAAAGGTTAAGGCATTTAATATATTGCGATAGATGTTTCAATTATTGAACGCTCCATACACGATCGATTATGACGTGCATAGCGTTGTTTGGGTCACAGTCGGTAACTAAGAAACGCTACCCTTTGTTACTTGACCGCCAAGCTGAATAGCTGCGTTTTTCTAACCTTCCAATTCAATGGCATGATATAGCCATATATATGCATTTTTTGATGGACCAGGGTCAGTCCTAGAACTCTATATGAGAGGAAAATTTATGGAGGTTAGTAATTAACTAGAATCCTCAGAAGGATGAGAATAATCGTCAAATTCATATGAAATATTCAAACTCGCAGTCTCACTGTCGGCAGGTAGCCATGTCTAGCTGCTCGTGCATATAGCTGTGATGTTCTGACGACAATACTGCATTGTATCCTTAAACGGACATTGACACATAAACCAGCAGTCTACGTTATTGATTAATTTATGCATGACTTATATGGACTTATGCTCTACTCCTATTTGAAATGATCATCCTGTGTGTACAACTGTGAATTAAATGTATGGACTCAATGAAATGACTTATCAAATCAATCGTATTCCAAGGTTCAAGTATTGTTCGGAATCTTCCACCCCCGCATTCGCTTAATCTTCCATCGAAGGCACGATGCACTATCACTGAATGAAAAAATTAACATATCAAAGAAAAAACAATGGCCAGAAATTTATAATTGTTTTATTCATATCACATGGAACATTGTTCAGAGCAAACCACCATGCAACAGTGGTGGCCAGTGTGGGGATAGCTTCTGGCTATCGTGTGCACAAATCAATGCACGTAAGGACGAATCTATGTCCTCTGGCCGATGGTAGCAATGGACCAATAATATCTATTGCCATCTTGTCAAACGGTCTTACTGATATATCGCAAGCCTGAATAGGCGCCGTGTGAAAAGCTCCACGTGCTTTCACTTCTTGGCATGTAGTACAGGAACGTACATACTGCGAAATATCTCTTGACACTCCTGGCCAAAAGAATGAAGACAGTACTCGAGATCGTGTTCGAGTATATCTCATATGTCCAGCACAATGTGAGTCATGTGCATGTTGAAGAATGTACCGTCTAAAAGTATACGGGACCATAACTTGTTGTTTCATTTGTGATTTGTCATTAAAACATCTAATCAATATGTCATTTTTAATAACAAAACAATGTTTGTTATTATTACTTGAGGATAGATTGTCAACTTTATCAACCAACTTAAAAATTTTTTTTAAAGATTTATCCTCTTTTTGTTTGGTTGCAAATGTTTCCCTGTCAATAGGTGAATTGACTACAAATTCCTCTTGGTTGTCTGCATCCATTTTATTATCATCAACTTTCTCCATGAGTTGAGTCTGCGCTCTAGTCGTCACGGCGTTTCCAGTGCATAGGTTATGTTTTTCTGACGACAAGTCGAACTTATTATCCTATGTGCACTTAATTCTTGGATGCTGTGATAAATGACATTTCTTTCCAACGTAAACGTTTGAACATTTTTGCCTAAAAGAATTCATCAGGATCAAGACTACGGATGGATCATCATATCCTATACTAATTAATTAGTTAACTTAACTTCTTAATTGAATTATTATCAATAAAATGAAATGTGAGAAAAAAAAATGAAATGAAAGAACAAAAAAAAAGAGAACGAAATATAAAAAGAAGAAATTATGAAAAGAGAAAATAAATCTCACACAAGTATTAGATTAATATTTTTTTTTTTAATGTACCTAAACATTATTTAGTTAGTTAAATTAGATAGTTATTATTCACTAACACTTAACACACACAATTAAGTTAAACTTATATTCGAATTTCTTTCTATTTCTTATCACTTATTTTGTTTTTTCTTCTCTCATAACATCGCGTTACATTAGAATCTTAATAATTTATCTCTTAATTTAATTAATTAATTTAATTTTAATTAGTCAAATTAATTCCTATATGACATATTAATACGACAGACCTTACTTTAATTTAATTCTATCATTCACTGTTAACATTGGACATTTTATTTAGTTGATATAATAATATGTATAATATTGATATATAATGTGATTAATGTTAGATGACTATGACAAATAGTTAGTTGACATGACCGCAACACGGTTCTACTCAGAACATCGTCGGCCATATGTCACAATTGTGTTAAATTTTTTTTGAAAAATTGTTAAGTCGGATAGATCTTGAAAAAAAATATATCGATTTTTTTTTTCCCCCGGTGTACAGGGAATTGTTACGGTATATGATATTAACGCCGTCTGCTAAAGGTTATCAGACGTGCAATTGTAAAGGTTAAGGCATTTAATATATTGCGATAGATGTTTCAATTATTGAACGCTCCATACACGATCGATTATGACGTGTATAGCGTTGTTTGGGTCACAGTCGGTAACTAAGAAACGCTACCCTTTGTTACTTGACCGCCAAGCTGAATAGCTGCGTTTTTTCTAACCTTCCAATTCAATGGCATGATATAGCCATATATATGCATTTTTTGATGGACCAGGGTCAGTCCTAGAACTCTATATGAGAGGAAAATTTATGGAGGTTAGTAATTAACTAGAATCCTCAGAAGGATGAGAATAATCGTCAAATTCATATGAAATATTCAGACTCGCAGTCTCATTGTCGGCAGGTAGCCATGTCTAGCTGCTCGTGCATATAGCTGTGATGTTCTGACGACAATACTGCATTGTATCCTTAAACGGACATTGACACATAAACCAGCAGTCTACGTTATTGATTAATTTATGCATGACTTATATGGACTTATGCTCTACTCCTATTTGAAATGATCATCCTGTGTGTACAACTGTGAATTAAATGTATGGACTCAATGAAATGACTTATCAAATCAATCGTATTCCAAGGTTCAAGTATTGTTCGGAATCTTCCACCCCCGCATTCGCTTAATCTTCCATCGAAGGCACGATGCACTATCACTGAATGAAAAAACTAACATATCAAAGAAAAAACAATGGCCAGAAATTTATAATTGTTTTATTCATATCACATGGAACATTGTTCAGAGCAAACCACCATGCAACAACTGTCTGTGGTCGAAATTTAGTATAAAGAAGGTAATTAAAAAGAAATGAATTTAACACATAAATAATAATTGTTTAACCCTTATTTCATGGCAGTCTTTTTGTATAGTTTTGAGATATAGTGAACAACAAAAACAACACTCTAAAAATTAACAGGTGTTCATACGTGAATGTTTGTGCAGAAGAGAGGGAATAACATTGTACAACAGAATAACCAATTTGAAGTCGATGGTAAGAACCCGATACGTGCCAGTGGTACACAAGATGTGAAGAAGGCGCTGGCCCTGGATAGTATACACACTGAGATAACTAGTTGGTAGCATTACAAGGCACTCAATGTTCTTAATCCCTGGAATAGGAGAAATAGAGATGCATGGAGGCATATCTGGAGTCATCCTTATATGACCACCAGTTAAACACAATGCTATAGCATACAGATGTGGAAGTGAACCTCTGTTTATGCGGCTAATTACACCCTCATTGACTCTTGAAATCATCAAAACACTTCCAGGAATTCCTCCTGTGGTAAAACATGTTGAGAGCCCAGCATTGCACACTAATCTTGGAGGAGTCACTTTAGCCCCCAGACGTTATAACTCTAGTTTTTGCGTGGTTGCCTGCATGTAGGAGGATCTCACTATGAACCCATGATAGGCAGGCTCTGTGTAAGATGTGACAATTCCTTGGTGTCGCAGATTATTTATAGATATAGGAAGGAAAATGTGTCTGAAGTACATAGACCATTAAACACTAGTGTTCACAGAGGTAAGCTAGCGTTGAGCGAAAGAGTTAACAGAAAGGCACAGGTTAGTGTTATTGATTCTCTCACCTTCAGACTACCAACTCTTATATTATTCTGGCGACGAATAAACTCTTTCTTACGCAATCTTTATAGACAAGTAGTAGTAATAGTATAAGTAGTAATAGTAGTAGCCAGATAATAATACACGGAGGGAGAACACATTTTCTTTTTCTGAACAGAATGTACAATCTACTAAGTCGAACTCAGACTGATTGTAATTTAAAGAATGTACAGAATTACTTTAATTACAGAAGAAAATCAAATAAATGTTATTATGTAAATGGAAAACAAATATTCAAGATTTAAAAATAAAAAACAAGTTATGATATTACTTATTCAAGAGTTAAGAATATTGTCAATGTCTTTGGTTCAGATAAAAGGCTTTTTTCCTCACTGACGGAGAGTTAATTCTTTCGACTATTTCTTTGAAAATGAACTATGAATTTGGCCTGGTGTCTATGTTAACTTATCATGTTGCGACTTGGACTTCTCTTGGGCGTCACAGTCGGCATGAATTTTACAATGGATAATTTGCTTCAAGGTCGACTACTGTCTAACAGATGACTTGGTTTTTTTGTTAACCTAGTTGTGAAGTGATGTTGATGTTGAGATGCTAACGAGGTGTTGACGAGGTGTTGACTGCTTAGGGTTGTTGACTTGTGATCACCGCTGGAGGTTTTGAAAAGTTAGCATCGAGAAACAATGTGGTTTTCTCCCAACAAATTACAGTAATCGAATTCCAGAGATCAGCTTCTAGTTGCAGTAAAAATGGCTAGGATTCTGCACTTGGGCGCTCAGGACTATTAATCTGCAGCTTACGAATTAGAATAATGTTATACTCAAAGTACATATAAATGTAAATAGTGTGTAGCTTGAGGCCTCTCTTCTACAAGCAAGCGTTTCTTCCAACGGTATCTCAGTAAAGTGCTTTCGAAATTCAGTAGTTGTTCGCATGAAGTTAAAACAGGGGATACTTTCACATGCCAGGAAGTTCAATTAATTCCGTCGTTCGCTTAGACACGCACGAAGATTTATCGTAGCTGTCTTCCTGGAGTTGACCACTGAACACGGATATATAATACTCTGGAAACCACTGTGTTTCCACTAAACGAAGAATTTGGAGCGCAGTTCCTCCAGAGGGAAATTTTTAGTGCTTTCGTAAAAGAAGATAGCATTTGGATCTCTGGCAGGACTATTAGTGAATACTTGAAAAAAAAAAAACAGCTAGGGAGCAGAACGCAGGTGCAAAAATTTCCTTGAGAAACCGACATATGTGAAAGAAGAGAAAAGTAAGGAATTTGAAAATAATCTGATGAAGCCTTCGAACAACTATGTTGTACTTGGGAGAGCCCAGAACCGGAGCCCAGTATTTTAGCTGTGCATATTTATAGAGCCCCCTTGGTTGGCGGTAAATGCATAGTATGCCACGCGCTTCTTCCTCCTAGCTTGAGACCAGATGTGACGATCCTTTAAGAGCAAGCCAAGCTATAAAAGACTAGCGCTCATGACTAGTCCGAAGTCAAAATGATAAGTAGAAAGTTCACAGATCAACTAACTAAACAAAGTCTGGCCGTCTACACTGATGGATCCAAGGGTGATAGTGGGCAACTAGGTGCCGGAGTTGTAATACCACAATGGGGAATAAAAAAGAGCTACAGTGTAACTGAAGGGGCTTCGATTTTTACCGCAGAGATGGTAGCAATTCTTAAAAGTTTAGAAATAATCGAAGATAACCCACCAGAAGCTGTTACGATATTTACAGACTCACTATCATCACTACAAGCACTTGAACACCCAGGTAAATATAGCCGGCCAGACATAAAGGAAGAAATTCTAGCAATTAATACATCACTAGGGAACAGAGGATGTAGTGTGAGGCTAGTGTGGGTTCCAGCACACATAGGTATAGCTGGTAACGAGTTGGCAGACCAGAACGCCAAGAATGGAAGAATGAGTAAAAACAAAATAAGAGCAGGACTGGGAAGGTCGGAGATCAAGAGCCAAGTGAAGCTAAATGTAAATGAGGAATGGAAGACAACATGGAAGAACAGTAGAAAAGGCAGACACGCGTTCAAACTGCTGAAAGAACCAACAAGGACGTGCCAGGTCAGAGAAGAATTAAAGATACAATCGAACAGAAAACTGTGGCGTCTCCGTTTCGGTGCAGCATACTTTATGATAGACGAACCTCACTGCCAAGAATGTCAAGAAGAGAATGACATAGACCACTACCTGATTGTTGCATGGTGGTTTGCTCTGAACAATGTTCATTGTGATATGAATAAAACAATTATAAATTTCTGGCCATTGTTTTTTCTTTGATATGTTAGTTTTTTTATTCAGTGATAGTGCATCGTGCCTTCGATGGAAGATTAAGCGAATGCGGGGGTGAAAGATTCCAAACAATACTTGAACCTTGGAATACGATTGATTTGATAAGTCATTTCATTGAGTCCATACATTTAATTCACAGTTGTACACACAGGATGATCATTTCAAATAGGAGTAGAACATAAGTCCATATAAGTCATGCATAAATTAATCAATAACGTAGACTGCTGGTTTACGTGTCAATGTCCGTTTAAGGATACAATGCAGTATTGTCGTCAGAACATCACAGCTATATGCACGCGCAGCTAGACATGGCTACCTGCCGACAGTGAGACTGCGAGTCTGAATATTTCATATGAATTTGACGATTATTCTTCTCCTTCTGAGAATTGTAGTTAAATACTAACCTCCATAAATTTCCCTCTCATATAGAGTTCTAGGACTGACCCTGGTCCATCAAAAAAATGCATATATAAATGGCTATATCATGCCATTGAATTGGAAGGTTAGAAAAACGCAGCTATTCAGCTTGGCGGTCAAGTAACAAAGGGTAGCGTTTCTTAGTTACCGACTGTGACCCAAACAACGCTATACACGTCATAATCGATCGTGTATGAAGCGTTCAATAATTGAAACATCTATCGCAATATATTAAATGCCTTAACCTTTACAATTGCACGTCTGATAACCTTTAGCAGACGGCGTTAATATCATATACCGTAACAATTCCCTGTACACCGGGGGAAAAAAAAATCGATAGATTTTTTTTCAAGATCTATCCGACTTAACAATTTTTCAAAAAAATTTAACACAATTGTGACATATGGCCGACGATGTTCTGAGTAGAACCGTGTTGCGGTCATGTCAACTAACTATTTGTCATAGTCATCTAACATTAATCATATTATATATCAATATTATACATATTATTATATCAACTAAATAAATGTCCAATGTTAATAGTGAATGATAGAATTAAATTAAAGTAAGGTCTGTCGTATTAGTATGTCATATAGGAATTAATTTGACTAATTAACATTAAATTAATTAATTAAACTAAGAGTTAAATTATTAAGGTTCTAATGTAACGCGATGTTATGAGAGAAGAAAAGACAAAATAAGTGAGAAGAAATAGAAAGAAATTCGAATATAAGTTTAACTTAATTGTGTGTGTTAAGTGTTAGTGAATAATAACTATCTAATTTAACTAACTAAATAATGTATAGGTACATTAAAAAAAATATTAATCTAATACTTGTGTGAGATTTATTTTCTCTTTTCATAATTTCTTCTTTTTATATTTCGTTCTCTTTTTTTTTTTTTTTGTTCTTTCATTTCATTTTTTTTCTCACATTTCATTTTATTGATAATAATTCAATTAAGAAGTTAAGTTAACTAATTAATTAGTATAGGATATGATGATCCATCCGTAGTCTTGATCCTGATGAATTCTTTTAGGCAAAAATGTTCAAACGTTTACGTTGGAAAGAAATGTCATTTATCCCAGCATCCAAGAATTAAGTGCACATAGGATAATAAGTTCGACTTGTCGTCAGATATTGTTCCATGATTGTTCAACGAATATTCATATATCGTGTATGGACGTTAGACGAAGTTTCAATGACAATATGTATACCTTGATTGTCTTTTAGTTCAATTCTGTGATGCATATAGTGTTTATAAAGTTTAAATTGAAGGCAAGGTTAGTTCCTTTATAGTTGATATGTTTTAGGAATGTTAATGTTGATTATTCGTCGTCAATAGGATTACGTGACAACGCATCCGCCACAATGTTTTCAGTGCCAGGAATATGTTCAATGGAGAATTCAAATGGCTGTAGGATGATTGCATATCTGGCGAGTTTCTGGCTTTTATGGTTAGATCGACGCAAGGATGCTACAGCACGTTGGTCCGTCTGTATGGTGAAGGGAGCACCAAGCAGGAACTTTTCGAGTTTAGTTATTGCCCATATCACAGATAAAAGTTCCTTGTCGACTGTGGAATACTTTGTTTCTGCCGGCTTTAGCTTTCTTGAAATATATAAGGTAGGATGTAGAATGCCATCATGGTTCTGGAGCAGGCATGCACCAATGCCGTAGTTACTAGCATCTGTTCGTAAGAAAAATCTTTTGGAAGCATCGGGAAGTCTTAAAATTGGTTCATGCGAGAACAAATTTATAATTTTGTTGAAAGTTTTCATTGCATGTACCAGTCCATGTCACCTTCACCGGCATGTCTTTTTTTAACAATGAAGACAATACAGCCGTGATGGATGACAAGTTTGGTATGAATCTACTGTAATATTGAACAAGTCCTAACAAACTCCTGACCTGTTTCTTCGTCTGAGGAACTGCTATGTTTAGAATTTTGGAGACTGTACTAGGTAACGTTCGGATATATCCCGATCCAATGATATGTCCCAAAAAGGTTATCTCATTACACGCGATTTGCACCTTTGTAGGTTTAGCAGTTAGATGATAATTCCTTAGAGTGTCGAAAACATATCTAAGTCCCGAAACATGTTCCTCAAACGACGAACTAAACAAGCATATGTCGTCAATATATGTAATAACGTCTGGTCTACCTGATAAAATTTGTCGCATCAGGCGAATGAAGGTAGCTGGCGCATTAACAAGCCCAAAAGGCATCACATTCCACTGGTATAGACCTTGTGGAGTGGAAAATGCGGTGTAGTACTTAGCCTTTTCGGTCAGTGGTATCTGCCAATAACCTTTAGTTAAGTCTATCTTACTAAATATAGTTGCGTTGGATAGACGTGGCAGTAAGTCGTCGATAAGTGGATGTGGTTCGCTGTCAACTATAGTCTTAGCATTTAATTTTCTATAATCAACACATAGTCTGATGTTATTGTCCTTCTTCCGGACAATCACTAATGGAGAAGAGAATGGCGAATTACTAGTCTCAATGATTCCCAGAGACAACATCTGTTCAAGTTCCTTAGTAGTTTTAGCAAGGAAATGTAAAGGAACAGAATAGGGATGTACACGAATAGGTGTATCATCATTGAGAGTAATGTCATGACTGATAGCCGATGTGCGACCCGGGACGTCGGTCAATACATCTGGATAAGATTGTAATAGATTAGCAATCTGTAGACGCTGTTGCGGTGTAACCGTTGAAGAGATGGTTACATCCCGCCAAGATTCAGTAGGTTGAACTACTGGTACCGGTAACGGTAACTGTACCTCAGGAAAAGAAGATTCTTCTTCCTGGATGACAGATAAGTTAGAATAATAACAAGTAGATACTGTGTTGTCATCTAGTTCATGAAAAATTGACTGTAAGTGTTCAGGACGTGTATGAAATTGCTTGAGCATGTTAATATGAAATATCTTTTTGTGTCCCTTGATATCTAAGACGTAATCAACGTCGGAAATTTTATCAATGACTTTGTAAGGACCATTCCAAGATATCAATAATTTATTGTTATTGTGAGGAAGTAACACATAAGCCTCGTCGCCTGGGAATAATTGGCGTAATCGTCGAGACCTATTTTGTAGAGATCGAGCCTTAGCTTTTGCAGCCTCAGAAGAAGCTGTTGCCAACTGGCAAGACTCAATAATGTTCTTCCGAAGATTAATCACGTACTCGTAAGATGACTGAGTGTCCTGAGTCATCTCCGCGTCAATTAATAAGTCTTTTATTAGTCCCATAGGACCTCTTGGGGGAGCACCAAAAACTAATTCAAAGGGAGAGAAGCCAGTTTGTTCATGCGGTACCTCCCGATAAGCAAATAGAACAGCTGGGAGTGCTCTGTCCCAGTCATGAGGGTGCTTAGCAGTAACCTTATGTAGTAGTTGTTTAAGTGTACGGTTAAGTCTTTCAACCGCACCATTACTCATAGGATGATAAATACTACTTAAATTCCTATCAATGTTCCAAGTTTTCATGACTTCCTTCATGGTGTCAGATATAAACTGTGACCCATGGTCTGATAAAAGTTTTCTAGGAAACCCTATTCTAGAAAAGATGAGATGTAGTGCATCAGCTACATCTGTGGTAGTGGTGGTCTTTAATGGGATAGCTTCTGGCCATCGTGTGCACAAATCAATGCACGTAAGGACGAATCTATGTCCTCTGGCCGATGGTAGCAATGGACCAATAATATCTATTGCCATCTTGTCAAACGGTCTTACTGAGATATCGCAAGCCTGAATAGGCGCCGTGAAAAGCTCCACGTGCTTTCACTTCTTGGCATGTAGTACAGGAACGTACATACTGCGAAATATCTCTTGACACTCCTGGCCAAAAGAATGAAGACAGTACTCGAGATCGTGTTCGAGTATATCCCATATGTCCAGCACAATGTGAGTCATGTGCATGTTGAAGAATGTACCGTCTAAAAGTATACGGGACCATAACTTGTTGTTTCATTTGTGATTTGTCATTAAAACATCTAATCAATATGTCATTTTTAATAACAAAACAATGTTTGTTATTATTACCTGAGGATAGATTGTCAACTTTATCAACCAGCTTAAAAATTTTTTTTAAAGATTTATCCTCTTTTTGTTTGGTTGCAAATGTTTCCCTGTCAATAGGTGAATTGACTACAAATTCCTCTTGGTTGTCTGCATCCATTTTATTATCATCAACTTTCTCCATGAGTTGAGTCTGCGCTCTAGTCGTCACGGCGTTTCCAGTGCATAGGTTATGTTTCTCCCATTCTATAATCTCATCTGGAGTACAATCTTTACTGCCGTGTATACGACCAACCATCAGATCAGCTATAGGCTTTTTTAGCATACATACTTTTACGTTCCCTGTGAAAAAAGGTGTGTTAACATGAATAATAGCTGTGGGGTAAAACTCAATAGTTCCCCCAAAAGTCATGCAACGGACATATTCCCCCGTTGCACAGCTAGGATGTACCAGCGACTGTCGTACACCAATCGTTGTGGATCCTGAATCCCTCAGCACTGAGACGACGGATCCATTAACTAATCCCCTGTTAAAAATTAGTAGGCCTGTTCCATCGTTGACTGCAAGACCTACCTCTGGTGTAATATGTCCGCAGTTAAGCACTGTTTCTTTCGCCTTCTGAAAAATAAGATTGCATTGTTGGCAACTATTTGCCACATTATAATTAATAGCAAAACATGCAGCAGAAGACTGTGTTGTATTATTGTCAAGTGGGACCTGAGCTATAGGGGTAGTATTATTTGTAACTGCCGCCCCTGTATTATGGTTGTAATGAGATGATCCCCGAGAATGAGATCGATTCCGAGTATAATTGTTAGAATTATCTCGTCGTCCTCTATAGTAACTATTATCTCGATGTCTCGAGCCATGATTATTACCATTCCAGTTACTATTATTATTGGGAGTATGTGATCGATTATAATTAGTGTTATGTTGACCATTGTGGTAGTTTGTTTGAGGTGAATAATTTCTATCTCGTGATCTACCTCTGTTGAACTCATTTTTATTGTTGAAATCATTATTATGTCCCTTCTGAAAGTTAACATTGTGATTTCTTTGGAACCTGCTTCTGTCTACACTGTGATGTCTTTGTTTGTTATTATGATTGTAGGCCATATTAGACGCCACAGGTAGAGGTTCTCTTAATGAGGAGTTAGAAATGGTTGCATTCGGATGTGCCGAACAGTAGTTTAAAGAAATTTTTTCTAACTCGTCCATAGTACCTGGTTTACGCTCCTGCAAATATGCAAAAAATGGCTGGCTAACCGAAGATAATACCTTATCCCGTAGTAGTAAATCAACTAATTTGTCGTATGATTTGTTGACTTCTGCCAGTTCAACCCATCTATTAAATGTATTGCGTATGTTCGCAATGAATCCTGCAAAATCTTTTGGAGATTCAGGTAAAATTCCCTTAAATTTCAACCTACAGTGTTCCTCGTCCAGGTGAAACCTTCGTAAAAGCAAGGACTTAATAGCACCGTAGTTATTTGCTATTGATGGGTCAGCATTTTGAGAAGCCGTCAGTGGTTCTCCAACCAAGAATTCATTTAACTTGAGTACCCATGACTCTTCAGGCAAATGGTTAGTTTTGCAAGTCTGTTCAAAACGTGACAGGAACGATGAAAGGTCGTCCACGTTCAAGTTGAGAGTGGGTAATTTAAAGTTGTAGAAATGTTTAGTTTGGCTGGATGATGATCCATTTTGTGCGTTATTATTCTGGTTTGCATCAGCACTTTGTGCTTGTAATCTTGCTGTCTCCAATTTAATACGCGCCAATTCCATTTCTTGTTGTAAAATAATTTCCTCTCGTTTCAATTTATTCTCTTCTTCCTGTTGAGCATTTTCTCTTAATCTATTTTCCTTGGCAATTTGCTTCATCTCACGTTCTGCTTCCTCTTTCTTTAATGCAGCCTTTTGTTCCTCTTCCTCTTTCTTTAATGCAGCCTTTTGTTCCTCTTCCTCTTTCTTTAATGCAGCCTTTTTCTCTGCTTCTTTTCTTTCATGTTTTTCCAGTTCTGCCTCAGCAAACTGACGAAGTTCTTGAGATTTATAACCATATTCCCTACCAATTTTAACGAAATGGTCTATAGTAAGCATTTTGACTTTTATCTGTAAGTAATTATTGATAATTACTGATTAAAATAGTCAATAGTAGCTTCAGAGTAATTATTATACTTACTCAACTTAGAAATATTCAATATAAATAATCACAATAGTACTGAACTCTAATGTCTAAGTTCAACCAATAGACAATATTTTGTAACAATATTGTATCTAAATAATACTATATCATAAATAGTTATGATATCTGTTAACTATTATGTAATTACTTCACACAATTAATCTTAATATCCAATAATGTTGGGTATGATTCCTAGTAATTATATTGTTCAATGTACTAAGTCACTCTCTTAGTACCAGAAAAGTATATTAAATAATATACAATGGGTCTATTACCTCAAAGGTAGACTATAAGATTATTTTATTTGGTCAATATATATAATATATTATTATGCCCTAGGCATCTCTTATAAATTGTAGTGCTACTTTCTTGGACTATCACTGCATAATTATGCAATGTCCCATATTAACCTTAAATATCAGAAAAAATTAATTAAATTAAATTACAAGTGTATTATTGCATATAATATCATATTATTAATGTAGTATTTAATATATATCATGAGGACAAACAAAACAATGATGCAACTAAAGGGTACAAACAATGTTAAGACGCAAACAAGACATTTTCACAATTAAAAATGAATTTATGAACTAAATAAAACAAGCGGAAGTGTCACAAGCCAAATGAAGGGTCAAGGTCTGACCCGAGGTCAACTTAATATTCAAAGTACACAAAAAAAAAATGACTGCAAAAAATGATGACATCACAGGACTCATAACGGACGACCATTTAACAATCATCAAATAAATGATAGTAAGAGGAGACTGGACGAAATAGTTAACGAACATGATACAAAACTGAATAAAATTGTTAACTGAGTACGAATAAAATACACCAGTTATCTACGGAACGGTACAGCTAACACAAATCGTCAAACGACAGCAGATTTGGACAGATAGTCCAATGGCAAACCTCAATGGGGCTTCCAAAAGTGCAATCGTTTAACTGCCCTAAGAAACGACCGAAATCAATTCAGGCATCGTGAGAGCCACAGAATCTAATTTCGGTTCATCCTCCCTACCTCCCACGAATTAACAACACATTAAGACAACAAAAAGTACATTAAACATAGGTAAAAACATGCCGATGTAGGCAGAGGGCATGGACTCAGTTAGCACTGTTTGCAATAACAACAGTTAAACACCTAGACTTATCTTTTCCGTTGCTTAGATCAGTGCTAGAGGTCGTCAACAGCTAGGCCTGTGCCTTTGACTGTCTGCTCCTGATGGGCAGGCAACGGTAGTCCATCTTGTGCATCTTGATCAATTTGAAGCGAACTAGAGAGGCGTTGAAAAGAAGTCTTCTTCACTGCGACAATGCAACAGTGACGTCATGTTGCTATTCATGATCACGTGCGTCACGTCAGCTTCGTAATGGTCATGTGATCGAAACTTGATCGTAAATATTTCATTCGAAAGTCATGAAAAAATTTTTTGGTTTTTGGTTGTTTTTCGTCCCCACATACCGGGCACCACTGTTGCATGGTGGTTTGCTCTGAACAATGTTCCATGTGATATGAATAAAACAATTATAAATTTCTGGCCATTGTTTTTTCTTTGATATGTTAGTTTTTTTTATTCAGTGATAGTGCATCGTGCCTTCGATGGAAGATTAAGCGAATGCGGGGGTGAAAGATTCCAAACAATACTTGAACCTTGGAATACGATTGATTTGATAAGTCATTTCATTGAGTCCATACATTTAATTCACAGTTGTACACACAGGATGATCATTTCAAATAGGAGTAGAACATAAGTCCATATAAGTCATGCATAAATTAATCAATAACGTAGACTGCTGGTTTACGCGTCAATGTCCGTTTAAGGATACAATGCAGTATTGTCGTCAGAACATCACAGCTATATGCACGCGCAGCTAGACATGGCTACCTGCCGACAGTGAGACTGCGAGTCTGAATATTTCATATGAATTTGACGATTATTCTTCTCCTTCTGAGAATTCTAGTTAAATACTAACCTCCATAAATTTCCCTCTCATATAGAGTTCTAGGACTGACCCTGGTCCATCAAAAAAATGCATATATAAATGGCTATATCATGCCATTGAATTGGAAGGTTAGAAAAAACGCAGCTATTCAGCTTGGCGGTCAAGTAACAAAGGGTAGCGTTTCTTAGTTACCGACTGTGACCCAAACAACGCTATACACGTCATAATCGATCGTGTATGAAGCGTTCAATAATTGAAACATCTATCGCAATATATTAAATGCCTTAACCTTTACAATTGCACGTCTGATAACCTTTAGCAGACGGCGTTAATATCATATACCGTAACACTGATCCACTGTAAAAAGTACGAACAACAAAGGCTAGAATTAAAAACTTACTATAGAAGTCACAATATAGGCATGACAGGTGATTAGTTTTTAAGTATAGATGCCCCAGGAGATGCCCAATCAATACTTAAACGATATCTACATAAAACAAAGGAAAACATATAAGGTTAGTAACAAAAACAAAATAAAAAACACAAAATTTAAAAAAAAGAAAACACTTACTAACTACTCATAGGACAAGGAAAGACAACAAAATATATAAAAAAAAAAAAAACAACAACTCAAAAAGAACAAATACTAATACAAAGTAAATCCAAGTGTAAAAGACAACAGTTATCAAGAAACAATACAAAAGAGAAAATAAAAAGACAAATACTAATATAAATTAAAATCAGCAACTGCTAAAGACAATAGCTATTTAAATTGAATACAAAATAAAATAAAATGACACTAAATACCCCAACTATAACCAAATTTCAGGTTGAACAGGGTAGACCAAGATGGAACGAGAAGAGGCAATAACGGTCAGCTGTTAAGTGCCCGCTTTCCACCCATCACCTCATCAAAACAACAACAACAAAACAACTTCAACTCATAATGTTTTGGAATGGCAGAAAAGCCACAGGTAAAGCCTAGATCTACAGTGTAGATAACAGCAAAGAGTCTTCTTCTTGGTATTGGCTGCCAAAGAGCTAGAAGGTCGCTCAGCAGACCTAGTTAAACAACAACAACAAACAACAACAAAACTAAAACACATGGATAATAATATAATAACAGCCTGGCATGAATAAAATAATATGAAAACAAATACCAAAATGCATGGAGTTTGGTAATGATACTTTGCTTATCTAACTCTTTTTTTTTTTAACTTTATGATCGTTATGTATCAAACAATTCTTGCTGAAGTATTTTTAATCGTTCATTGTTTAAGTATACTTGATAGTTTAAGGGAATTAGAGACGGATTTTTGTTATACTAGGTTTAAACGATCATATGAACAGAAAACAAAATATGTGTAGAGAAAGGAGGATATTACCTAACACATTAACTACCGAATTAAAAACACACTGTGGCCGAATTAAATTTTTTCCCATTTTCATCCTGTAACATTGGTTGTAACTCTAATAGAGGTTGTTGCTATTTAACGGCCCTCCGATGGCCGAGGACTTGCAATATTTTCACAATTATACCTGCTTGCGCCCCATCTCTATCAAAATCCCAATTTCAATCAATGTGCACACCGTTTTCACTCTTGTCCTCGTCGCTAGATCTTTCAGTCAATTGTTGAAACATGTTTCTATCCTATTCAGCCGTTAGACGAGATGTACACGCATTTTTTGTAGTCCTAGCACTAGTTGCCACGGTAAACAGTTTTACACGATTTGGTAACTAACCCAAAACGCTGAAAAAAATGAACGTAATATCAATTTTCCAGTGTTCTACAACAACCATGCTTTTGGATTTTGTTTTCCGGTGGCAACTTAAAATCTCGAACCAGATCAGAGAGTGTTTCAGTACATTTTTCATTCGTTTTATTATTAAAATTAGATTGGCGCCCTGAGCGGCTTGCGGTCCAAATGTGATTATGTTGTGAGCCGCTGACAGCGGCTTGCGGTAGTTAATGTGCTAATCAAACATGTCGGCCGCCATTTCCTCTGATCGGATATAGTTTCCGGACGAGTATCCTTAAAGTATCGATAACTGAATAAATGAGTCGATTTAGACTGGTCTTTTTGTTACGAGCTGTGCAAACCTGTTATACCAACATTTCCAGATTGCGTAGCAAGCTGTGTTTTAATCACCCAGCATTGATCATACAACCATGTAGCATTGATCACACAATCGCCCAGCAGTGATCACACACCATTTAATTTGACCTGTTGCTTGCCTACAATATTATATTAATAGTGTAGGGCCTGACATGTTCTGTTTCTTTAAAAAAAAAAAAAATTTAATCGCACGCCTTTATATTTTAGATAAGAGATTTTATTTTTGGTTTGTGTTAATGCCTTCTTCTATTTCAGTGCGCTACGTGTTTGTTCTGTTTGCTTCTGTTTCTTTATTTGTTTTTGTTTTGCCAGATTTTATTACTTTTTAAATATTATTTAAGCTAATAAAGAATTACATGGACATTAAAAGAAATCATGTACAACACTAACATCAGAATTTTCAATTCAAATGTCCAATCAAAATGTATGGCTCTGAAATATAAAGAATTAAAAACAACTACTACAAAACAAACTACAGACTTTCATAAATGGATACTGCGTAAAATAGAAGCAAAGAACAGTTGGGCGACCGCAGCTGAGGTTCAAAGATGTGTACAAGAGAGATATGAGGGCACTGGACAAAAATCCAGCAACGTGGGAGGATGAAGCTGCCGATCGCACCAAGCGGCGATGCTATTTACGCCGCCACCTCAGATTGGGCGAAAAGAAGCTCACACAACAAGCCGAAGAGAGGAGAAAATGTCGAAAATAAGCAGCTAAGGGCTGTCACCTCTGGGGCGCATTCCCATAGTCAGTTATGACTGAAGGGGCTATTATTATTATTATTGGAATAGAAGGATTGAAGTGGTATCACAAGATCATCGATGTGGAACTGATGATGAGAACTAGAGAAGTGCCACTGGAACAAGAGATGAGAAGAAGACGCTGGAGATGGATAAGACAGAAACTGAGGAAACATGTGGATAGCATTACAAGGTAGTCCTTGTTCGGATATCCTCACAGTAAGAAAGATAGGGGGAGATTAAAAAAAAACACACACGGAGAAAAGAACTGGTGATAAGCATAAAGGGGGATGAAGAAAATATGGAAAGACCTTGATTTAATGGCACGTGACAGGAAGAACTGACGGAAGTTTGTGGAAGGCATCTGCTCTTTAAAAGTGAAGACAAAAGAAGAATCTAACAAAGATGATTCATAGTACATGTGAAACATTAATTGTCTCTTCCTGTACATTTGATATAGAATTCACTTCGTAATTCACTTCGTTGTTATAACTATTGTCTCATTTCTCGTTTAATCCTGGTGATTCTTTGTTTTTATATCTACATGTAAACGAATGTAGTTCTTCTCATACGAAGCCAAAAAAATGTGATGTTTCCATTGCTAATACGTCACAATGAACGCGTAACTTGTCATAAAATGACGAGAACGAACTATGGTGTGGTTTCAACTTTATGTCAAGAGGACGTCACCATTTATCATGTGTCCAGTTTTCTTAACACCAATCTCTTTCACGATTCTCCGCCCACCTAGCATGTAAAGCCAACATCACACATACACACACACATACATTTAGAAACTATACATTCATTTAAAAAGAAAACACGCAAGGTTGCGATCTTCTTCTTCAAGTACTGTTACAATTAAATTTGATAACTGTTGTGTGAGTCTTATATCGAGCTAGATTGGGCTCTATTTATTATCTCTTTTTACGGAATTACACCGTAAGAGGATGTGACGTCATAACGATACGGTACAATAAGCAGACGTCAATTTAGGAGCAGAAGTGAGTGTATCGTCTGCTAGGGACTTCGACGAATGTGTTGATGTCGTGAGGACGCATGTGTGAGACTCCTGATGTTTCATAGTGTATCCCTGGTTATATTCCATCACTATTAGACCAATATGCTTCTGTAAGGTGTACATAATATTTCTGCTTTACAGGGAGTATGATTTCTAAGTTTCGTGTGTGAATCATAAAAATAATGAGAAGAATGGGACAGCGTCTGAGACATGGACGGACTGCCTAATCTGTATTGAATACGACAGCTTAATGCTACAGCACAAGGGCATGAACTATGTATTGAACCATGGAGCCAATATTGAAGTGTATAAATAAATATATTGTCCTCGTCATCCAGTGTGGCTCAGTAATTATTGTGAAGTCTGTTCGTTCGCTGTTACTGCTATCCCTACCATTTTAACTTGGCCCAGGACAATTATCCTGCAACTAATACTACTATTCAGAACAGCACGTAACAAGTACCATGCCTTGTGAGTAGGAGATCATGTCTTTCCACAACTTCCAGTCTCCAGTACAATTTATCACTTCTGCTGTTGACTTTTTTTTCCCATGCCACTATGTCAAACTGTCCAGTAATATCTTCCCATATCTATTTTCCCTTCAATCTTACCTGTTGTTACGATATATTCTAGCTTACCTGTTGTTACGATCTATTCTAGCTTGCCTGTTGTTACGACATATTCTAGCTTACCTGTTGTTACGATATATTCCAGCTTACTTGTTGTTACGATATATTCCAACTTTCCTTGTCTTGTAACAAGCCCAACAAAGTGGATTGATTCTTTCTAACTTGTTTCCTTTGTGCGCTGGCTTCTTTCAGGACATCGACATTACTTTTTTTTGGCTGTCTATGGTAATTTTAACATTCTTCTGTAACACCACATCTCTGTTGCCTCTAGTGCATCTTCTTTTCATCTCTTGCAATAAATAAATGAACCATGTGAAATATGTTTAACAATTTAGTTTCATTGTGTCTGAATAGTTCTGGAATGTGCCACTCGTTCAATAGTTATCTCCGTCCTTGTTGTGCAACAGTTTCAATTATCTTAGTATTGTTTAATGCTCTAGAGCCTTTTAATACCGATACGTTGTGTTTTTATACAAGTAACAGTACATATTACCTACTTGCCTGTAACTGTTTGATTGTCATTTCATAGAGTTTCATCCTTTAAATCATAAAGAACTTATATACTTCCGTGTCTTCACTTTTTAGTGCTATGTTTGCAATTAGTAGTTCATTAATAGTAACAATAATGGTGACTACTTCAGAAAGCGAGGAGGCGTTATGGAGTTCATTAACCCAATATGGACAATATTTGAAGACATAAAATGCAAAGTTAAATACAGAGATTTTTCGAAGGACAGATTAAAGACGCTTTTGAGAAAATAGCTTGACTTGGACGGAGTCCGCTCATGTCCCATATCTTTCTTACTGATTATCAGCTGGATTATGAAACAATCTGAGTAAATGATTTATTGGCCAGTCTGGCGATTTAAATTTTGCCGATGATTTTTCTATGCCATAAATAAAACCAGATGTCAGATTAAATGAGAATAACAATAAGAAATAAAAGCAACTGGGTGTAAGAATCCAGAGAAAAGACCATGATCATGAGCATAAATACGGCAGATTGTAGCTATATTGGACCTGGAAAACCACGTGAGTAAGATATTACTCTTACAAATATCTTGGCAGAAACATTGGTAGTTTCAGTTATGTCTACCCATGTAACAATGATAGGAAACTGTGTATAAATCATGACAAACCGGTAGTCAACTGATTATTTCAAACTCGTAGTCAACTGATCAATAAAAACCGGTAGTTAACTGATCATGACAAACCAGTTGTCAACTGATCATTGTAAACCGGTAGTCAACTGATCTTTACAAACCCGTAGTCCAATGGATTAATACAAACCAATAGTCAACTGATCATTGCAGACTGGTAGTCATCTGATCATTGCAAACCGGTAGCCAACTGATCATTGCAAACCGGTTTATCTGTCGGGCCCCAGCTGGGTTGTCAATGTTATCCTACCCATGGTAGATCAGGCAAAATAACAACACGAAACATGATCATTGCAAACCGGTAGTCAACTGATCATGACAAACCAGTTGTCAACAGATCATTGTAAACCGGTAGTCAACTGATCTTTACAAACCCGTAGTCAACTGATCATTATAAACCGGTAGGCAACTGATCATGATAAACTGGTAGTCAACTGATCATTACAAACCCGTAGTCAACTTTCAACCTCATATGAACCTGTATAACCACCAGCGAATTAAACATATGAAATGTAAAATAGAAAATAAAAAAAATATTTTTTCGGGAATAGAGTTTTACAAACGACTACCACAGGAAAACTTCGGAATAATGTCAGGCCACTGGTTTTGAGGCCGTCTTAGTCAGGGTATTAATATTATTTCTAATCCATATGTTATCCTGTATATAGGTTCCGAAGACTTTGTGGTTTCCGATATTATTTAGTTCAGTTTTCTTTCTCGTTAATTTCAGAAGATCCTCAATACTTGGTCCGGTCCCCTTTATTGGAATCCTAATTTTCTTCAGTCTTGGCTTGTTTGAAAGTGTCGTATTTACTCAATGGAACACAGTGCCGGGGGTCTGAAAACGTGCTACATGATGAAGGACTTCTAATTCACGCTCTCAGCTTCTTATGCGCGTGAAAAGTCGCCAGTGAGACGTAGTCTAGTTTAATATATTTTATCTAGACAAAACAGATTCGAATGTTAGACTTTAGTATATATCTTCTCCCCCACTTCTCATGAAATTCTATATAACACAGGTAATTTCAAAATGTTCCCATATAAGGTACTTATGCTACCGGGAGGTTTTATGAATCATGTTCGTTACTCATAATAACATTTCAGTTTACTGTGTTATCATCAATGCTAACAAACATGAGTCCACCTCCAGTAGTGTTGCATAACATTCCGGACACACGTAAAGTACATTCTTAGTTTATCTTCTGATTATCAATAGGAGAAGTATGGAGCCAAGCTTGGTGCTAGCGATAGCCTCACGCTTGCGTTTGTTTTTTCAAAACAGGTAAGGGCCGTGTTATCTGTCGGGCCCCAGCTGGGTTGTTAATGTTATCCTACCCATGGTAGATCAGGCAAAATAACAACACGAAACCTGAGTCATGCGCTAAAATTTATAAGGGAAGATACGGGTAAAGAAAATGAAGAGAAGAGAGTAGGAGAGAAGAAGACTTGTAACACATAAAATGAAATGCACAGTCATTTTGTCACACATGCTTAGCTTACATTCAAAGAGATGCGCGCCTAGCTTACACTCATGCAGACACATGCCTAGGTTACACTAAGATAGATACACGCATAGTTTACAATAATACAGATACACGCCTAGCTTACAGTCGTGCATACTGTGACGAAATCAGTTAATCAGTTGTGTCCTTTTACATTATTTTCGTTCTCTCCTGCATTATCAACTTATTTCTTCATTTTCTTCACTCATCGTCCTACTATTTGGCATATTTTATGCACCTACATTCTTGCCTAGTGTTGCTGTCATTTTCGACGGAGTCATCTGTCAAGTTATTTGCTTATGTTTGTATCATAAGTATAATTGTGTCTTTACCTGCGATGTCAGGTTGATTAGGGGTTGTCTTCCCTTGTTTATTCATTCATTGTGTTTGACCTTTAGGGTCAGAGGTTGACAGTTCGGCGTGGGCCTATGGGAAGGTTTTTTAAGCGGGAGTGAGATATACTTCCGGGAAGCCGGGAGGTCCTGTTTTTCTGAAGGGACCAAGAGTCCATTGTTTTTCGGGGAGAATCTTCGAAGTAACTGCTATGGCAGTTTTCCCCAGTGAATCTCTGTGCGTCGGGATGACGACAGAATTCCTTGTGTAGTTCTGAGGATTCATTTACCAGGTAATACCGACCTTTATGCATTATTACGCTTTTCGGTGGCAGAACATGTAAAGGATTACCTAGGGTGAACAGCAGTTCACGGATCCGCCATTTCAGAACTTATATATTTGTGCTCGAGGTAGCCATCCAAGACTGTTAGTCTTATATTGTCCAGAAATCCAGTGACGAGGATATATTGTGGGAGCCGCAGATTGGCGGAACTTCTATCTACAATAAGTATTACTGCAGGGTTGGTGATAACCTATTTAACAGAAGTACACGGCCGACGTTAGGACGAGGCCTGTGCTTCCGGCTATTATACTACAGCCTGATATGTGCAATTGGCAGGGAGTGCCAAGTTGCACCTGTGTGTCAAGGTAACTAAGGCATCTGACGCGTTTAGTCAGAGACGCCAAGGGCGACGCTACGAACTGTCATTATTGAAGAACTTTGCTATTGACCATGCACGTCTATTCTGATGTTTACCTTTTTGAATGCCAAATGTATACCTATCGATGTCAGGTCAGCATGACCTTGTTACACTGACTGTTCCTGTTGATATTATGTGTGTTCCCGTCAATAAATGTCTTGAAACATGCCTGCAGTGTCAAAGCATCCTTGATTACTGCATGTGAGAGTATGGGTTGCAGGATCTACATCTATACGAGCCTAAACACATTCGCGTCTTCATTCGCACCCACACTCAACTCATCATACGCTCGCACTACACATCTAACAACATGTAAACTGTCTTGGGCCAGTGATCACCTCAACAAGAAAAAAAATACAGTTACATTTCTGGTGGACCAGTTACGTGGGCTCTGATGATACATTTCTTGTCGCCAATGTGGCCTAGAAACTTACATTTCTGATGGACCAGATCTGTGGGTTTAAAAAGAACAGAGCGAGCATTTGACATTATTGTTGACATTTATGGATCCAGAAATTTACATTCCTGGTTGGCTGTTACATGTATGATGTCTCCAGTTTTGTCGAGAAAGTTACAAGAAGGACAAGTACACATTACACTTCTGATCTGTGGGTCTAAGGTACACACGGGACAGCCGTAACACACAGTGCTAATTCTACATTTGCAAGTTTTGGCTACAACAGGACAGATATAGGTCATCAACGGTTGACACAAATAAACAGTACGAGCATTTATATTATAATGCTACATAAAGCATAACAAGACAAGTACTGAAGTGAACTACTAGGCATTTGCTACGTGGACCATAACTGCATAGAAGGCGGGTTCCTATTGTAAACAGTACTGCGGGTTGTTACACGTTTCATTCAACAACAGACTTTTCTAGGTCAGAGTATTCAAGCTACATTGTTGGAGGTCAAGTGTCTGTAAACAGTACGTGAAATTGTAAACATTCAATGTGCAAGCCCTAATTTGAGAAGGTCATAGTAACTTTGGTTCGTGAATACCACTTTATGTTACAGTGGATTTGACGTTCAGTGCGCGTTTGACATTTCGTTTCTGTGTTCGCAAGGAGCAAGAAATTTATTTTAGTTTCAGCTGTGACTGAACTTGTTCTGCAACACATTGAAATTGATTGCTATATGTTTATGTCACTTCTACTGTTTTTTGTGTATTTTTCTGCGGGTTTTTCGGTTGGTGGGTCTTACGGTAAATATGCCACTTGATCGAGGCTTACTGTAAGCGGTCTGTAGGTGCAAATTTTCTTAATTTGGAAATTTGCTAGTGACAATTGGTCGCTATTGATGTTAGCTGTGATGTAATTGTACTTAACGTTGTTTTTGTAATATTTTGTCTGTTTTTCAGTTTTGATTGTCGATTTGTTTTGTTTGTATTCTGTAGGTCTCTCCTTTCTTGTGTATTTCTCTACACATTTTTGGTTAAAACAGTGTTGCCATTTGTATTGTTTTGTATTTTTGTCTTTGTATTTTTTTTTTTGGTTGTACTACATTACTGTCATGCACAGTCTACATACACATACTTGGTCATGTTTTGATATTATTGATAAGGTAGACTCTTCATATAGAGTTTGTTAAATAATATTATATAAGATATTTATACAAGTTCTTTGATAAAAGACTTGTTATCTACAAAGATTGAGACAGTAAAATAAAGTGAAGTGAGTATACAAGTCTAGCATTTCAGACTTGTCTCCCATTGAAGTGGGATAAGGTAATTTATTTAATTTTTTTTCAGGTTTCTGATCTCATTAGACAGAATGTCTACATTGGATTTCTTCATCCAGCAAGGGTTGACCCTTGGTAAGTCTGGTAAAGAATTGGAAGAATATTCATCTGCTCAATTCGCCATTGCATTAAAGTCAGAAGAAAAGAAACAAAAAGAGGAAATTAAATTGAAAGCAGAAGCTGAACTAAAGAAGCTAGAAGCTGAGAATAGAAGATTAGAACTTGAAGAAAGAAGGTATCAAAGAGAGGCTGAGGAGAGAAAAGCTCAAGCTGCTGCTGAGGAGAGGAAAGCTCAAGCTGCAGCTGATGAAAGAAAATTCCAGATGGAAATGGAAGACAAAAAACTTCAAGCCGCTGCAGAGGAAAAAAAACTCCAAGCTGCTGCAGAGGAAAAAAAACTTCAAGCTGCTGCTGAGGCTGAAATTAGGAAAATGGAACATGAGGAAAGAAAACAGAAGATGGAACTTGATGAAAAACTCGCAATTTTGGAGTTAGAGAAATTGAAATTGGCGAGTACGGGTGCTCAGCAAACAACTTCGAGTACGACAAAGGAGTTTGTTAGTAGGATTAAATTGCCTCATTTCAATCCTTTAAAGGATGACGTAGCAGATTATCTAGATAGATTCCATTTTTTGTGCGATACGCATAACATAAAAAAGGAAAAATATGTTGAACAACTGATGCCATTTTTTACAGGTGACACAGTGACTACTCTTATGACAATAGACGAACATGAGAGGACTAATTATGATGTTGTCAGGGCAGCATTACTAAAGAAATACCAATTAAAACAAGAAGACTATCGTCTTCGTTTTAGGACAATGTTGCCAGAAAATGGAGTAGATTTCTCTGATTTTGTTACAAAGATACGTCGTACATTTACACGATGGGTTGAGTTGTCTCAGATTGAGAAAACATATGAAGGTCTAATGGACTTATTATTGCGAGATAAGGTTTTGTCATCTGTTAATGATTCTTTTCTTGCATTCCTTCATGAGCGTAAGCCTAAAAACTTAAAAGAAATGGAGGAATACTGTTGTCAGTATGCCACAGCACATCCCCATGCTACAGTTAGCAATTCTAAAGTGAAAGAAGGGTTGCCAGCTGCTTCGGCAACACCATATGGCCCTAATTTCAGAAAAAAAATTTCAGGGTGCTCAACAAAATTGGAATAGGGGAAGTAATCAAAATTACACTCAGAAGCGGAGTAATCCAACACATGATGGTTCTTCGTCTATGCAGTGGAGACAAGATGGTAGTTCTCGTAATTTTAGTGGTAATAATTTGAGACACTTTCGTAAAGGCTATCCAAATAATAACTATTCAAATTTTCGAGGTAATCATTCTCGACGTCAAGATTATGACGATGGTGAATTTAGAAACCGGGATTCAAACCGGAATGATGATTACAATAGGCAATATGATAACAATTACAGGGGAAATGATAGTCGAAATAATTACAGGGGAAATGATAATCGAGGTAGACCTAGGTTTAACAAAAAAAGACCTTACCAACAGGCAAACTCTGCGCAACAAGAGTTTGATGGAGTCTGTAATACAGTAAATGATAGTGGTAACTCTAGGGCTATCACTGGTTGTGCTTTCGATTTTGGGAGAGCAACTGAATGCCCCCAATGCTTAACATTGTTTGACTCATCAACTGTATCTACGCTAAGTTGTGGTCACCCTCTTCCTGCTCTACCTGCTACAGTTGCGCATGATGGGAGAGGATCTCTCATCTTACATAAAGGTCTAATAAATGATAGGCTAGTCTCAGTACTTTTCGATTCGGGATGTACTACCGTCGGGGTTAAGGAGTCTCTGATAGATCCTTGCTGTGCCACGGGAAAAACAATCAAATGTGTTACATTTGGTGGTACTATGGAAAGCTATCCTACTGCTATTATTAGGATTGACACTCCTTTCTTCACAGGAGATGTCCATGCATGTCTTCTTCCTAATCCTATTGCGGATCTTATAATCGGTCGTATTCATGGGGTTAAGGAATGCACCCCGCAACAAATTTCTAGTTGGGAAGAAAAAAACATTCAAACGGTCAATGCAGTGGTGACAAGAGCTCAAGCTCTTAATCCCCCAACTTCATCTTATAATAGTAATGAAGTTGATAGCCAAGACGAGCACTTGGTGATTTCCCATGACTCGTTTGTTAAACGTCAAGAAGAGGATCCTTCTTTGAAGAAATACTTCCTTCTTGCAAAGAAAGGGGATCCCAATCAAAATACGAATCACAAATCGTATATCACTATGAAGAATGGTATATTGGTACGAATGGTACAACACTCGGACAAGTCTATGCACTCGCAAATTCTTGTGCCTAAGTGTATGAGAGCCTTAATTCTTCGGCATGCACACGATTCTCAGTGTGCGGGACACATGGGTTTTTCCAGAACTAAAACTAGAGTCCTTGCGTCATTCTTTTGGCCATTCGTGAATAAAGACATCCGAATTTATTGCCGATCTTGCAAAATTTGTCAAGAGGTCAAGTCTAGGGGTCCGAGACATGCTGCTCCTATTCAGGCTGCAGATATTCCGATTCGGCCGTTTCAGAAAATGGCTATAGACATCATTGGTCCGTTCAAAATTAAGTCAGCCAGAGGACACCAATTTATCCTCACTTGCGTGGACATGTGCACGCGTTGGCCAGAGGCTATTCCTCTGAAGAGCATATCAACTGTCGATATCGCTGATGCTCTTTGGCTCGTATTTTCTCGTCTGGGATTCCCCGGAGAAATACTGTCGGATCACGGCACTCAGTTAATTTCGGACGTTATGTCTCAGGTAATGGCTACGCTAGACATTAAAAGGTCTCTCAGTAGTATTTATCATCCAATGTCCAATGGATTGGTAGAACGTCTTAACAGGACACTAAAGAACTTACTTGGCAAGATAACGGAGGATCATCCTGAAGATTGGGACAGGGTTTTACCTGCAGTCCTCTTTGCCTATAGAGAGGTTCCCAACGAGCATACAGGGTTTTCTCCTTTCGAACTTGTCTTTGGCGCGCAACCGCGCGGGCCAATGTCCTTGTTACACGATTTGATAACTTCCGATAATATTGACGATGATACACAATCGTCATATGAATATGTTATAGCTCTTAGAGAAAAGATTATCGAATCGTGCAGGTTAGCAACTTCATCTTCCGAATTTGCGAAAGAAAAAGCTAGGCGATTTGCTAATAAGAAAAGACGCCTACGTCAACTTTGTCCTGGAGACAAAGCATATGTCTTACTGCCCTCAAGAGAGAATAGACTTCTCATTTCTTGGAAGGGTCCATACACTATAGTCTCGAAAATTTCTGATGTCGACTATATTGTCGATGTGGATGGAAGGCATAAAACCTTCCATATAAATATGTTAACAGAGTTTATTGAACGTCCAGACTATTTACAGCCTATTTTCCAGGCGACGGACGACTCTCCAGTTCAACATGGTCACATCTCATCCCTGTCCGTTATACAGGATGAGGGAACTATTTTTTCTGACGTGAACTTACCTCTTCCTACGATTCCACTTATTTCAACGGAATCGTGGAGAGACGTTACAGTCTCTTCTAACTTGTCTTTTGAGGAACAACGTCAAGTATCCTCTACGTTACAATCATATCAGGATGTCCTTACCGACATTCCTGGACACACAGATGTCATAGAACATGACATCATACTTACTGATCGTAATCCGATCAGAGTAAGACCATACCCAATACCTATTCATTTTCAAGCACAAGTCGAGAAAGAATTGGATGAAATGATTCAACTACAAATAATTGAACCATCCACTTCAGCTTATTCTTCGTCGATAGTTATTGTTCGAAAGAAAGACAATAACATACGTCTTTGCGTTGATTATCGCAAATTAAATCAAGTTACGAAGTTCGATGCTGAACCTATGCCGTTATTAGATGATCTACTTATTAGACTTTCTAAAGCTAAATTCTTTACTAAACTAGACTTGTCGAAAGGTTATTGGCAAGTCCCATTGACGGAACACGCCAAACCTCTCACTGCTTTTTCGACACCTAGGGGTCTGTTTCAATGGAATTTTATGCCTTTCGGGCTTATGAACGCCCCAGCGACTTTCGTGCGCATGATGCGTCGAATTCTATCAGATCGTGCAGATGTCATTGCATATTTAGACGACATCTGTCTTTTCAGCGATACTTGGGAAGAACACTATGTGGGTCTGAAGGAATTGCTATCTACTCTACGTGAGCATAGTTTGACTGCTAAACCCTCTAAAGCTTTTGTTGGGTTTAGTGAAATTTCCTTCCTAGGTCATCGAGTTGGTCATGGTCTGTTGAAGACAGAGGACCAAAACATTTCAAAGATATTAAATATCTCGGTTCCGAAGACAAAAAAGCAAGTGCGTAGTCTCTTGGGATTGATACAATTCTATGGAAGATTCATTGAGAATCTGTCCTCCATTATGGCACCACTTTCAACGTTATTGAAAAAAGGTTCTCCTAATATGGTGCGTTGGTCCCAAGAATGCCAATCTTCATTGGATCAGGTTAAGAATTTGTTCTCATCTCATCCTATCTTAAGACTACCGACGATTGATAAGACTTTTGTCCTTCGTAGTGATGCCTCTTCCACTGGCATTGGAGCGGCACTAATGCAGGAATATTCAGGAACTCTGCATCCTGTAATGTATATTTCTAGGAAGCTGAATGCGGCAGAAAGGAATTACTCGGTTTTGGACCGTGAATTGTTGGCTATGGTTTGGTCCATTCTTAAGCTACAAAGGTTCCTTCTGGGCGCGCATTTCTTTATGGAAACCGACCAAAAAGCTCTTACGGCTATGCAAAGTAAGGATTTGAAGAGCTCGAGATCTACTCGTTATGCTATTGCTCTTCAGCCTTTCCATTTCACGGTGCGAGCTATCCGTGGTTCGGATAATGTGATGGCGGACATATTGTCTAGATGCCCACATGATTCCAGTTAAATCTTGTGTCCTAGTTTTTCCTGATATATTTTCAGACTTAGGTCTGTCCTTAATATCATAATATGTTGTAATACAAATGTATTTGGATGATGTTTAGATAATTTAACAAATTTCATTTTGTCCATCCATCAGTGATATGTTGCTAAAATAGCATTGACATTTGTATATTGCTATGATTATATTATTTAGTAATGTTTGATATATGATTGGTATTGCCAGCAACTTAGGTTTCTTGAATGGTATCCCTTAGTTTGTTTGGCTTAAAGGAAATATTTTCTCCTATGTTGGGAGATGATTTGTACCCTCTTCTATTGTACCTGATATTAGGTTCATTGTTTGCATGAGCACAGAAGTGATACTGGTGCTATCTTGCTCATGAACATATTAAAAAAAAAAAATTGCATTTTTTTTTTTTACAGGGGGGTGGTAGTAATGTTGCTGTCATTTTCGACGGAGTCATCTGTCAAGTTATTTGCTTATGTTTGTATCATAAGTATAATTGTGTCTTTACCTGCGATGTCAGGTTGATTAGGGGTTGTCTTCCCTTGTTTATTCATTCATTGTGTTTGACCTTTAGGGTCAGAGGTTGACAGTTCGGCGTGGGCCTATGGGAAGGTTTTTTAAGCGGGAGTGAGATATACTTCCGGGAAGCCGGGAGGTCCTGTTTTTCTGAAGGGACCAAGAGTCCATTGTTTTTCGGGGAGAATCTTCGAAGTAACTGCTATGGCAGTTTTCCCCAGTGAATCTCTGTGCGTCGGGATGACGACAGAATTCCTTGTGTAGTTCTGAGGATTCATTTACCAGGTAATACCGACCTTTATGCATTATTACGCTTTTCGGTGGCAGAACATGTAAAGGATTACCTAGGGTGAACAGCAGTTCACGGATCCGCCATTTCAGAACTTATATATTTGTGCTCGAGGTAGCCATCCAAGACTGTTAGTCTTATATTGTCCAGAAATCCAGTGACGAGGATATATTGTGGGAGCCGCAGATTGGCGGAACTTCTATCTACAATAAGTATTACTGCAGGGTTGGTGATAACCTATTTAACAGAAGTACACGGCCGACGTTAGGACGAGGCCTGTGCTTCCGGCTATTATACTACAGCCTGATATGTGCAATTGGCAGGGAGTGCCAAGTTGCACCTGTGTGTCAAGGTAACTAAGGCATCTGACGCGTTTAGTCAGAGACGCCAAGGGCGACGCTACGAACTGTCATTATTGAAGAACTTTGCTATTGACCATGCACGTCTATTCTGATGTTTACCTTTTTGAATGCCAAATGTATACCTATCGATGTCAGGTCAGCATGACCTTGTTACACTGACTGTTCCTGTTGATATTATGTGTGTTCCCGTCAATAAATGTCTTGAAACATGCCTGCAGTGTCAAAGCATCCTTGATTACTGCATGTGAGAGTATGGGTTGCAGGATCTACATCTATACGAGCCTAAACACATTCGCGTCTTCATTCGCACCCACACTCAACTCATCATACGCTCGCACTACACATCTAACAACATGTAAACTGTCTTGGGCCAGTGATCACCTCAACAAGAAAAAAAATACAGTTACACCTAGCCGCTCCCAGACTTGTTTACGTTTCACCATGTGAATCGTAGTATTACAAGGCTAATTAGACATGTCAGCGGTTGTACTTCTATCACTTAAGTCTCTTAGCCACCTTTGATAGAGACGGTCACTGTTGACACGAGGTGGTTAGGCACGAACATGTACGTAAACACAGGTGATAATATGTAATAGATTCGATGGCCCATCAATCCCTTATAAACATTCATCCTCACCCTCAGCTGATGCTCATTTATCTAGCAAAGCTACACCTATTTTCACCCCCACCCTAATTTTTATGACCAAATTTATCCCCCATTACACACACTAAAAACACCCCGTCACTACCTGCTCGACAGACACAAGTAGACAGATGGAAAGACTGGGCTACAAGAAACACCCATTCCTCCCCTAAATCAAGCAACGGCAACACAAGAACTACAGCTAGGAAATGGGACTTTTTTCACCCCATGTCTACTTGCCAGAACGCCACTCTAATAGTTCATCCTTGTTACATCAGCTTAGGCAGTATAGCCCAGAAATATTGATGCGGGCGTTTCAAATGTCTGCATACGATTTTTCAGAACAAAATTCAGTGCACAAACACCAAGCTGTCGCAGATATACTCACTTAAAAGCTGTTTTTCAAACCAGCTTGGAGCTTAGTTCCTAAACTGATGCATTCTCTCTGCCAGCACATTCGTTTTTTTCGTACTGAGGAAGATTAGGAAATCCTCACAAAACTAACAAGCTGAGTCACAGCGTGGACCTTTCACTGTTACTAGAATAATTTTCGACCTTGACTATGGTTGAAATAAAAATATTCCTTTGTCTTCGGAACAGTCTGTATTTGATGATAAAAACCGCACTTTTTTGCAAAGATCAAGAAACAGTAAACCGTGTCTAAAGACTTTAGAGAAATCTGTTGCAGTGTATATTTTATAATTTGTTTACAATGTTGTATTAACCATTGTGTACTAATTTTATTGCTTCTTACTACTATTCGTCTTAGTGCCCATCCTCTCATTCCTACTTCCCTATTATCTCTTTCCTACTGACTATTATCATGTCCGAGTGCAAAAACTCTAATCAAAATATAGACAATATCACTAATCCATGGCTTAAACTATCAGGGCTCAAAATTGGTCATTTGAACATTTATCAACTGCTAGGTGTGACCGCTTGGCATACACTACCATTTGTACGTGTTAAAACACTACATAGAATAAGAATAACAGACGTTAAGCAGATAAGGCATTTTTGCACAAAACGCAGTATAGATTTTGGGTTCAGATGGCAGTCACAACGATGAGAGGCATGGTATAGCTGTCTCAGAAAATAATTGTGGTGAGTTGGGATTATATAAATATATTTATAGGGGACTTAGTGTACTGAATGAGATCAGCTGTGAAGGTCTCTGTATCTAATAAGGTTGGTGTGTTACAGAGATCCTTGCTTGCTACCACATTTCGACCTCAATCAGACTTATTCTTGAATTGTATGATGACTTCGTTTAATGTCTAGGGTTATGATAGTGATGAAGTGTAAGTTCACAACAACCAACAGACAGATAAACACCTAAGTTAAGATTCACAACAATTTACAACACTATGACAATCACAAACACATACCACTCTAAAGATTTATCTTAATTAAGTCAAGTGTTAAATTTTATACAATGTATTAGCTTTTCCAATATATAGATATCCTGATCCTACTACAATGTGAATGAGGAATCACAATCAAATGTAAGCACAATGTTTATGTACAAGAATTTATACAAAAGATCTTTGTCCAGACATATAATAGTATTGTAATATAAGTGTAGTGTTGTGACGTATTATTATGAGGTAATACTGGCTTTTAGTGCTAGGTTGTTGTTTGTCATCACGACTTCATGTGTTTGTTACTGGTGGAAATAATATTAAAGGATTCACAGATTCTGTTTCTTTAAAATTTCTGTCCCTTTTGTTTTTATAATAAAGTTCAGTTCAGGGTTTTTTTATTCAAGGTTGGGCTTTACGTGCTGACATGCTCTTATCTCATAATGCAGCTGCAGGAAACCTGTATCCTCTGCTCGCTTGCTTCTCAGTTTGATAATATGATAGACAATGGCCGCTATATTGTGCAGGGAGTCTGCTGCCAACTTTCTGGATCACGCAGTACTCAGACCGGACGATGCAATATCACCATCTATACCACGGTCCCTGAAAGTGAAGGTTATGCATCCTTCTTACTAACTAGTATACAATATTATTCCACACTGAAGTACATGACAGTACAAACAAACATAAAGTTCAGCGCTTTAGGCCAACTGCTAGCTTTTTATGTGACAATATACACCAGTATTCCTCTCCCTAATGGTTACAACGCCTCTGCAATTCCAGCTGTAATCCCTTCCATACAATAGGATAGGTGTTATGTTACTATATGGCAATCCTATATATATATGCAGTTATACTCCTCTTGTAACTGTCTTTTTTTCTTGTTGAGGTGATCACTGGCCCAAGACAGTATACATGTTGTTAGATGTGTAGTGCGAGCGTATGATGAATTGAGTGTGGGTGCGAATGAAGACGCGAATGTGTTTAGGCTCGTATAGATGTAGATCCTGCAACCCATACTCTCACATGCAGTAATCAAGGATGCTTTGACACTGCAGGCATGTTTCAAGACATTTATTGACGGGAACACACATAGTATCAACAGGAACAGTCAGTGTAACAAGGTCATGCTGACCTGACATCGATAGGTATACATTTGGCATTCAAAAAGGTAAACATCAGAATAGACGTGCATGGTCAATAGCAAAGTTCTTCAATAATGACAGTTCGTAGCGTCGCCCTTGGCGTCTCTGACTAAACGCGTCAGATGCCTTAGTTACCTTGACACACAGGTGCAACTTGGCACTCCCTGCCAATTGCACATATCAGGCTGTAGTATAATAGCCGAAAGCACAGGCCTCGTTCTGACGTCGGCCGTGTACTTCTGTTAAATAGGTTATCATCAACCCTGCAGTAATACTTATTGTAGATAGAAGTTCCGCCAATCTGCGGCTCCCACAATATATCTTCGTCACTGGATTTCTGGACAATATAAGACTAACAGTCTTGGATGGCTACCTCGAGCACAAATATATAAGTTCTGAAATGGCGGATCCGTGAACTGCTGTTCACCCTAGGTAATCCTTTACATGTTCTGCCACCGAAAAGCGTAATAATGCATAAAGGTCGGTATTACCTGGTAAATGAATCCTCAGAACTACACAAGGAATTCTGTCGTCATCCCGACGCACAGAGATTCACTGGGGAAAACTGCCATAGCAGTTACTTCGAAGATTCTCCCCGAAAAACAATGGACTCTTGGTCCCTTCAGAAAAACAGGACCTCCCGGCTTCCCGGAAGTATATCTCACCCCCGCTTAAAAAAACCTTCCCATAGGCCTACGCCCGAACTGACAACCTCTGACCCTAAAGGTCAAACACAATGAATGAATAAACAAGGGAAGACAACCCCTAATCAACCTGACATCGCAGGTAAAGACACAATTATACTTATGATACAAACATAAGCAAATAACTTGACAGATGACTCCGTCGAAAATGACAGCAACATTACTACCACCCCCCTGTAAAAAAAAAAAATGCAATTTTTTTTTTTTAATATGTTCATGAGCAAGATAGCACCAGTATCACTTCTGTGCTCATGCAAACAATGAACCTAATATCAGGTACAATAGAAGAGGGTACAAATCATCTCCCAACATAAGAGAAAATATTTCCTTTAAACCAAACAAACTAAGGGATACCATTCAAGAAACCTAAGTTGCTGGCAATACCAATCATATATCAAACATTACTAAATAATATAATCATAGCAATATACAAATGTCAATGCTATTTTAGCAACATATCACTGATGGATGGACAAAATGAAATTTGTTAAATTATCTAAACATCATCCAAATACATTTGTATTACAACATATTATGATATTAAGGACAGACCTAAGTCTGAAAATATATCAGGAAAAACTAGGACACAAGATTTAACTGGAATCATGTGGGCATCTAGACAATATGTCCGCCATCACATTATCCGAACACGGATAGCTCGCACCGTGAAATGGAAAGGCTGAAGAGCAATAGCATAACGAGTAGATCTCGAGCTCTTCAAATCCTTACTTTGCATAGCCGTAAGAGCTTTTTGGTCGGTTTCCATAAAGAAATGCGCGCCCAGAAGGAACCTTTGTAGCTTAAGAATGGACCAAACCATAGCCAACAATTCACGGTCCAAAACCGAGTAATTCCTTTCTGCCGCATTCAGCTTCCTAGAAATATACATTACAGGATGCAGAGTTCCTGAATATTCCTGCATTAGTGCCGCTCCAATGCCAGTGGAAGAGGCATCACTACGAAGGACAAAAGTCTTATCAATCGTCGGTAGTCTTAAGATAGGATGAGATGAGAACAAATTCTTAACCTGATCCAATGAAGATTGGCATTCTTGGGACCAACGCACCATATTAGGAGAACCTTTTTTCAATAACGTTGAAAGTGGTGCCATAATGGAGGACAGATTCTCAATGAATCTTCCATAGAATTGTATCAATCCCAAGAGACTACGCACTTGCTTTTTTGTCTTCGGAACCGAGATATTTAATATCTTTGAAATGTTTTGGTCCTCTGTCTTCAACAGACCATGACCAACTCGATGACCTAGGAAGGAAATTTCACTAAACCCAACAAAAGCTTTAGAGGGTTTAGCAGTCAATCTATGCTCACGTAGAGTAGATAGCAATTCCTTCAGACCCACATAGTGTTCTTCCCAAGTATCGCTGAAAAGACAGATGTCGTCTAAATATGCAATGACATCTGCACGATCTGATAGAATTCGTCGCATCATGCGCACGAAAGTCGCTGGGGCGTTCATAAGCCCGAAAGGCATAAAATTCCATTGAAACAGACCCCTAGGTGTCGAAAAAGCAGTGAGAGGTTTGGCGTGTTCCGCCAGTGGGACTTGCCAATAACCTTTCGACAAGTCTAGTTTAGTAAAGAATTTAGCTTTAGAAAGTCTAATAAGTAGATCATCTAATAACGGCATAGGTTCAGCATCGAACTTCGTAACTTGATTTAATTTGCGATAATCAACGCAAAGACGTATGTTATTGTCTTTCTTTCGAACAATAACTATCGACGAAGAATAAGCTGAAGTGGATGGTTCAATTATTTGTAGTTGAATCATTTCATCCAATTCTTTCTCGACTTGTGCTTGAAAATGAATAGGTATTGGGTATGGTCTTACTCTGATCGGATTACGATCAGTAAGTATGATGTCATGTTCTATGACATCTGTGTGTCCAGGAATGTCGGTAAGGACATCCTGATATGATTGTAACGTAGAGGATACTTGACGCTGTTCCTCAAAAGACAAGTTGGAAGAGACTGTAACGTCTCTCCACGATTCCGTTGAAGTAAGTGGAATCGCAGGAAGAGGTAAGTTCACGTCAGAAAAAATAGTTTCCTCATCCTGTATAACGGACAGGGATGAGATGTGACCATGTTGAACTGGAGAGTCGTCCGTCGCCTGGAAAATAGGCTGTAAATAGTCTGGACGTTCAATAAACTCTGTTAGCATATTTATATGGAAGGTTTTATGCCTTCCATCCACATCGACAATATAGTCGACATCAGAAATTTTCGAGACTATAGTGTATGGACCCTTCCAAGAAATGAGAAGTCTATTCTCTCTTGAGGGCAGTAAGACATATGCTTTGTCTCCAGGACAAAGTTGACGTAGGCGTCTTTTCTTATTAGCAAATCGCCTAGCTTTTTCTTTCGCAAATTCGGAAGATGAAGTTGCTAACCTGCACGATTCGATAATCTTTTCCCTAAGAGCTATAACATATTCATATGACGATTGTGTATCATCGTCGATATTATCGGAAGTTATCAAATCGTGTAACAAGGACATTGGCCCGCGCGGTTGCGCGCCAAAGACAAGTTCGAAAGGAGAAAACCCTGTATGCTCGTTGGGAACCTCTCTATAGGCAAAGAGGACTGCAGGTAAAACCCTGTCCCAATCTTCAGGATGATCCTCCGTTATCTTGCCAAGTAAGTTCTTTAGTGTCCTGTTAAGACGTTCTACCAATCCATTGGACATTGGATGATAAATACTACTGAGAGACCTTTTAATGTCTAGCGTAGCCATTACCTGAGACATAACGTCCGAAATTAACTGAGTGCCGTGATCCGACAGTATTTCTCCGGGGAATCCCAGACGAGAAAATACGAGCCAAAGAGCATCAGCGATATCGACAGTTGATATGCTCTTCAGAGGAATAGCCTCTGGCCAACGCGTGCACATGTCCACGCAAGTGAGGATAAATTGGTGTCCTCTGGCTGACTTAATTTTGAACGGACCAATGATGTCTATAGCCATTTTCTGAAACGGCCGAATCGGAATATCTGCAGCCTGAATAGGAGCAGCATGTCTCGGACCCCTAGACTTGACCTCTTGACAAATTTTGCAAGATCGGCAATAAATTCGGATGTCTTTATTCACGAATGGCCAAAAGAATGACGCAAGGACTCTAGTTTTAGTTCTGGAAAAACCCATGTGTCCCGCACACTGAGAATCGTGTGCATGCCGAAGAATTAAGGCTCTCATACACTTAGGCACAAGAATTTGCGAGTGCATAGACTTGTCCGAGTGTTGTACCATTCGTACCAATATACCATTCTTCATAGTGATATACGATTTGTGATTCGTATTTTGATTGGGATCCCCTTTCTTTGCAAGAAGGAAGTATTTCTTCAAAGAAGGATCCTCTTCTTGACGTTTAACAAACGAGTCATGGGAAATCACCAAGTGCTCGTCTTGGCTATCAACTTCATTACTATTATCAGATGAAGTTGGGGGATTAAGAGCTTGAGCTCTTGTCACCACTGCATTGACCGTTTGAATGTTTCTTTCTTCCCAACTAGAAATTTGTTGCGGGGTGCATTCCTTAACCCCATGAATACGACCGATTATAAGATCCGCAATAGGATTAGGAAGAAGACATGCATGGACATCTCCTGTGAAGAAAGGAGTGTCAATCCTAATAATAGCAGTAGGATAGCTTTCCATAGTACCACCAAATGTAACACATTTGATTGTTTTTCCAGTGGCACAGCAAGGATCTATCAGAGACTCCTTAACCCCGACGGTAGTACATCCCGAATCGAAAAGTACTGAGACTAGCCTATCATTTATTAGACCTTTATGTAAGATGAGAGATCCTCTCCCATCATGCGCAACTGTAGCAGGTAGAGCAGGAAGAGGGTGACCACAACTTAGCGTAGATACAGTTGATGAGTCAAACAATGTTAAGCATTGGGGGCATTCAGTTGCTCTCCCAAAATCGAAAGCACAACCAGTGATAGCCCTAGAGTTACCACTATCATTTACTGTATTACAGGCTCCATCAAACTCTTGTTGCGCAGAGTTTGCCTGTTGGTAAGGTCTTTTTTTGTTAAACCTAGGTCTACCTCGATTATCATTTCCCCTGTAATTATTTCGACTATCATTTCCCCTGTAATTGTTATCATATTGCCTATTGTAATCATCATTCCGGTTTGAATCCCGGTTTCTAAATTCACCATCGTCATAATCTTGACGTCGAGAATGATTACCTCGAAAATTTGAATAGTTATTATTTGGATAGCCTTTACGAAAGTGTCTCAAATTATTACCACTAAAATTACGAGAACTACCATCTTGTCTCCACTGCATAGACGAAGAACCATCATGTGTTGGATTACTCCGCTTCTGAGTGTAATTTTGATTACTTCCCCTATTCCAATTTTGTTGAGCACCCTGAAATTTTTTTCTGAAATTAGGGCCATATGGTGTTGCCGAAGCAGCTGGCAACCCTTCTTTCACTTTAGAATTGCTAACTGTAGCATGGGGATGTGCTGTGGCATACTGACAACAGTATTCCTCCATTTCTTTTAAGTTTTTAGGCTTACGCTCATGAAGGAATGCAAGAAAAGAATCATTAACAGATGACAAAACCTTATCTCGCAATAATAAGTCCATTAGACCTTCATATGTTTTCTCAATCTGAGACAACTCAACCCATCGTGTAAATGTACGACGTATCTTTGTAACAAAATCAGAGAAATCTACTCCATTTTCTGGCAACATTGTCCTAAAACGAAGACGATAGTCTTCTTGTTTTAATTGGTATTTCTTTAGTAATGCTGCCCTGACAACATCATAATTAGTCCTCTCATGTTCGTCTATTGTCATAAGAGTAGTCACTGTGTCACCTGTAAAAAATGGCATCAGTTGTTCAACATATTTTTCCTTTTTTATGTTATGCGTATCGCACAAAAATTGGAATCTATCTAGATAATCTGCTACGTCATCCTTTAAAGGATTGAAATGAGGCAATTTAATCCTACTAACAAACTCCTTTGTCGTACTCGAAGTTGTTTGCTGAGCACCCGTACTCGCCAATTTCAATTTCTCTAACTCCAAAATTGCGAGTTTTTCATCAAGTTCCATCTTCTGTTTTCTTTCCTCATGTTCCATTTTTCTAATTTCAGCCTCAGCAGCAGCTTGAAGTTTTTTTTCGTCTGCAGCAGCTTGAGCTTGAATTTTTTTGTCTTCCATTTCCATCTGGAATTTTCTTTCATCAGCTTGAGCTTTTCTCTCCTCAGCCTCTCTTTGATACCTTCTTTCTTCAAGTTCTAATCTTCTATTCTCAGCTTCTAGCTTCTTTAGTTCAGCTTCTGCTTTCAATTTAATTTCCTCTTTTTGTTTCTTTTCTTCTGACTTTAATGCAATGGCGAATTGAGCAGATGAATATTCTTCCAATTCTTTACCAGACTTACCAAGGGTCAACCCTTGCTGGATGAAGAAATCCAATGTAGACATTCTGTCTAATGAGATCAGAAACCTGAAAAAAATTAAATAAATTACCTTATCCCACTTCAATGGGAGACAAGTCTGAAATGCTAGACTTGTATACTCACTTCACTTTATTTTACTGTCTTAGTCTTAGACAAAGACTTTGTATGTTCCTCTTGTTTATAATGTACCCAAAAAATCACTTGAGTACCTGTGGGAAAAAAAAAAATCCCTTATATCCCACTCACTATGGGCACAAGTCTTTTTTTTTATAAAGAACTTGAATATGTATTTACCTTGTCTCAATCTTTGTAGATAACAAGTCTTTTATCAAAGAACTTGTATAAATATCTTATATAATATTATTTAACAAACTCTATATGAAGAGTCTACCTTATCAATAATATCAAAACATGACCAAGTATGTGTATGTAGACTGTGCATGACAGTAATGTAGTACAACCAAAAAAAAAAATACAAAGACAAAAATACAAAACAATACAAATGGCAACACTGTTTTAACCAAAAATGTGTAGAGAAATACACAAGAAAGGAGAGACCTACAGAATACAAACAAAACAAATCGACAATCAAAACTGAAAAACAGACAAAATATTACAAAAACAACGTTAAGTACAATTACATCACAGCTAACATCAATAGCGACCAATTGTCACTAGCAAATTTCCAAATTAAGAAAATTTGCACCTACAGACCGCTTACAGTAAGCCTCGATCAAGTGGCATATTTACCGTAAGACCCACCAACCGAAAAACCCGCAGAAAAATACACCAAAAACAGTAGAAGTGACATAAACATATAGCAATCAATTTCAATGTGTTGCAGAACAAGTTCAGTCACAGCTGAAACTAAAATAAATTTCTTGCTCCTTGCGAACACAGAAACGAAATGTCAAACGCGCACTGAACGTCAAATCCACTGTAACATAAAGTATTCACGAACCAAAGTTACTATGACCTTCTCAAATTAGGGCTTGCACATTGAATGTTTACAATTTCACGTACTGTTTACAGACACTTGACCTCCAACAATGTAGCTTGAATGCTCTGACCTAGAAAAGTCTGTTGTTGAATGAAACGTGTCACAACCCGCAGTACTGTTTACAATAGGAACCCGCCTTCTATGCAGTTATGGTCCACGTAGCAAATGCCTAGTAGTTCACTTCAGTACTTGTCTTGTTATGCTTTATGTAGCATTATAATATAAATGCTCGTACTGTTTATTTGTGTCAACCGTTGATGACCTATATCTGTCCTGTTGTAGCCAAAACTTGCAAGTGTAGAATTAGCGTTGTGTGTTACGGCTGTCCCGTGTGTAGCTTAGACCCACAGATCAGAAGTGTAATGTGTACTTGTCCTTCTTGTAACTTTCTCGACAAAACTGGAGACATCATACATGTAACAGCCAACCAGGAATGTAAATTTCTGGATCCATAAATGTCAACAATAATGTCAAATGCTCGCTCTGTTCTTTTTAAACCCACAGATCTGGTCCATCCGAAATGTAAGTTTCTAGGCCACATTGGCGACAAGAAATGTATCATAAGAGCCCACGTAACTGGTCCACCAGAAATGTAACTGTCTTTTTTTCTTGTTGAGGTGATCACTGGCCCAAGACAGTATACATGTTGTTAGATGTGTAGTGCGAGCGTATGATGAATTGAGTGTGGGTGCGAATGAAGACGCGAATGTGTTTAGGCTCGTATAGATGTAGATCCTGCAACCCATACTCTCACATGCAGTAATCAAGGATGCTTTGACACTGCAGGCATGTTTCAAGACATTTATTGACGGGAACACACATAGTATCAACAGGAACAGTCAGTGTAACAAGGTCATGCTGACCTGACATCGATAGGTATACATTTGGCATTCAAAAAGGTAAACATCAGAATAGACGTGCATGGTCAATAGCAAAGTTCTTCAATAATGACAGTTCGTAGCGTCGCCCTTGGCGTCTCTGACTAAACGCGTCAGATGCCTTAGTTACCTTGACACACAGGTGCAACTTGGCACTCCCTGCCAATTGCACATATCAGGCTGTAGTATAATAGCCGAAAGCACAGGCCTCGCTCTGACGTCGGCCGTGTACTTCTGTTAAATAGGTTATCATCAACCCTGCAGTAATACTTATTGTAGATAGAAGTTCCGCCAATCTGCGGCTCCCACAATATATCTTCGTCACTGGATTTCTGGACAATATAAGACTAACAGTCTTGGATGGCTACCTCGAGCACAAATATATAAGTTCTGAAATGGCGGATCCGTGAACTGCTGTTCACCCTAGGTAATCCTTTACATGTTCTGCCACCGAAAAGCGTAATAATGCATAAAGGTCGGTATTACCTGGTAAATGAATCCTCAGAACTACACAAGGAATTCTGTCGTCATCCCGACGCACAGAGATTCACTGGGGAAAACTGCCATAGCAGTTACTTCGAAGATTCCCCCGAAAAACAATGGACTCTTGGTCCCTTCAGAAAAACAGGACCTCCCGGCTTCCCGGAAGTATATCTCACTCCCGCTTAAAAAACCTTCCCATAGGCCTACGCCCGAACTGACAACCTCTGACCCTAAAGGTCAAATAACTTGACAGATGACTCCGTCGAAAATGACAGCAACACCTCTCTAACAATCTTTTACATGGTGGAGCAATATCTAGGCTTTGCCTCATGTTTGCTACTGAACCGCACACATACAGACATAATTTATCATTTCACATTCAATTGTCATATAAAATACAGATTAAAAATGTCTAGCTTACCACAATTCGTAAGGAAAACACACTAAAGATGACTGGCACAGTTTGATCTGCGGTATGTCCAAGCTGTTATCATATATTTAATTTTGGATAACACTGCCTGCTCTCATCTCTCAAAATGTGTAACGATATGGCGTCCCCTCTAAGATTTCTTCTGCCAGTATCCAGTGTATTGCCCAATCGTTTTGAATATATTCAAAAGAGTACCCAGTCATTCCAATATTTTCATTCACTTCTACTCAGTTTCTAGGCATTTATTTGTTATTCATAGGTCACCCAATCCAATTTCTTTTAACTTCAAAGTTCAGCCAATGGCCTCCCACGTACTATCTTAGACTTTCTGTCACTACTATGTTTCAACAAAAGTCAGGGATTTCCATCCCAAGCAGATATGACCAAACCTGACAGTATCTCTGTTCTCTATATGTTTTATTACCAATATCTAATTATCTAATGGACTTTTTAGATAATTTATTACATATTCCTAGTCCACTAGCGTTCCTGTACACGAATATATGATTTTCAAGGGGCTAAATGGTGTAGTTAAGAATACGATCTTTTTTCGATGTTAGGTGTTTAATTTCAACTACCACCTGTTCAATCCTTTACGACTGTACTATCAGTATAAAGTCAGGAGCCCTACGTAAAATATCAGGTTTCCTAATAAGAATTAAACCTGTTTTCAAAACCTAACATCGTATCGTTAGTTTTTTTTTTCATCACTGTTTATTTGAAAAAAATCAGGCCATGCCCACTGCGAGTTGGTTTATTTTTAGACACACTGCGAGAGGCTTGCGCTACTGTGTTCCATGGTCCTTCTATCTCTCTCTGCTTTTTTTCTTCTAAGCCCGTCTGTCTTTCCAAGGCTAACCTTGTGCCCGATTTTGCACCAGTGTTAGTTTTTAAAATCAAGGTAAAAGATTTTACTACACATTCTATTTTTAGAACTACGTTTATCGGCGTATCGTTAGGCCTAAGCATTTTATTTAGGAACGAACGAATTAGGACAAGTAGAAATCTTGTGTTAGCCATTACGGCGTTATACAACTAAGGCGGTATCTATACTGGGAACGCACTGGTCTTTCTCCATTCTTCTTCCTGTCGTATTATTTCGTTCTGCTTTACATTTATGTTCTAATTTATATATGGGTATTAGAATTTTTCACCACAATAATAATGAATGCGTGTTTTTGAATGGAAAATTTTGTGAAGTGAGAGTTGCTATTTTGGTTTTTTTCCATTGTTGATGGAAAAGAGTGATGTCACAAATGTCGAAAACAGAGAGACGTGTGTAGAAAATTGTAACGTGTGAAAAAAAGAATGACTCTTGTGAAAAATGGCGGGAAAAGGAAACAGCTGCATATAAAAGGAGAGATGTGGGCGATAGTTAGGATAGTTTATAGTTTTTAGATTTAGAAGAAGGACTTTTTTTGTTAGGCAGTTTAATAGTGTTTAGGTGAACTTCGTTATTGAGATTATCAAGACAAGTTTTTTTCTAAGTTTACTAGTTGTATTTTATTCTGTTGGATGTATTTTCATTGTGGATATATATTTTCATTGTGAATATAATCACTATTCTATTGAGCGTAGAAAACGATCAAATCATTGTGAAATTTGCAGCGCTTGTCTAATGACATCAAATAAACTCTGATTGAATTTTCTACATTGCTGTGTTACAGTTGGATCATTTGAAAACCATTATACGATGTTGTTAAGTAATTAGCATACCAGTGTTAAATATTCTTCTTTGTTGAATTCCACCAGAGTTAAATGCTGTTTCTATATATACTGTTGAATGGTGTATAGATATGAAATTGTATTGTTCCTTGTTCACACTGACATCAACTATTTACAGGACCACAGTGTTAAGAGGTATGGTGGTCTGTGGAAGCTCCAATGTTAAAGCCTTGTTGTTGGCCCCAGCGTTGCTCGTCAGAGTGGTTGTTAGGAATAGGAATATCAACTCGACCTACGCAGTGGTGTGTAGACATAGAGTGAGAGTATAATACGCGAATGATAAAAGAGTTTGAAGAGTTGATAAATGTTCTTTTTCTCACTCATGTATGGCTGGAAGTCATCGACGCCAACTGCTGTGTACTTTTTGTTACAGTTTAATTGGACGTACACATTCGACAGCACGGATACAGTGACAAATCACAGGTTGGCATAATACATCATGGTACAATTGATAAATGGTCTTGCAATGATACATGGGCACTCGTTGAATCATAGCACAATGGAATGTCAGTAGACAAGCACTCAGTATTGCCCATATATATATCATCTGAGTTTACTGACAAAGCACGTCAGTTTATAAAACAATATTCAAGATGGCTTCTAGACCTACCTCGTCACTAGCGAAGATTCCTTTAAATAATGTTCAGCACATATTTTTTCATATAATCATTTTGAAACGCACACTAGTAATGGGTTCTCAATCTGTAGCAAGTTGATCTCTGGACTCATCAAGCGATAGTACGGGGGCATCCCTTTTCTCTTCTTGAAAGTCCATAAAATATTTGGATACAAGATGGCTTGAGTCGTGAGTCTGTCACATCACTTTAGGTTCACATCCAATCATCATGTAGATCATAATCGTAAACACTCCAGTGCATAGTTGTATTGATATCACGCTGCAGATCAAATCTAGAGAATCTCACACAGCTCTGTCTACATCAAACAGGTACTAGACCTACAAAATAACATTCTCATCCGAAACCTCTATAAAGATCCACTCTACTCATTAAATAATACGAATCATGTATATAACAATTTCGCAACCCATCCCGATACAATGTCATATACGGAAACTCATCTCACTGATCATAACTTAAAAATATACTGAATTAACTCAATATTTGAACAACTTGTCTAGCCCTAAAAAACGCTAGTACAATATTCGCCCACAAGATCGTACGACACAAATATCGTACAAATATAGCATTGTTTCTCGCAAATCAAACAGTCTCCGGATAAACCGCTGTTCGGACGCTAAATATCTACGCAACCATGCGTAAGATTCTGATATATGCTATAACAAAGTAATATACATACGAAATGACATCTTTACACACAAAATCTATATAACGTCAACATGTATCACTAACTATCTATCCACATGTTTCCAGAAAGACCCTCATCAATTCCACCTAATACACACCAAAAAACCACCGTCAATAGCTCTGAATCTTAATTACAACTCACAAAAAATCAAACATCAGACAATGTGATTCATGCATGAAACCCTGATACGTGCCATTCTACCTAACAAAGTACTATACTCTAAAGTTGTGTACGGGCTGAAACCACCCCTCAACCCCCCAACTCAGTAATAATAAAACATTACACTCCGCCTGATGACCCCCCCCCTCCCCAAATCTATACAAGACCATACTCAACATTGCATATATATATGTCATACCAATCAATATAACAACTGCCTGCTGAAGATCATCGTTATCCTATCCATGTTCTAAACTAATCAATAAGTTGCAGTTACACAACTTAATAGTTGTCCCCCCCACTACTGCTCCTACCGACACATAACCAAACACTCTGGTGTACTAGCAAGTCAATCGTACATTATCAAGAAGACCCTTTACAACCCCCATATACAGGATAACCACTCCCCCTATATGATCAACATAAGCAGACCAACTCCCCCCCCCTTATAACACGCCCGTACAATTTCTCATACAGGGCCCGCACATCAATCTACGATACATTATAGACCCATATGAAACCATCACACTGTAAGAACTATCATCTACCTCGACCCACTACAACAATATCCACGGTCTGTCGACACACCATCCCGTGCACCTTTGACTCACTCTTCTAGCGACCTAAAGAAATATAGTTCGACTGCAAGATCATGTCTTCACTAGAGATAACTACAAAGATTGTGTCACACCTAACATTAGTAACAGAACATCCAACATCCCACCAATATAATGAATACATCTTAGTCCACAGCATATCTAATAAAGATAGTACACATATCTGTCACTCTAATATGACTGACACATAGCCACAACAAATAGTCCTATTTCAGCTTGCTGATCACATTTACAGCCCGAAATCTACTGAGTCTGATCCCTTTACCATCCAGACAACAACCCATCCTGTCAACACACCTCTACTCATTCCTACCCTCCCCAATAAAACCAACTTCAATCCCTAAAGCACCTCCGCCATCTCCAGATCCGCTAGGTGATCTGTCTAAAACAACTCCGTGCTCCGAAATCCATCCCACCGCGGAGTTCGATCGAAAAGTGGCGAAACTCCTTGTCTAGGGAGAAGTAAGTTACCCCACCCCGCCTAACCCCCCCACCTCCTCTTTTAAATCCTCTGTAGATCCACTCTCCTTGCACCCTGTCACGCCATCCTCACACCCCCCCATATACTAACTTCTCTCCCGCAACCTCATCTAATCATCTCATAGAGAGACTTTCCACCCACTTCCCACTAGCCCCCATTCCCTAAGTCCCCGCCCACGTGAAATCCATCCCCCAATATCAATACCAACCAGACCGATACATATAGTACACACAACTATCATAGTTCCCCCCCCGCCCCCCATCCCATCATCCTATCAATCCGCCGCACAAACCCCGCCCCCTCACTAGACCTGCCACCACTACTCCCCCGTAAAACCATCCCCCATCCACAACTCACTCCCCAACCCCCACCAACTCCCCAACCCCCCTAAACACCCCCCCTCAACCCCCCCATCATACCATTCATTCCCTCCTACAACCCTACAAACCCCTCGACTCCCCACCTCCTACACTCATTCCCCCGCCTTTCCCCCCCCCCATACCCAACCTTCACCTCATGTTCACGCCCCCAAACCCTTACATCATCCCAATCCGCACCCGATGTGAACCCCCCCTCCTTGTCACCACCACCCTCAACCGGGAGTATTACCACATTCACCCGCTCCCCCCATTGATCCCATAAATTCTAACACCCACCACCCTATAACCTAATAAACAACAAAGAACATATTGTAACATCAGATGCCCCTATGTCCTCCTAGTCTTTTGAAACCCACTCCCCCACCTAAGACAACGACACCCCCCTCCCAGAGCCCAGCCTCAACCACTACCGCCCCTCCCACCACCTACAGATTAAAAGCACAGCCCACCCCCCACACCCACCCTCCCCCCCCAACCCACACACAGTCACCCCGCCCACCCCCCCCACCTGGAACATACCCCCCCAAACCCTCGCTACCCCCCCACGCTCCATAAAAATTAAACACGCCCCCCCGATCACACACTCGATGCCCACACAAATTCACATCCTCCCACCCTCAGAGAACCTATAATCAGAACCCGACCACCTCCCCACCCAACAAACCCCCCCTCTGACCCATAAACGCACACGATCCCGCAGGCCCACTCCATCGTTCCACGGCGACCTTATGAAGCTCGACCCCATGTGCCCCCCCGGACCCGACGACTATGAACCCACTACTGTCCCCTCCCACCCCACCGCCCCTCATAATCCACCATCAGACCACACTGCACCACGAACCATCCTCTTCATTTTCCCTCTACAAGCCCCGTAACTTTTTTAAGCCGTCGCCCGCCGCGCGTGCTCTCACGCCCGCATCTAATAAACAAGTCCCCCGTCTGCTCTTCGGCTACCTCTTTAACCTCCCCTTCCATGCCATGCCACACTAAAAATTCTCCACTATAACCATATCCATTTCGTACATCCTCTAGCATACTCCTTTAAATATTTTCCGATGGCATTTATCATAAAGAATTAATTCATCTACAGCAAAACAGCGGTTGATCTTGAATAAATTAACATCAATGAAACAGCCTTACAGTCAGTGCCCCAGTGCCCTGATCCCCCCCCAATAACCTCCCACAACCTCGCATATCTATCTAAATTTAATCAAATGTGCGTATCTATACTTGATATAGAAAAGAAATGGAACCCACTTATTGAAAACCTTGAGCGCACCATCATTAAGATCCAGTCGCTCCTCACCAGACCCCCCCCCCCCCTATAGTCGTTCATACATCGGAAGCAACGGAATTCCCATGCTGCGCCCGGCTACCCGCACACTTGCCACAGAATGCTCTGCCACACCACGTACTCACACATTCCCCCACATTATCTGGCCCCCTACCTCCATCACCCGGATTAGATCGACCACAGACGCCACGTCATAACCACACCCCCCACCGCACCACCCCCTGTCACCAGGCACCACCCCCCAGCAACACGAACCCCCCCCAACCCCATGAAAAGGTTCGCTCTGACCGCCATAAAGTCGCAATAGTCATAGTGCTCGTACCCCGCCCGAAAACATAACTGCCTCCGAAGCACTACTTCATACGATTGCCTATTCCCCCTCACGTCCTCTGCACTCCCCAATCCATCCCACCACGCACTCCACCCCCCAGACTGCTACCCACGTGCCCCCGAACCACCCCCCCTGCGTTCTCGTGTAGCTCCCCTATGCCCCCCCGCTCCCCCCCCACCGACGACACGTCACTCCCCCCCCCCTTCACCGCATATCCTATGCCAAGTCAACTTGCGATGACGCACCCGCCCCCACCTGGCCTAGCGACACATACGTGGGTGTTAGATGAGCGGCATCGACCCAAGACCTGAATCACCCGATAGATGCCTACCCTAAATAAAGCACGCACCCACGGTCTACATAATACCGCCAAGAGAGATTTCCTTTGCTGCTCGACACCGGTAACTTTTCCGGCGCCGCTTCTCGCACAGACACAACTAACTCAAAAGCCCACAATTCCACCACATTAGACACTGCTAAGAGAATTCGCACAGCAATGCTCTCACCCTCACGCTTGTAAACTCTCAACCATATGCATTCAGTTAGCCCCGCCCCTCCCACACGCCCCAGCCTGGATCCCCCCCCCCCCACCATGAACAGCATACATACACGTCACGCTCTACGATATAAATTCTAATGTTCCTTATCTTTAGTATTCCGCCGTATAACCCCCCCCACTACCCCCATGAGATAACGCAAGCCGCTGGTCCGTTCTCGAATATACCTCAACCTGTTTTAATCTCATATCATCACAATCGGCACCCCCCCCACTCTGCCCATCTCCCCCCACCCTCCCCCCCCGCTACGCTAACAACCCCGACGCACGCGCACCTCACCCCCCCCATAACGTACACAACCGCCCCCACCCGCGTACCCACCGTCTCGTCTCTCGCGCCATCTTATGCCGGCGTACCGCAATCGACCCCCCCCCCCCCCCCCCCCGCGTCTGCCTATCGGATAGCAGGATAGATTCTGAATGCTATCCTGCATTAATATTGTAGAAAAGAACTCCCCCCCACCCCCCCCACAATTTCGCTAAAACCAATACAGGCTTTAGAGGGTTTCGCTGTCAGGTTGTGCTCGCGCAAAGTAGACAGCAATTCATCTAACCCTGAATAGTGATCTTCCCAAGTATCGCTGAAAAGACAGATGTCGTCTAGATATGCAATGACATCTGACCGATAAGATAGGATTCGGCGCATCATGCGTACGAATGTAGCTGGTGCGTTCATAAGACCGAAAGGCATAAAATTCCATTGGAACAAACCTCTAGGTGTTGAAAAAGCCGTGAGAGGTTTGGCGCGTTCAGATAAAGGAACTTGCCAATATCCTTTAGACAAATCAAGTTTAGTGAAAAAAATGAGATTTGGAGAGTCGAGTAAGTAGCTCTTCCAGTAAAGGCATAGGTTCGGCATCGAACTTCGTTACTTGATTCAATTTGCGATAGTCAACGCAAAGACGTATGTTATTGTCTTTTTTCCGAACAATAACCATCGGCGAAGAATATGCAGAGGTGGATGGTTCGATTATTTTCAAATCTATCATCTCATCCAACTCTTTCTCGACCTGTGCTTGAAAATGTATAGGTATAGGATAAGGTCTAACCCTAATAGGAGTATGGTCAGTTAGAACAATGTCATGTTCAATGACATGAGTTTGTCCAGGGATGTCAGTGAGTACATCCTGAAATGTTTGCAACATAGTTGAAACTTGTCGCTGTTCTCCTAGAGACAAATCAGGAGAGACAGTAACGTTCTTCCATGATTCACTAGAATGAAGTGGGATCATTGGAAGAGGAAGATTTACATCTGAAAAACTTGTTTCCTCATCCTGTATCACGGACAGTGATGAGTAATGACCATGTTGTACTGGAGAATCGTCCGTTGCTTGGAAAATGGGTTGTAAATAATCCGGACGTTCATGGAATTCAGTAAGCATATTGATGTGGAAGGTTTTATGCTTCCCATCAATATCGACAATATAGTCGACATCGGAAATTTTCGATATTATATCGTACGGACCTTTCCAAGAAATAAGTAGTCTGTTTTCCCTACAAGGTAGTAATACAAATGCTTTGTCACCAGGACAAAGTTGTCGTAAGCATCTCTTCTTATTGGCAAATTGCCTTGCCTTCTGTTTCGCAAATTCAGAAGAAGAAGTTGCTAATTTGCATGCTTCGATAATCTTTTGTCTCAACGCGATGACATATTCGTAGGATGACTTTGTGTCATCGTCAATATTGTCAGCTGTTATGAGATCATGAAGCAACGACATAGGGCCACGCGGACGCGCGCCAAAGACGAGTTCAAAGGGAGAAAATCCTGTATGTTCATTGGGGACCTCTCTGTAAGCGAAGAGGGCCGCAGGTAAAACTCTGTCCCAGTCTTGAGGATGATCCTCAGTTATCTTCCCTAGTAAGTTTTTAAGTGTTCTATTAAGGCGTTCGACCATCCCATTAGACATTGGATGGTAGATACTACTTAAAGATCTATCTATCTGCAGAGTAGACATTACTTGAGACATGGTATCTGATATTAGTTTGGGTGCCATGGTCTGATAATATCTCTCCGGGGAAACCCAGACGAGAAAATATAAGCCAAAGAGCATCTGCAATATCAGCAGTAGTAATGCTCTTCAGAGGAATAGCCTCTGGCCAACGTGTGCACATATCAACACACGTCAAGATAAACTGATGTCCTCTGGCAGACTTGATCTTAAATGGACCAATAATGTCTATGGCCATTTTTTGAAACGGCCGAATAGGAATGTCTGCCGCCTGAATGGGTGCAGCATGGCGTGGACCTTTGGATTTAACTTCCTGACATACTTTACAAGATCGACAATAAATCCGTATGTCCTTGTTTACCAATGGCCAAAAGAAAGCCGCAAGAACTCTTGACTTAGTACGGGAAAAAACCCATGTGTCCAGCACACTGAGAGTCGTGAGCGTGCTGCAAAATTTTAACTCTCAAATTCTTGGGAACCAGGATTTGAGAATGACTTGACGTAATGGAGTCTTGAACCATACGTACAAGTACGCCATTCTTCTTTGTAATCCAAGATTTACGACTTGTGTCTTTATTCGGATCACCTTTAGTTGCAAGAATGAAGAATTTCTTCAGAGTGGGATCATCTTCTTGCTGTTTTATAAACGAGTCACGAGAAATTACCAAGGGATCATCTTGGTTATGCACTTCATTATCTTCAGTAGATGAAGTTTGAGGCATATTAAGAGCTTGAGCTCTAGTGACTACAGCGTTAGCAATCTGCATGTTTTGCCTTTTCCACGCGGAAATTTGTTGCGGAGTGCATTCTTTGACTCCATGAATGCGACCGATGATGAGGTCAGCGATCGGATTCGGAAGAAGACATGCGTGTACATCTCCTGTAAAGAAAGGAGTAGCAATCCTAATGATAGCAGTAGAGTATTTCTCTAATGTGCCGCCAAATGTTACACATTTGACTACTTGTCCAGTGGCACGGGAAGGATCTACGAGTGACTGCCTAACACCAATTGTGGTGCATCCAGAATCAAATAGAACGGAGACTGGATTGTTATGTACTAAACCCTTATGTAAGACAAGAGAACCTCTTCCATCATGCGCGACTGATGCAGGAAGAGCAGGAAGAGGATGGCCACAGCTTAAAGTAGACACTGTGGTTGGCTCAAATAATGTTTTGCATTGGGGGCACTGAGATGCTCTCCCAAAATCAAAAGCGGAACATGCCATATTACTAGCGTCATTATTATCTTTACTCTGTTTATAGGCTTCATGAGACTCTTGCTGTGCAGAGTTTGCCTGAAAATGTGGTTTATGTCTTCTGTTTTGAGATCTACCTCGGTTATTATTACCTCTGTAGTTATTGTTACCTCTATTGTAACCCCTATTTGGGTTTGAGTCATAGTTCTCTTGGTTACCATTATCATATTCATTATAATGAGTATCTCTGTAATTATGATCTTGTTGACTCCAAGACGGATACCTCGGATAGTTTCTATAATTACTTCCTCTATGGAAATTCCTATAATTATGACCACCCCTGTGTCGAGAGCTATCAGCTCGTCTCCAGTTCTTTGAAGAAGAACCCTGAAATGATTGGTTACCTTGGTTTTGATAACTATTATGGTTACCTTTTTTTTCAAATCTGTTTTGAGGTCCCTGAAATCTGTGTGAATAATTGGGATTGTATGGTGTTGCTGAAGCAACTGGCATACTCTCCTTAAACTTAGTGTTGCCAAAAGTCACGTCGGGGTGTGCAGTGACATATTGGGAACAATATTCTTCCATTTCCTTTAGTGATTTGGGTTTACGCTCATGTATAAATTCAAGGAATGGTTTGTTAACACATGACATAATCTTATCTCTGAGCAACAAATCCATAAGTCCTTCATACGTTTTTTCTGTTTTGGAAAGCTCAATCCAACGATCAACTGTGAGACGTGCCTTTGCAATGAATTCTGAGAATTCTACACCTGTCTCAGGCACCATCGTCTTAAACAAAAGGCGATAGCCTTCCTCACTTAGCTGGTATTTTTTTTTATCAAAGCCGCCCTAATGACATCATAATTATCCTTATCTGCTTCTCCTACAAGGCATAACCTAGTCAGAGATTCACCTTTCAAGTTTTCTGCTAATTGGTTAGCATATTGTGATTTATCCACATTATGAGTACGACAAGAACGTTCAAATCTATCCAGCCAGAATGTAATATCGTCACTGGACTGATTGAACGGTGGAACCTTAACCTTGTAAGTAGAAGGTTTACCATTACCACTAGATGCCTGATTAACATTACTCATACTTGTCAATCTTAATTTCTCTAACTCAAATTCATGTTCTCTTATTGCTTTTTTTTTCTTCAGCTTCTCTGTCTAATCTTTTTTGTTCAGCTTCACTGTCTAATCTTTTTTGTTCAGCTTCCCTGTCTAATCTTTTTTGTTCAGCTTCACTGTCTAATCTTTTTTGTTCAGCAGCAGCAGCTTCTCTTTCTATTTTTTTTTGTTCAGCTTCAAATCTCCTTTCCTCCACCTGCATCTGCAATTTCTTTTGTTCAGCAGCAGCAGTAGCTTCTCTGTCTAGTCTTTTCTCTTCAGCTGCTAATCTTCTCTCTTCAGCTGCTAATCTTCTCTCTTCAGCTGCTAATGTCTTGTCATATTGAGCAACAACACATTCTTCTAATTGTTGACCAGTCTTATCAAGGGATTTCCCTTGTGCAATGAAGTATTCTAATGTAGACATGATGTCTAACAATAATACTAATTACTTGAAACAATAATAATACCACAAGTTCTTAATGACTTGATTAATCAGTACACTATCTCAATCTCAGTGGGTCACAAGCCTTAATAATGTCTTGTATAATTTCTTGTATACCAGTAATAATAATAAAGTACTGGTTTATACCATAATCCAAGTGCAGTGCACAAGCAATAGTGTCTTATGAAATATACCTATATAAAACATATGTCAACCAACAGCATACATAAAGTACAAATAAGACTGACAATACGAAAACGTTTGCAGAAATCAAATAAATCAAATAGGGAAATCAATGAAAATAATCACTGAGTCTGCAAGGAATAACAACACAAATGACGTCACAGTATATGAATATAAATTGTGAATAGAACTGAAAGATAGAAAAGGGTAGACCAACAAATTACAAACAAATCAAAACAAAACTAAAGAACAAAGAAATATTACAAAAATAACAATAATTACAGTCTTCACAGATAACACAAATAGCAACTAGTTGTTGCAAGCAAATTTCCAATTAAGGAAATTGCACCTAAAGAAAACTCCCACAACGGACCCTCTATGACGTGGGATATTCTGTTGTGAGGACACCGCCCAACCTAAACACAACGCGCTGACATATAAACTAATATACTATACAAACAAATAACATATAACATATAATCATAAATGCATATATCATGTGTGTAATATATAAAGCACTGTGTTGCAGATAGGATGCTCAGTTTTACATTGAATAATGAAATGTGTTGGAAAGAGTTTCAGTTCATAAATATAATGGCATCGTTTCTGAATAAACAAAATAAACTGCCACTTTAATCAATACTAGATTTTTGATTTAATCTATTATAATGTTCAACAATATGAGTATCAGAAGGTCCAACGATGAAATTTACGCACTTATGTTCAAGAATACTGCAACAATAGAACAGTTTGTGGCCTTCAAAGTATCATCTCTGTACTGTGAAACTCTGTAATGTCTAAGCGTAAAAATGTCAACAACGCTGACCTAGATACCGCATTCACTTGATAGGTCACGTGACAAAGTGTTGACAACGAGCAAACTAATACTGCAAGTGTGTCGTATCAGCCACAGGAAACGGTCTGGTATCGGTAGTCTGTTGACTTCTCAACTTCTGCGAGGTCAAACCCAGAAAGCTGGCTCACCAGTGTTAAGTAATTAGCATACCAGTGTTAAATATTCTTCTTTGTTGAATTCCACCAGAGTTAAATGCTGTTTCTATATATACTGTTGAATGGTGTATAGATATGAAATTGTATTGTTCCTTGTTCACACTGACATCAACTATTTACAGGACCACAGTGTTAAGAGGTATGGTGGTCTGTGGAAGCTCCAATGTTAAAGCCTTGTTGTTGGCCCCAGCGTTGCTCGTCAGAGTGGTTGTTAGGAATAGGAATATCAACTCGACCTACGCAGTGGTGTGTAGACATAGAGTGAGAGTATAATACGCGAATGATGAAAGAGTTCGAAGAGTTGATAAATGTTCTTTTTCTCACTCATGTATGGCTGGAAGTCATCGACGCCAACTGCTATGTACTTTTTGTTACAGTTTAATTGGACGTACACATTCGACAGCACGGATACAGTGACAAATCACAGGTTGGCATAATACATCATGGTACTATTGATAAATGGTCTTGCAATGATACACGGGCACTCGTTGAATCATAGCACAATAGAATGTCAGTAGACAAGCACTCAGTATTGCCCATATATATATATCATCTGAGTTTACTGACAAAGCACGTCAGTTTATAAACAATATTCAAGATGGCTTCTAGACCTAACCTCGTCTAGCGAAGATTCCTTTAAATAATGTTCAGCACATATTTTTCATATAATCATTTTGAACCGCTAGTAATGGGTTCTCATCTGTAGCAGTGATCTCTGGACTCATCAAGCGATAGTACGGGGCATCCCTTTTCTCTTCTTGAAAGTCATAAAATATTTGGATACAAGATGGCTGCTGTCGTGAGCTGTCACTCACTTTAGGATACAAACTGGAATCCGTATCAAAGTTAATCCTACATTTAATGTTCTCATTGCTCTGTAGATTCTATCATGATACAATTGACTTCATCATACAAGATATAGTGCTGCTAGAAATGAATGTCATCTTCATCTAGTTAAATATTCTCTCAGACGTACAAATCGTGCGTCTGCTTATCGAAAACGACGGCTTCGTAAGAGTTCATAAGAAATGCTTTTGTTACCTTGGTATCAGAAATATGATTCTGCCATTCCTTGGCAATAAGAATAAACACTGGGGTAAAGCATACAGGATAGGTCTAAACGTCTATCACTTTCCCCAACAATCTTGAGATCACTTTTCCCGGCGACAAGCCGATACAGAAAAACACGACAGCCCCCATCATCAGGGCGAAGCCAAAACACAACTCTCTAGCGACACATCCGCTGGACAGCCTTTGACCTTTCTAGCGACAAAGAACATATAGTTCGACTTAGATATGTAAAGACATACAGATATAAGACAGACTCGTCCTACCTAGACAAACACTACACATAAATTCAGGCCATAGATATTCTGAAGCAATAACAATCTATTTCTACCCAAACAAAGAATAAATCGTAGTAAAACTAGATTCATCCGCGGAGTTCGATCGAAAGTGGCGAAACTCCTTTCAAGGGAAGTAACTCAATAATGACTTTTCCTTAAGCACTAAAAAGTATCTATTTTGTTTACAAAATATTTGCGAACATAACAAGCATACAAATGTATTATATTGCAAGATATCAAAGACTGCACGTAACAGATGTATTGCTTATCACTAAACCTAAAAGGGTAAGAACGAACTTGGGAAGAAAATAAACTTCAGTCAAGAATCTCCATCTCAGGCGGAAAGCATGTAAACACTTGAACAGAAACGTATAAAGGATTAGCTCTCGTCAAAATATTTACCTGCGCACAACACAATGGACTGGCCAACTGACCCGTTAATACACATTCTTACATTGATGATGTAACCAGCCCGGTTACACTAGGTAAGCTTTCTGAAGTCTCTTCCTCTCTCCAACAAAACTTATGGATTCACCACCATTCGCAGGGATTCTAACAGACAACTTGAAACATGGCTAGTCATATACATCTCAACATCTATTCAGTACAGACGCCGTGATGATCTTAAACATACAGGTATTGAATGCATATGGCTTGAAATAAAACTCTCCAACGTGACCCCTGTTTTAATTGGTTACCTGTACCGAAACCCTAACACTTCTACTATATGGTTTGACACATTCTCACCAATGATGGACAATGTTTGGGCCTCTTCGAAGGATATTCTTATACTGGGGGATGTCAATATTGACCTTCACAAACCGAACAACACGTGGAATAATATCACCATTTCATCCAACCTCACACAGTTAGTCAACCAACCCACGAGAGTAACAGACTCATCATCTACACTAATTGGTCATTTCTATACAACCTGCCCAGAAAATATTATAGAATGCACAGACACACAGACAGCAATAAGTGACCACTATTCTATTTGCCGTACCTGGACGAGAAAGGGGTCCACAGCACCTAAAACGGAACACATCACAGTCCATTATAGAAATTTCAAAAACTTTAACCTTCAGTTGTTCCTACAAGACCTTCAAATAGCCCCTGTCTCATATGTGCACCAAACTCCGCACCAAGAAGAACCCATAAGATACTGGACACAAACTTTCTACAACGCATTCGACAAACATGTTACTTTAAAGCAGATTCGTGTCAAAAACATCAGAAAGACCCCATGGATAACAAACGAAATATTATCAACAATGAGAGAGCGGGACGAAGTTCACAAGCTCAAAGATTTCAGCAGGTATCGGATGCTTAGAAACATAGTACAGTACCTCATTCGTCAGGTAAAGAAACTACATTTCAGAAAGATGATTCAAGACAAAGCAAACAGCAAAGAAGTCTGGGCAGCCATTAGATCACTAAGACACAAATCAAAGTCACTAAACTCTTTACCAAAAAGCTGCTCCCTCGCGGCAACTCATTTGAGTAACTACTTCAAAACAGAAATTAGCCATCTCAAGTCGACACAAAAGCCTATAGACTGCGACATTATTAAATTAGCAGCCTTCTGCAATACAGAACACACAAACACAGATCTAAGAGCTATTCCTTTTTAACAGTACACGAAGTTCACAAATATATCTTGGCATTAAAAAACAACAACTCATCTGTACTTGATGGTATCAGCACTAAGATTCTACGTTATGCTGCACATGTCATTTGCTACTTCCTAACCTATATATACAACCATTGTATTACACACAACTAATTCCCAACAGCATTTAAATCTGCCAAAGTGTATCCTCTCTATAAACGTGGCTCACATAGCGATCCCAAGAGTTACAGACCAATATCCATTCTATCATCTATATCAAAACCACTAGAGAAACACATTTACAACACCACACTTCAATATTTAACAACAAACACACTGCTCATTGAGAGCCAGTCATGTTTCAGACCCAAACAAGCCTGTCACACAGCTCTCACCAAAATGGCAGACAACTGGCTGTCAAACGCAAATGATGGAAAATTATGTGGTGCTGTTTGTGTTGACTTCAAAAAAAGCATTTGACATGATTGACCACACTATCTTGGTTCAAAAGTTGGAAACCTTCAGAATAGGCCTTAATCCACTAAACATCATTAGATCTTTCCTGGTAAATCGACAACAGTTAGTGCTCCACAACAACTCGACATCAGATTTTTCGAAGATAGATACAGGAGTACCGCAGGGTTCTATTTTTGGACCCCTACTCTTCGGAATATTCATTAACGACCTCCCGCTATATCTAAAATATTCAACATGTGACTTCTTTGCAGATGATTGTACAATCTACACTAGTGACAATAACTGCGTTGCACTTAAAATAGCCTGTTACAGAGAACTTCTTAGGGAAAGGAAGAAGACATCAATGAGGTAAACGTATTTGCTCTCCTTTTTCAAGACGCAACCGCCACAACCAACTTCAGTCACCCCTCCCTCTAACCCTTCAGATTCCGAGCCATCAACATCAGCCCCAGCCCCAGTTAGATCTCCTTCAAAGTGCCCTTCTCCTAAAAGAATTAGATTGAAATCCTCCAGTTCTGAAGATGAGCCACCTCAATTTTCTCCATCTGGTTTTCTAAGTCTAGAATCCCCCTAAATTACCAACATTCAAAACTGTACATAATGTATATATTCATCGTCTACTTGCTCAAGAATGATTTTAAGGTAAGATGCTATTTACGTATTTTTTATTTATTACTGTATTTTCTTTACTCTTATGTTTATTTCTGTTTATCTAGGTGTTGCACGCATTCGCAAGTGTTATATAGTTAGTTATTTTCGTTTTTTGGCGGCCCTAATGCATTTGTAAGCTAAATAAAGGCTATGCTTCGACTTTCGTCGATTTTCGACTTTCGTCGATTTTCGACTTTTGTCATAGCTCTGGTCCCTAACCTGTCGAAAGAGCGAGGTATTGGTGTAATTTGTTTTATATCCATGTAGTATTATTATATAACTAGCAATAGCCCGTCAATAATGACGGAAGTAAATGAAAAACTGTAATATATTTTTAAAATATTTTTTAATTCAATATAAAAGTTTTTTCATGACAACATTTTTTGTGAAAGTGTTTAGATTTGTTTCAAAGAATGTTCCCTGATAAAAAGTGTTTTAAACCAAAACTTGCAAGTTTTCATGATTTGTTCCTCGGGTGAGGGCGACATAGAGCTGGCCGTGTCCGAAAACAGGTTCAGGAACGAAAACTCCTAGGTGATAAAAAGAGTGTCCTTGCGAGTTAAATACGTTTCCGGAATTAAACTGAGTTCTACAATCAAAAAACTTACATTTTATTCATATATCACTGTCACTCACTTTGTGTTGCACAATTCACCGACTTTTCTTCGTTGAGTGTTACTATTTTCGGGAGAGTACATATAAGGGAAAAATATAATTAATGTCTAACTTTCAACCACAGTTCCACCCCTTAGATGTGACCGACGTACAAACGGCAAGAATTATGGAGTTTGATGTTATGTATGTGAGAATGTACCTACATACCACTATCCTTTTGAAATATGGAATGCTTTCGTTTGCTGTTTGCTTAAATGTGATATTGTGTATGAGAATGAGCAGATATATATATATATATATTTTAAAACTGCTCGAAGATTTTTCCTACTACAAAAGTGCGTAAAAAAGTATTATTATTAATATTTCATTTTCCCTCGAGAATGTACGGATATAAGCGAGAATGTGTTTATGCAATTTTTGTATTACTGATTGATGACACATTAATTGTTGACGGTTTGACCGCATGAGGCAGTGTCAGGATACACAATGAAAGACTAAAGGGCTAGACGGTCAGACAGACCTGCGTACCCAATTCTCAAACCTTTTAAAATGAAGTTAAGTCTATCTCTTTTACTGATTCTGCTCTAAGTTAAGGAGGGTGAAGAAACACACACCAAGTCTCACCTCATTCAACGGCAGACGGTTCAAATACTTCTTGAATTCTGATCTTCTTCTTCTTCTTCCTCTTTCGCCATGAAAATAACGTTGGTTGCGCTGTGTTCGTTTACAGCATCGCTGCGATATCTGTACCTTTCGGCCGACACATCCGACTTTAGCACAGCATTTTTTGCCTACCCACTTCGATCCCTACTCGCTCTGCCAGACTGCAGTGATGCAGCCTGTTTCCAGGACCACCACTTGGAGGTGGAGTAGGGTCTTGGTCAGCTCTGGTTCGCTGACCCTGACGCAAGCAGTCAAGCTATGGGTCGCTGACTGCATTCTCTATTGCTGCATTTTTGGGTCCCGAATTCTGATCTGATTCCATACCATCCTAATCTGATAATGTTCGAATTATTGATTTACTGTACGAATATTTTGGATGTTTCTTTCTTCCTGTTGTTGTTTTTTTTTCTTCTTCATTACTTATTGTTTTAAAACAAAAACAAATCTTCTTCTTCCTCGTTCGTCCTGAAAAGGACGGTGGTTGCGTTGTGTCTGTTTACGCCTAAGCTGTGATATCTGCACCTTTCGGTCGACACATCCGACTTCTGCACGGCATTTTTTAGGACCGGGTTTGCAAAAACAAATCAAAACAGGATTAATTTTGATTATGATTGCATACTGTAAATGTATGCTCTTATATTACCTTTATAAGGTTGCATGCCTTTAAATTAATGCTTAAAGTAACATGTGCGAATGAAAGGATACATTATGCACGATTAGTGAGAGTGGAAGGGCAGAGTGTTCGTGAAAATTGGGATTAGTCTGTATTCAGATAATTCATATTCTCCTGAATCTAAATATGTGAAAATCATTTGTCAGAATACATGCTAAGTCGGTGTATTTTGACTTTATAAATAGTATTTCCTTCAGACATTGTGCTTTTCCTATGAAGAAAATCATGATTTTCTCAGAACTTTATGTTTTGTTAATAATGTTCTTATAACTTGCACAGTTTTTAGTTAATCGATATGAGATTTGGCACAAATACTTCCCATTAGATAATAAAACTTTTTTCACATCCAATTTTTTATAACCTATCAAAATGTTGACTTATTATAATGTTATAAAATTCTGAAAATATTTTTTTTTTTTTACATATACATTTTAAAGTTATATATCTCAGGATCTACTTAAGTTATCGAAAATCCAATCTATCGAAAGTTTTAAAATATAATGATAAAAATTGTGTTTAAATTTGGTATTGATTGCTAAATAAATAGTAAAGCCTTAGCAAAATGAAGTAGAACAATATAATCCAATATGGTCGCCGTTTCCAGGGCAACCAATTATGTAATATCATCAAACTCTTCATAATACGTATGTATGTATTATGTAGGTTAACTCTGTGCATTTCCATTGAAATCGTGTTATTAATAACGAAAATAGCATTTCACCTTAGCTCCCACCCTTAAAACACGCGGGGGAGAGTAATGATTTAACATCCCGACCCACATAGTTCTAAAGAGACATGATTGGTCTAAATCGAGAGCCTGAAATAAACTTTAGCTCTCATTGAAAGTTGGTCAGAAATACCATATGGGACAGGAGTGGAAATGAGAGATATAATCTACGAGCGAAGCCGTAGACACAAATCAGACTGCATTTTCAAAATCGTCAAGTAACAACTCCCAGTAGCCAGAGAGAAGGGTCAGACAAAGAATTTCAAAATTGAAAGTGACAGATCGAAGTTTTTGGGCGTCTTTATAACTTAAAAGAGAACCCGCAATTTTAAATACAAAGACTGGAAACTTAGGAATAAAAAACACAAGAGAGATTCTGAAACTACCCCAGAACGAGTGTTCGAAGCATCTAATCAAAGTTGCTGTGTCCATTCATTTGTGCCAGGAGATTGTGTTCGCAAGTTATTTGGGGTGAGTGTAAACATTTATTTTACCATGTGAATTTTGACATGTCTGTACTTGCTAAGTCGTTATTCAATGCATAGGAGGCTGGCAACATCAATATATGAAAATGGTATGTTCATAAACCACTACAGCAAGCACTGGTGTTTGCTCTATGCTAGTTCGGTCAGGAAAGCGAAAGCAGAAGCGACCCCAGACTCCGAATGGAGCGGTGGGGAGTGATGATTACATCACATGTGCATAAAGTGTATAGTATTATTTTGTTAGAGATATGTACCTTGTTAATTGTAATTAAGATTTCTGATCATATTCCCTCCGTTATACTGTGTATACTAAGGGTGAATAATTATTCAGAGAGGCTAATATTGGTGGGTGAATAGCGAGACGATGCGCCTGTTAATCTTCAACCCACAAATGTACTTAGCAGAGGCATCTGTTATTTTATTTGTCATAAATTTCGTGGTTCGAAGCTACAAGACGGTTCTTAGTACCAGACCAGTCTGAAGTAAGAATCTTCGCCACTTCTTGTGATTCAAGAAGCTGGGTTCGACACCAACTACGTACAGTGGACACGTAGTGAAGACACCCACCTTGACATTAGGAGTGAAGTTCATCTAGACGCCTCTAGAAAAGAGTCCTCATCACAAAAGACCTGACAACGACCCAATACAGTACTCAGTCAGTTAAGTTTGTTTGTAACAGGCGGAAGCAACGGAAAATAATAACCAACAGTTCCCAATTAAGTCTCAGTGAAGACAATTTAAAAAACAAAAATTCTAAAGTCACTTTCATCCATATTTATTTAAATTTGTTAAAGAATTATTGATTATTAAAATTCTTATATGTTATTTTACAAATCCATAGTTGATGCAGTTCTTATAGATAAGAGAGAGCATGTATGATCTAATATATATATATATATATATATATATATATATATATATATATATATATATATATATATATATATATATATATATATATATATATATATATATATATATATATATATACGTATAGTTACAGCCACGGAGCCAAAATAATTATAACAGGAATATCGCTGGATTAAACCAATACAATTGCTTAAAACTTCACAAAAGGTGCCGAATCAGACATACGTTTATAGTGCTCAGCCCTATGAATCATTGTTCTTGATTTCTAAATTATCTTGTGAAACTACCTTGAGATAGAAGCTTCATTATCTTTCTATCTAAAACTCTGCCAAGAGTACTCTTGTGCGAAAGTAGACACATTTGAAGACCCATTTTAGATACTCTCGAGTTTTGGCCACTAGTGGACCACTATTGCAGAGCAAAGGGGAGGCAAATCCCACGACACATACAGTTACTAGACTAGCTTACAGTCATACCGATACACTCCTAGCTTACATTAATACAAACAGATAGACGCGTAGCTTACTGTTGAACAGATACACGTCCTACATATACTCACTCAGTTACATGTCAAGCATACTCAATAGAGATACAGAGTTAACGTACATTTATGCAGACAAATACACGCCTACTTAATACCCACAGAGGTATACGCCTCACTTGCACTTTTTCAGATACGAGCATACGTTACAATCCTTTAGATACACGCCTAACGTACGCTTATGATGATACAGGTCTAACTTACACTCATACAAATTCTCGCCTGACACTCAAACGGATACACGCCAAGATTACACTCATATTGATATATGCCTACCTTACATTCATCCAGAAACAAGCATTGACTACGCTCATTCAGATACGTAGATACACGCCTAGATTATATTCAGGGAAAGACACGCCTAGCTTTCATTGATACGGATACACGCTTAGGTTATATTCATTCAAATTCATGTCAATTTACACTCATTCAGATCCAGTGTTGTTTACATTTATACAGCTCCACGCTTTGTTACACTCATACAGATACACGCCTAGTTTACACTCATAGAGATCCACGTCTAATTTATATTCATACAGATCCACGCCTTCTTCTTCTTCTTTGATCCTTAGCCGCCGACCGTCAAAGCAGTCAGTGGCCATCACGCCTAGTGGCGTCTTGTAGGGCAACAACAAATTGATTCCACTTTGCTCGGTCGGTGGCCATCCTTCGTACAGTGCGCCAACTCTGGTTCATTCCCTGCATCTCAGCCTCCACAGTCCTCCGCCAGGTTGTTTTTGGTCGGCCTCTCTTTCGTTTTCCTTCAGGGGTCCAAAGCATAGCTGTTCTTGTGATGGCATCGGGGTCTCTTCTGAGGACATGACCAACCCAGCTCCAGCGTCTGCCAGCTATGATGGTGTGCATGTCCTTGCTACGAGTAAGCAGATCTTGGTTAGTGATGGTATTCGGCCAAAAGATTCGGTGAATTTTTCTTAGGCATGTTGTGTGAAAGGAGGACAATTTCGACATTTCCTTCTCTGTAACTCTCCAGCATTCCGCACCATAGAGAAGCACAGAAAGCACACAGCTCTGATATAATCTTAATTTTGTGCTTGTGCTGTATTGGGAGGACTTCCAGATGTTGTTTAGGCTAAAGAAGGCTGTTCTTGCCTTATTCATTCTGATGTTGATGTCTTTGCCTGCCCCGCCGTCTGGTGTTACTATGCTTCCTAGGTATTTAAGGTATCTGTCTGTACCAATTGCTGATTCCTTACTGATATGGGCTCAGGGTTGCTCACATTGAGCGTCATGACCTCAGACTTCTTTAAATTTATGTTCAAACCCACCTGCTGGCTAAACTTGTTAAGTCTATCCGTTTTTTCCTGGATATGTTGATGTGAATGTGCTAGTAGTGCAATGTCATCTGCATATTCCAGATCTTCCAGTGTAGAAAATGTTGTCCATCTTATTCCTCTTGGACTGCCCTCTGTTGTCTGGCGCATCACCCAGAATAGAAAGGTTAAAAATAGAGTGGTTGACAAGGGGCATCCCTGTCGTACTCCTGTCTTCACCTCAAAGGTTAGGTTGCTCTGTCCAACACTACACGTAAAGTTGGCATAGAGGCTTTTTATGATTGACACTATGCTGCTTGGAATTCCATAAGCCCTCAGTATTTTCCATAAACTGTCCCTATGTATGCTGTCAAAAGCCTTTTCAAAATCAACGAAATTAATGTAAAGCTGTCTTTGCCATTCTGAGCACTGCTCTATAATGTTCCTGAGAGTGAATATATGATCTACACATCTTCTATTCTTTCTAAATCCTGCTTGTTCCTTCCTCAGTTTGTGGTCTACTGCCTTTGAAATTCTCTGTATAATTATCCTGCCTAGTATTTTGCTGGGAACTGAGAGAAGAGTGATTCCTCTCCAATTATTGCAGTCTGCAAGATCTCCATTCTTGGGCAACTTGACAATTATTCCTTTGTTCCACTCTGATGGTGTTGTCCCCGTTTTCCAGACTTGTGCAAATAGTGGTTCTAATAGTTCTGCTGCTAGCTCAGGGTCTGTCTTAAATAGCTCTGCATTTAAGTTATCATGGCCCGGAGCTTTGCCGTTCTTTAACCCTTTGATTGCTGTGATGATTTCTTCTATTCGTGGAATGTCTGTATTCACATCTAGATCGTTTTCAGCTTCAGGAACATTCAGTTGTGTCTCTGGTGGTTCCTTGTTCAGAATTTCTCTGAAGTGCTCTGCCCATCTTGTTTCCTGTCCCTCTGCTGTCGTGATGAGATTACCTTGGTTATCTCTTACTAATGTAATATTGTTTGCACTTCGTTTTCCGCTGATGAATTTAGTTATTTTGTATACTGTGCTTTGTTCATTTCTCAGTGCTGCCTCCTCTGCCTGTCTTGCAAGATCGTCTAGGAAATTCCTTTTGTTGGCTCGGATTTGGCGTTTAACTTCCTTGTCCAGCTGACTGTACTGTTCGCTATATAGTTGCTTTAACCTGGGGGACTTCGCTTCTGTTTTCTTTCTTTTCATTTCCTTTCTCATCGTTATGGTGTTTAATGTTTCTGGTGTTATCCAGTCTTGCTTCTTCCTTTCCTGGAATCCCAAGCATGATTTGCTGCTTTCTTTGTATATTGTTGAAATGGTGTTGAAATTCTGGTCTACATCATCAGTCAATGTCTTTTCCTGACTTTTGGCAAATTGATATCGTTTCTTTATTTCGGCCGCAAAAGCTTTTCTGGTAAGGGAGTCCTTCAATTTGCTGATGTCAAACCTTTTCTGTGTAGTTACAGTTGGTGCAGCCCTTCTTAGTTTCACTTTCAGTTTTGCTACTACTAAATGGTGATCACTTCCCACATCTGCACCTCTTCTTACCTTCACATCTTGTAATGCATGTCTCCATCTACCGTTAACCATGATGTGGTCTATCTGGTTTCTGTCCCGACCATTTGGTGATTCCCATGTTAATTTGTGAATTTCTTTATGTGGGAAGAGTGTTCCTCCAATGACCAGGTTGTTAATGCTACAGAAACTTATTAGTTTATCCCCATTTTCATTTGCTCTTCCGCTGCCGCATTTCTCCATTGTTCTTTCATTACACTGACTAACAAAAAAAAACTTTTTTTTTCTTTCTCTAACATTTCTATGTTTTTCTGGTCAATTTTAATGCGCTGTTTTTAAATCTGCAAACCGTTTTTCTCTATCAGGTCGGGATCTCTAGAAATACGCAATTGAAGTTTTTTAACAACGCATACAGTATTACAACATCATTCGTACAAGAGGTATAACAGTTATGTAGGCTTGAATTTCTTTGCAGTCGACTTTCGTCGGTGAACGGCATGTGGTACATCGCGATGAAGCATCCAACAATAATCGGCAAGCATGGTCACACTCCACCGTTCTTGATAACGTGACTCCATTACGGCGATATCTTGATGGAATCGTTCTCCATGTTCGCCAAGGTTGTCAGGGAAAAAGTCAAGATGCGAATCGAGCAAATGGATTTTGAGGGACATGTTACAGCCCATAATTCTGTATGCATCTATGCACTGCTTAACAATATGCAACATAATCGACAGATTTGTGATTTCCCAGAAAGTTATCGACGATCGATTTGAATGCCATCCATGCGCGAAGTTCACTACCATGTAACAAGTTCTCGAATTGTTTGTCTGCAATAACTTTCCTAATCTGAGGTCCTACAAAGATACCTTCCTTTATCTTTGCATCGCTAACTTGCGGAAACTTTTCTCGAAGATAAGTGAAAGCTTTGCTCGTTTTATCTAACGCCTTTACACAATTCTTCATGAGCCCCAACTTTATATGTAACAGTGGTAAAATGAAGCTGTCTTTGTTAACTAATGGCTCGTGTATTACATTTTTATGCCCGAGCTGCATACGATCCCGGATAGGCCACACCTTTCTTGCATAATGTTCCTGTCTGTTGCGGCTGTCCCATTCACATCAGAAGCAACAAAATTTAGTATATCCAGTCTGCATGCCCGTGAGAATTGCAATGACCTTTAGGTCTCCACAAATCCGCCATTGGTAGTCATTGTACTTTATTTTTTCCAAACGTATAGCCATATTGTCATAAGTTTCTTTCATATGAACAGAGTAGGCGACTGGAATTGATGAAAATAAATTTCTGTTATGCAATAACACGGCTTTTAGACTAGTCTTGGAAGAATCAATGAAAAATCGCCATTCGTTGACTATGTGCTCATGACCGTTTACATCTTTGCAATAGCAAATGTCATCATCCATCTCAAAGTATTGAACAAGTTCTCTGTGTCTATGATGAAATTTAGATATCGGAGTATTGGGCGCTAAAAGATTCCATTCTTTGAGTCGCGAACCGAGTAATTCCGCTTGTCCTTTGGTAAGAGCGAGATCACGTATTAGATCTGAAAGTTCTGAATGGTTAATTAAGTAAACACCATCATTCACCGGTATGTAATCTGAGTCAGAATTAGTTTCTAAAGCAGGTAAACTATCACTTTCTGATGGTTCATTCACGTCCAGCGGATATTGTTCTGGTGGTACTTGGATCGGACACATGATTGGATCATGAGGCACTGGTTTCGAAACCGATTAAATATTTGGATAAACCACAGACTTTCTAGTTTTAAAAGTGAAACCATGGATATTTGTCAAGCAGAAGTAACAATCAGTAGTGTGATTTGTATGTTCACGCCATATTACTGGCACTCCAAAAGGCATCGACTTATGCTTCGGCGATTTTCGTAACCAACCTGCCAATGTATCGAACAAACTGCATTTGGCTTCCAAGATTTATTTGCATCATCAACTTTCGAATCGAAATAAAGTTCATATGCTTTCTTTAGTAATGGTGTAAAGTTTTTCTGGTCAACACGATCGGTAAAATATCCGCACACGTAACAGAACAGATCAGCCAAATTTCTACAACTTCTAGAAGCCATATTTTGCTCAGAATTATTTCAAAATATAGTAACTATTTGAAAAATCGCGTAACATATGTCATGCATCTTTTAGCAGTATAAAAAGTAGAATTATGTTGCTTTTTATTAATTTTTAATAAGTTATATAGTAAAAATGAAACGGAGCAAATAACGGTTTCCCAAAAATATATTTATTCAAAATATCTGAAGAACCCGATGTGATAGAGATAAACGGATTTCAGATTTGAAATCAGCGCAAGAAACTGACCTAAGAACACTTATTCTTATATAAGAAAGAAAAATGTTGTTTGTCAGTGTTATATGTATTGTGTGTACCAACTTTCGCATTGAGGTCTCCCATTACTATAACAAGATCATATCTAGGTGTTGTCATAAAATTAACAAGTGATACAACGTAAAAATATCTCCAAAGGATAAAATGTAAGGATAAAAACATAATGCGTAAGCTGCTGATAGTACATGATCGCCCTGACCGCGGGTCATCACCCTCCATAAAAATTGAACGGCGGATCAAAAGGAAAAAAATATGACTGAAAAAAATTGCGTGAGACTAGCAAGGCTAAGGAGACGCACTTGGTGGGGGGGGGGCGGCGGGGGGGGGGGGGGGGGGGGGGGGGCGGGGGGGGGGGGGGGGGGGGGGGAAACGGAGGAAAAAATTCACGTCCCCCAAATTGACACGAGGTACGGAAACGGACGCTTTTGCGATACCAAGCCTTTGATTTGAATTCAGCGGCTAAACGCAGATGCTTGAAATATTACAAAATTTAAAAAGTAACTTTTTCTTAATATTGATGTTAGGAATATAAAAATTAGATGGCCGGATGACCCATCTTGAGCAGTGAAATAATATACTTTTAATTTTACAGACGGATAGATAATAATGAAAATAATGACAAAAGACAGTGTTGTTCACAACAGCGAAAGACTGCATTGAATCAAAAGTGTCGCTATTTGCACAAAAAATCGCGACCTTGAGACGCAGGTGTTCAGATCTACTTAGCATGGAAGAGAAGGGATATTGGTGGGAGCTGTGTCTAAAAATAACGTTTAACGACAAAATTTTGGAGGGGAGAGAAAGGTTGGTTCAAAAATCAAGTACGTTTTGTGAAAACGCAAGTAGAGACGGACAGACTAACAGATAAAAATCCATACTTGACTGAAGCATGACTGAAATGACTTTAGTGTAGGAAATTTGAATTTAAAAAAACCAAGGCATTGATTGGCCACAGACAATCATATTATCCGCGCTCAGACGAGCTTTTTTGCCATTCCTCAATAGTTGTCCAGTGATAGACACAGTAAATTTCAAGTGTGGTGATTTCCAAATGAAATAAATTGAAATAAGTTCAGGGACGCCATACTATAGCCAGCAGCTCAGCTGAGTTTTGCTAGCATTTCTGTGTTCTTTATTCATAATCTGAGCTGTGAGTTCGATCTTGACACTAAGGTGGTGTCAAATGCTGATTAATAATTGAAGTGAGGACCCGTGCAGTGTACATTTCGGCAGAACATCTTTGTATTGCTCAAGCACGGAGAGGTGGGGCCATCATATTCCAGCACCAGAACAAATCTGGCAAAGTTAAGTAGGCTAGCTGGCCTGCTGAACTTACACCAACTTCATAAAACTAGCACCCAAGAGAATTTACTACTGAAGCATCCCATTTCCTTCCATCTTTAATGGACAATGTTTTTGTAGGCATAAACAGGGAGGGATGAAGCCACCCCAACAGCACATCCATTCATAGTTTTCCCAGGAAAATTAACATTACGAACAGTAATACTATAATTAATCTTGAAGATTGCATATGTAAACATCTTTCATTTAACATGCCCTTTATTCATGCCATTCATTCATAAATTTCAAAATCTTTGCATAAGTTCTGGCCAAAATAAAACCTTGGTTCAGAACAAATAAATTTAAAAAAAGATTTTCTATTCTAAATTTAACCAGCTGAATTTAGTTCATTGTATTATAAATTTTATTGATAGTATTAGACTTAATTAATATCTGTGTGTGTTTTGTATGTCCATACAACACATTGCATTCAGTACCCTAGATTTTAACGTAGCCACATTCATTAGTAAAAAAAAAAGATATGTGTGAGGTCATAAAGTGGTAGCACGAAAGGGCCTTCTGTATATTCACAGCTACAATTATCTCAGGAGCCTTCACAGCTGACCTCACGCATCACACTAGGTGATAACACCACCATACAATACCATCAAAATCCACTAACATATATTGGGGTCTTGTCCAGGGATAATTAGCATAAACAGTAATATAAGGATCTCCTGGTGGGAGAAATAAAATTAGGGGAACAAAATTGTAAAATTCCCTTAAAATTAAAAGTGTCCCTTTAAATTAAAAGGGCAATTAGAAGTTGGTGAATCTTCACAGCCAGTAATAATTAATTAGTTAACTGGTTAGTTAGAATTAGTTAGACTATAGTCATAAGAAGTACTTAGTGTATTTACTGGTTAGAGATTTATCTTGTATATTATTATATTGTCTAAAAAGTATGGCGGAGCTAGCAAAATTCCGATCAGCTGCTGTGCTGACCGCAAAGGAGATGGGAATGGATGGTCAGATTTTAATTCAATACGTAACGGCTGAATGTGATAAATATATTGAAAGGGAAGATAGAAAGGTAGCTGAAGAGAAGAGGTTACAAATTGAGGCGGATAGAGAAATTAAGAGGCTGATTGATGGAGCCGCGGTAGCATAGTGGTTAGTGCACTGGCTTCCTAGCGCAGTGGTCTATGGTTCGATCCCCAGATGAGGCGGAAAATTTTTAGGCCACAAACGGCTCCTGGGTCGACCCAGCCCCCAAATGGGTACCAGAGCTACTCTGGGAAGGTTAAGGCGGCCGGCGTGATGCCGACCACATCACCCCTCGTGTGCCGACGGTCAAGATAATATGGGCCTAACACCATATTCCCAATGTGCCTCAATGGGCGTGTAACGGGTTCCTTTACCTTTTTTTAGATTGAGGCAGAAGACAAACGACAGCAAAGGGAGGCAGAAGAAAAAAGATTGACTGCCGAAAGGGAGGCAGAAGATAGAAGGTTGCAAAGGGAGCACGAATTACGACTAAGGGAGCTGGAATTACAAGGCCAGGCTCCTGAAAATGGTGCCAGCCCTTTTGCCTCAGATGCTACGCCCAGTCTGGGAGCCTCAAACTCAGCTATGGGGTTTCATTTAGACCATTTTGTTGAAAAAGACGATGACATAGAGGGGTACCTAGGACGTTTTGAGTTATTAGCTACTACATATGGGTTAGAGAGAGAGAGGTGGAGTTTAAAGTTATCACAAGGACTGAGAGGTACTTCTTATGAAGTCTTTGCTAAAATGAACAGGGAAGACCAAGACAATTATGACATGTTAAAGCAGGCTTTGTTATTAAGGTACGAGAAGAATGGTGAATTTTATCGTAAGAAATTTAGAAATGCCAAACTGTTGTCTGGGGAGACATACCACCAATTCTCTGCTAGACTGGAAACCTATTTGGAGAAATGGACTGCTCTGGGGAAGACCCAAGATCTTAAAGAAATGATCATGATTGAGCAATTGAGAGAGTCCATGGCTCCAGACATGAGAAAATTTCTCATGGAACAAGGTGCAGAGAAGTTGGGAGAGGTTTTAAATGTCGCTGAGAGGTATCAGGCAGCCCAGGCAGAGGTAAGTGGTGCTAAAAAGAAGCACATAGACAATTTTAAAGCTCCACAGCAATTTAATAAATTTGATAATAGAGAGCAGGAAAATAAAGGTAGGACAAACTTTGAGCGGCCAAGAAATGACTATCGCGACAGAAACTCACAGTTCAATGACCAAAAGTTCAATGAAAGAAAACCGTTGAACCAAGGAAAAAGATGGTGTAAATGGTGCAAGAAGGATAACCATAACACCGAATTTTGTAGAAGGAAACCTTCAAACATTGCTGCAATGAAGTCGGGGACGCAAAGATTAAAGGTTAATCCGAATGGACAACAGGAACCTTATCACCCCCCAGTTTGTGAGGATGTTATTTGTAATGGGGCCACCATAAGGTGCCTTTATGATACAGGTTTGGATTATGATTCAGTTGTGAAGTCTAGCCTAGTGGACCCAAGTCAGTATACCACAGAAACAGTGGAAATACAAGGGGCGACCAAGGACATACCACTCATGACACTTCCCATCGCAAGGATAACGGTGAAAACTCGCTATGTGGAAGGAGAAATCAGAGCAGCAGTGATAGATGAACCAATCTACCCTCTGATATTGGGGTGTAGATACGTCTTCTTGGGGAATCCCGAGAAACCTGTGATCATGGCGACAGTGCAGACCAGGTCACAGAAGAAGGAGGAAGAAGGTGAACCTATAAATGCTCATCCAGAGGAGATGAGAAAGGCGCAGGCTGAGGATAGGACACTCAAGCCATGTTTTAAAAAATTGCCCAAATGCCACACACCTCCGAGCAAGGGGGAATATTTCATGAAGAATAGATTATTATACAGGAAGACAGGAACTAGATCCACTGGTCACGGACAGTTAGTTCTTCCCAAGATATATAGGGCAAACTTAATAAGGAGCTTACATGTTGGAAAAGATGGTGACCATGAGAAAGTCGGTACCATCTGCCAAAGATTGCTCGAAAATACTATTGGCCCGACGTAAATGTCGATGTTGAAAACTTTGTAGAAGCATGTGGCGTATTTCATGAGGGAACACCCACAAAGGGAAAATATGTGCAGGACCTAGAAACGCCACGGGGCAACTTTAGGCCTGAAAGGAAAACTAATTATACTTGGGTAGACAAAATTGAATGGGAGCCCCCTTTTCACACCCAGTCTTCACTTGAATGGATTAACATGGCCACTATGCGAAGAGTACAAAGAAGAAATTTTACCCAGGATAAGATGACAATCCCTCGGTCAGACTTATATAAACTGGAAGAACAGACGAGAGAGCGAAGATCTCTCATAAGCAATCTAAAGTGGGGAGACAAACCCCAGAAAAAAATTGGTAGTGGTCGATTTGTGAGTGATGATTCTAGGAAGAAAAGTCCTCATTATAAAGCTTCTAAGGGACGGGACCCGATGGGTTCCATGAAAAATAAGTATGATAAATTAAAGATCCAGATGTAACTTTATTAAGGACCTGGACGGATGAGAAGGCGGAAGAACCTGTTACCTCATCTTATCAATACGTGAACGAACTGACCACTCGTTTGAAAGCTGGATGGAAACTGGCAAATGATAATTTGAAACAAGCCAGGAAGAAACATGCAGCATATTTTAATAGGAAGGCAAAGGACCGAGAACTAGCTGTGGGAGAGAAGGTGCTTCTTCTACTACCCGGTAGCCAGAATAAATTACAAATTGGTTGGCAAGGTCCATATACGGTTCTAGAGAAGGTGTCTAGAACAAACTATAAAATTGACAAAAAGGGGAAAGAGAAAGTTTATCATGTAAACTTATTAAAGAAGTATCTGGACAGACCACTCCAGGAAAGCACCCCCTTATTGACCTTGGCTATTGCAACCCAGATGCAAAAGGAACCACTCACCTCACATGAATACCCATTACATCCTTGTGAAACAGCAGCACAGGTAAAAGTCAGTAAGCACCTGACTAAAAACCAGAGGGAGAGAGTTCAACAGGTTCTGGAGGAACACACAGATGTACTAACAGATAAACCAGGCCATACAAATTTGCTACAGTATGACATGAAACTGGTAGACTCAAACCCAATCTGTATGAGAGCCTATTCTATTCCGTTTGCGAAGGAGAAGGCATTGAAGGAAGAAATAGATTATTTGCTGAAGGAGGGGATTATTTCGCACAGTGAATCATCTTTTAGTTCTAGTGTCGTTTTGTTGAGAAAACCGTCTGGGGAACACAGACTGTGCATAGATTACAGGAAACTGAATGCTGTCACAGAAGGACAAGTGGATCCATTACCAGACACAAAACAGTTATTTGCCAGACTGAACAAGGCAAAATACTTTTCAAAGGTGGATCTTAGTAAAGGCTATTACCAGATCCCAGTGAAGCCTGAAGTGAGACCTTATTTGGCTTTTAGCACTTCGGATGGACATTATGAATTCAATATGCTACCATTTGGACTGAAAAATGCTCCGAGTGTATTTTCAAGGATGATGCGCAAATTGTTGGATCCCCTGAATAACCCATGTATCACGAATTTCATGGATGATATTCTCGTCGCCACAGAGACATTTGAAGAACACATTGAAGCTCTAGAAATGTTATTTAATAGACTTCGGGAGGCGAACTTAACTGCTAGGCCAACAAAATGTTGTATTGGATGCAAAGAGTTGGAATTCTTGGGACACACTGTATATCAGGGTAACATGACCCCTGACCCCAAGAACTTGGAAAAACTGCAGAGAGCACCTAGACCACAAACAAAAAAGGACGTGCGATCATTCGTGTCGTTATGCGGATTTTATCAGAAATACATCAAAAATTTTAACGCTATTTGTGCTCCTCTGACTGATCTGACTCGCAAGGGACTTCCAGATAAAATTATTTGGACTGCACAATGTGAACTAGCGTTCCAAGAGTTAAAGGAAAAACTCACTAGCAGGCCTATTCTCAAACTGCCTGATTTGACACAGGACTTTGTCTTAAGAACCGATGCAAGTAATGTAGGACTCGGAGGGGCTTTGTTGCAAAGATCATCTTCACCTGATGGGGAACTGAAACCAGTCGCTTATGCAAGCCGCAAATTGAATAAGGCGGAACAAGGATACTCCACAAGCGAAAAAGAATGTTTAGCGTTAATCTGGGCAATAAAGAAGTTTCAAATCTTTCTGTATGGTAGGACTTTTGTGGTGGAGACGGATCATCAGCCTCTCGTATTCTTATCTCAGGCTAAGCATGAAAACGCAAGATTGCTGAGGTGGTCTTTATTACTTCAACCTTATCAGTTTAGTATCCAATATATCCCAGGCAAATTGAATGTCGGTGCAGATTTCCTCAGTCGGCACCCCTGTGATCAAAATTAGAGTAATGGCAGACGTGAGGAGAGATTTTATCTATGTGTATCACTGGTTTTAGAACTTGCCGTAGGCATGTTTTCAAGTGGGGAGATGTGTCATAAAATTAACAAGTGATGCAACGTAAAAATATCTCCAAAGGATAAAATGTAAGGATAAAAACATAATGCGTAAGCTGCTGATAGTACATGATCGCCCTGACCGCGGGTCATCACCCTCCATAAAAATTGAACGGCGGATCAAAAGGAAAAAAATATGACTGAAAAAAATTGCGTGAGACTAGCAAGGCTAAGGAGACGCACTTGGGGGGGGGGGGGGAACGGAGGAAAAAATTCACGTCCCCCAAATTGACACGAGGTACGGAAACGGACGCTTTTGCGATACCAAGCCTTTGATTTGAATTCAGTGGCTAAACGCAGATGCTTGAAATATTACAAAATTTAAAAAGTAACTTTTTCTTAATATTGATGTTAGGAATATAAAAATTAGATGGCCGGATGACCCATCTTGAGCAGTGAAATAATATACTTTTAATTTTACAGACGGATAGATAATAATGAAAATAATGACAAAAGACAGTGTTGTTCACAACAGCGAAAGACTGCATTGAATCAAAAGTGTCGCTATTTGCACAAAAAATCGCGACCTTGAGACGCAGGTGTTCAGATCTACTTAGCATGGAAGAGAAGGGATATTGGTGGGAGCTGTGTCTAAAAATAACTTTTAACGACAAAATTTTGGAGGGGAGAGAAAGGTTGGTTCAAAAATCAAGTACGTTTTGTGAAAACGCAAGTAGAGACGGACAGACTAACAGATAAAAATCCATACTTGACTGAAGCATGACTGAAATGACTTTAGTGTAGGAAATTTGAATTTAAAAAAACCAAGGCATTGATTGGCCACAGACAATCATATTATCCGCGCTCAGACGAGCTTTTTTGCCATTCCTCAATAGTTGTCCAGTGATAGACACAGTAAATTTCAAGTGTGGTGATTTCCAAATGAAATAAATTGAAATAAGTTCAGGGACGCCATACTATAGCCAGCAGCTCAGCTGAGTTTTGCTAGCATTTCTGTGTTCTTTATTCATAATCTGAGCTGTGAGTTCGATCTTGACACTAAGGTGGTGTCAAATGCTGATTAATAATTGAAGTGAGGACCCGTGCAGTGTACATTTCGGCAGAACATCTTTGTATTGCTCAAGCACGGAGAGGTGGGGCCATCATATTCCAGCACCAGAACAAATCTGGCAAAGTTAAGTAGGCTAGCTGGCCTGCTGAACTTACACCAACTTCATAAAACTAGCACCCAAGAGAATTTACTACTGAAGCATCCCATTTCCTTCCATCTTTAATGGACAATGTTTTTGTAGGCATAAACAGGGAGGGATGAAGCCACCCCAACAGCACATCCATTCATAGTTTTCCCAGGAAAATTAACATTACGAACAGTAATACTATAATTAATCTTGAAGATTGCATATGTAAACATCTTTCATTTAACATGCCCTTTATTCATGCCATTCATTCATAAATTTCAAAATCTTTGCATAAGTTCTGGCCAAAATAAAACCTTGGTTCAGAACAAATAAATTTAAAAAAAGATTTTCTATTCTAAATTTAACCAGCTGAATTTAGTTCATTGTGTTATAAATTTTATTGATAGTATTAGACTTAATTAATATCTGTGTGTGTTTGTATATGTCCATACAACACATTGCATTCAGTACCCTAGATTTTAACGTAGCCACATTCATTAGTAAAAAAAAAAAGATATGTGTGAGGTCATAAAGTGGTAGCACGAAAGGGCCTTTTGTATATTCACAGCTACAATTATCTCAGGAGCCTTCACAGCTGACCTCACGCATCACACTAGGTGATAACACCACCATACAATACCATCAAAATCCACTACAGGTGTGTCTTCCATTTCTTTCTGCAGTTGTTGATAGAATTCATCCTTGACCTCCTCATCGCTATCATTCGTTGGTGCGTAGCATTTTATTATTGTAGTGTTGGTGAATCTCCCTCTCAATCTTAATCTTATCAGTCTGTTGTTGATGGGTTTCCATTCCAGTAATGTCCTTTCTATTCCTTTCTGTAGAATAATGGCTACGCCTTCATTGTGCTGTCCATCCTCTCTTCCAGAGTAAAGTACTGTTTCTCCTGTTGCTGTTTTAACTTTTCCTGCCCCTGTCCATCTGCTCTCGCTTATCCCTAGAATGTGTAACCTATAGTTTCTCATTTCTGCCGTGACCTGTCTTAGTTTACCTGTCTCGTACATTGTCCTGACATTCCAAAAACCTATTCTTGTATCCTGTTTTGCGGTCAGGACATCCGTTTTCATGTCAGTGGCTTCCTTTCGGCTTTCACCACTGACAGTCATACGAGCCACAAACTCCGAATGTCCATCCCGCAGCAAAGTGTTTCCATTTATTGTTGTTTCCGTAACGTGCGATTTTTTTTTACATAGACAGGGGTGTCAGCCCTATGCTAAAACCCCCAACCTGGAGGACCAGGGTACCAGCTTTTGTCTGACCCCTACCCACTCAGACCAGTCCAGCTTGGTTGAACCTACCAGGAGTAAAACTCCCACTTGGCATAGCTCTGGGGATTGTCAGGGTACGCAAGCTGCCATACCGCTACAAGGTATAGGTACCATTGATGGCAGAGATCCACGCCTACTTTACATTTATACAGATCCACGATATTTTTACATTCTCGTTATAGTGGTGGATAGAACTGACGTTATAGAGTTTGATATAAACTGGCGTTACAGCGGTTACATTCATATAGATCCACGCCAAGTTTATATTCATACAGTTCCTCGCCTTCTTTACATTTATACAGATCCATGCTAAATCTACATTCATACAGATCCACGGAGCATCCCACTGATAGAGTGTTTAGAACGTTAGAGTGTCGCTGCAAACGTGCCAGGTTCGAATCGAGGTACCGACACGCTCCAGTTTACCCAGTTGTAAATGGGTACCTGACTTTGAATCAGGGAAGGAAAAGGCAGCGAGGAAAAGAACTGGTCACCCCACCTCTCAATGCTGGACCTAGTGTGATGAAGTCTCTAACACTTCACTTCCCTACAGCATTATCTGTTATGGAACTACTTTTACCTATCCATGGTAAATTTACATTCAAACAGATCCACGGCAAATGTACATTGATACATATCTGTCACAGCGTTCTTTCGCCGTGCATTTTATGTCTTGTGTTCGTTGAGGGGCCAGTCGGGAAGGCCGAGGTAAGCCGAAGCGGCGGGTCATGTGACTACCGTAAGTCGGCGGAAAAGGCGCAAAATTAGTCAGTGAGAAGTTAGCCTCTGTCCGGGAAGGACATGTTTGTTTTCCCTTTTGCCAGCGAGATCGCTGTGTGTTCGATATTGGAATACTGTAAACTGAGGGCCTGCCATGTTATCGGATCTTGGTGATAATTACGTGGTTAAGTCTAGAGTAGTGAAGTTTCTAGATCGCATTGTCTACAGGCCGTAGTTTGATAATTTGTCGATAATTTTGAGTGTGTCATTGTCATAGCTTTTGCCGCTCGGGTGAGCGATATTCATAGCAGTCATTTGTGGTACAGTTTGTACCTTCATGTGTGGAGGTGATAGTTTAAGTTGCTGAGGCAGGTTTACAGTTGTTTTCTCATTATTGTATTTGATGCGTTTGATGGCCGTGTGAGGCCTTATTGTGTGTGTATATTTATTAAAGGGAAGTACCAGTTAAAGGTGTTTATTACTTTTGTCAGTCATTGTTGTTTGGTCATACCCTTAGGAGGGCGAGCATATAGTTGATATTATAAACCCACACAGCAGCGGTGTAACCTGTGGAGTGTTCTCCATGATAAGTGGTTCCTGACAATATCCATGACGAATTTACACTCATTCAGATGGAAGCCTAGTTTACACTTACTCAAATCCACCCTTAGATAACCTTTGTGATAGGAAATGGTGTGTTGGAAATTATGGTTTTGAAAATTTGCATGGGCTGATATTAATGGGATGCACTACAGTGAAAACTAACTTTTGTTCTAATAATATTTTCACACTTTTTATATACTCAATGGACACAGTGCGTATCCATGAAACAAATTCTACAGTTTATTTTGTTAAAAAACATGTGGTTACCATGGTAACCAAAAAACATCCGCCATATTGGATTTTAAACCAATTTTCAAGAGCAAAAAACATATGTTTCCCATTGACCACATTTTATCAAATTGCATACAACGCATGTTGTGACTGACAATTGAAACAATTGTTCACATGCTTTTTTTTGATAAGTTTAAAATTCTATTTTTAATGACTTTTTAAAAAAATACACTATATTTGTATGAAAAAAAATTAAAAAACAAATAATTACAAAAATATATCAAAGCAAATTACCAAAATATCAAAAAAAGCATGTGATCATTTAAAGATATATATCTGTACTATATGCATACCACATTTGAGACTGATCTGTTAGATAGGGTGTTAGTTTTTAAATTTTCTGTTAATAAAATGTTAATTGTAAGAAAAATGCTTTTCACTCACCGAGTGCCTAGTCCTGTCCAATATACTCCATTCTGGGGGGTTGAATGTGTTAAAAATTGTCCAGCACTATATGCTGCACCTCCTTCAGCTTCCTGCAGCTCCTCCTCTCGCCTTTGTCTTGCCTCTTGCCTAATTTTTCTTCTTTGTAAAAGTTTGTCAGCCTCATATTTCTGGCTGTTGGCCAGACGTTTCCTTAATCGCACCTGTCTAAGGCGTTTCGAGTTTGTTCCAGATGCTTGGCCATACAGCCTTTTTATTTCTGCACTGGCTGATGGACCAAAGTTGAACTCTCCAATGGCCACAAGGATACTGAATTTGACTTTTTTCAAAGACACAAATTTTCACTTGCTGCAACGACCCCATATAACATTGTGGAGGCTTTCATTTGCATTTTGAGTTGCACCTAGCTAACACTACATGAGCAGATGCTGATCAGTAAGACGCTCATAAATAAGGTCTAAGTGCTTATGGAGCAGGTTGTAGTCTAGCGGAGTATGAACTTGGGTCTCCTGGGATCTGGCAGCTTCTCCTTTGTCCATGGAAGCCTGATAGAAACACCAGGAGTCTTTGCCTGGCGGACAAAAATTATGTTGGGGTTTGTCGTTTGTCGAATACCCATGGTAGAGAGAAGCCATGATGGCTTGTTTCATCTCTGGGGCTGTACTATGCTTGCGGATGGCCCTGGTGTAGTAAATACACAGTTTTCGTCTTGCATTTTGGGTCAGACGACCATGGCCATTTCCCCCAAGGGTGACCTTTTGTTTCCTGCAGTCAGTAATAAGTGTCCTCAGTGTGGTGCCTAATCGCTTTGCGACATAGTTGACGCACTCTTCTTTGTTATGTCAACTTCTGGACCATACGGTGTGATGTCGCAGAGTCTGTTGTAGGCCTTGGAATCGCCATCTGATAGCAAAACAGTGTAGCGTAGTGTTGCGTGCTTTTTACATAGTGGGCAGTCTCTGGTCCTGCCAGTGTTAAAAGTCTACGCACCATTCTTGATATAGTTTATTATTTGTGCGTTCGATTTATTCACGCACGGGCGTGCACAATGCAGAGTGTGAGCTGCTCTTGGCGCACGGGTTACCTAGTTTAGAGAGATATGACGTCAGGATCTTGTAAGGGCAAGTCGGACTTACTGTCCGTGTGTTGATATTTTATTCTTTACAATTCTGTGGAAGAATTGTTAATGGAGGATGGTTGGTCTTCATGTAGAAGCCAACATCCATTTCGATACGTGAGTTTTTGAGCCCTCGTTTTATTAATATGTTAATGGTTAAGTGAAATGGCTACTCATCGCTGGAGTCTAGCGGGAATCCATATTTGCTGGGTTTCTAGAATGGAACAGCGGAGTTCTTAGCCTCACTTAGATCTAGCGTAGTGGAAATTCCTACGAGCGAAGAATGTATTTTGATCGTATTTTGAATATTATATTCCGTAATGCCAACGTCAAGGTCTTGGCATATTGCAGAGAGGTTAGCCAAAGGCAGTCTATAACCTATTTGTATTTTTGATGTATAACTGCATGGATCTTATCAACTGTGTAAAGTATTGTAATGAGGAAGTCTTGGATTAAGACATGTTTTGAATGGAAACGTCATTCATCAGTATGAAGTTATTCACTATGTCAAATGTCCTTGAAGAAGGTCAACGGACATGACCTTAACGTCCCACAGACAGTAACATTTAGGGAACTCAAATCACTTGGGTAGAAAAGGACTTTGTTTGTAATGGATCTGCAGGGATATATAAATATTACCAGAAATGTACATTGTATCAGAATATCACCACCATGCATAATTGTTGAGCGTCCACATCAAAACGATGTATCGTCTTGGTGAACGTCTTCTGTACCACGTAAATAAATTGTATGAACTTTTTACCAACGAGTTGAGTACAGTCCAGTATTGGCCAATTTGCCTACCACTCGTTGGAGTTTTGTTGACAAGCTCTTTTGTCATTTTTTCATTGAACATTCGCGTCACGATGCTAGTACCCTGGTACACCTACCACTAGCTAACCAGTAACCTGAAAAGAGCTCAACACGTAGCTTGTGATTTGCCACTGAACGAAGCCAGAGAACATCACAGGCTTTTACTTCCATCATTCCGGCTGACCCTTTGTAATTACGGCAGCAGTCCTTCTGATGCTCTGCTGTCCATTGTTTAAATTTGTCAGTCTGATTTTTCAGTTGCCACTGTCCAGTATTCTTGCAGGTGTGACAGAAGGAAGACATAACGTGCGTATCGATGACCATGCCAGTGAAGATGTCGATAACACTGCCAGCACCTATCAGTGACTTATGACCTCTAGTGAGCCATGTTGCATCAAAGCTGACAGCGATGTCAATGACTTCTTTTTTTATATTAATGGTACGATGCTGACTCTTAGCATGTTCAGCTCGGACGATGCTGACGGCACGTTGAAATACTGTAGAGTTGTGCATGGTATCCAAATGATCAAAAATTTGATCTGCATATTTCTGTACGTAGGTTTAGCACAGACAGTGTTATGAGAAGCACCTTTCTTTATCGCGCTCAAGTTCATTTTTATATCAGATCGACTTGGGCCAGCGTTGAAAGGCACTATTGGATCAACTTAGAATTTATAATAAAGGGAGATAAAATTATGACTTGTTGATTTGTGGGCAAAGGGTGCAAAATCCGTAATTGCACTCCTTGAGAAAAGGTCGTGGTTTTTAGTTAAGTTCTCTCCCAAGTGTTGAAGTTACTGGGATATGGCAAGTGATATTAAGGGGTGTCATTCAAACAACATGCCAATGAGTTGGTTGATTCTGTGATGATAGAATTAATTACTGTTGTCTAGCTCCTTAATCGCTTGGTACGCCAGCATGATAGTTAGCATAGCTGATTCAGCAGTCCAGAGACAGTTTTCGCAAGGTTCAAGAAGGCGTGCAAGTGTTTTCAAGATTCACAAGATGACCAGGTATGATGAACTGTTTTGAAATCATAAGAAGACATTAGACAGCAGCTAGCCATTATAAGTGTAACCGATAGACAGTTTTGGTAGAAATTATCATCCCTGGCGGTTTAGGCCAATCTTATCATAAAGATACACCAAGTGATCACACAAAGATTCGAAGTTAGAACATTGTGAAGATAGAAGTACAACAGAGCAAATAGAGCAGAACTATAAACGTTGAGTACTAAGATAAAACACCATGGCAGTAAACGTTAAATGACATCAGTGGTTCTCAAGCCATTACCACTTTGACTATCAGAGTCAGTGGATAAATAAAAGCAGTGATAGTGCTTGAAAGAATATAAGGAGAATGCAGGGACGATGCGTTAGAATTCTCATCATGAAATGAATTATTTTCTTTGCTGTATAAGAGTTACCAGCCTCAAGAGGAAGATAGGACAGAACATCACTTTTAAACTGTTGCTGAATTCATAGATGTAAATAAACCTCATGTTACGTTCGCTGCTGTTGGCGTGAAGTGTGTTACCAGCTATTTAATCATCAACCATCTGTTTTGTCTAGTTGTTGTAGTCATCACAAGTTTAGTCTGAAGTACTTAACATCATCATCCACAACTACCTACTGTTTAGGGCAGTGATGCGAACCACTATACACACCATCATCACACGCACGGCCACACATTCATACAGATCCACGCTTAATTTACATTCACACAGACCCACGCTTAACTTACAGTCATACATATCGAAAAATATTGTATAATCACACAGGCCCACACTTACTCTGAGTCCATAACCTCTGGTAAAGATATATACGACCGTACAATTTGCAGGAAGAATGAATGAAGTATTGCTTATTGTCATCAAATGCAGGTTAGATTATTTCGTATACACAGTGTTTGATAATGCTGACGTTAATTATGGTGGCATAGATGTTTGAGGCAGTGAAAAGAAAGACACAAGACAAGAGCGTAATCTCACTACATTCTGTACTCGTCAACGCCCACCAACTGCTCGTTGAAAAGCACTCATTTAGGGTTCAAATAATTATATACCGCTAATAGTATTTAGTGTCAGCGTTTTATCTCCCATTTGGAATCAAAGAAAGGTGTCACAATCATACATCGTGTTCCAGATTCAAACAAAAACTGTTTGAATGGGGTGGTTACACATTCCCTATTACAGAAATCGTAAATAAAATATTTGGACTTTCATAACAAATAATATAACCAAAAAAAAAAAAACCATACAGGCTAATTAATAATGTTTGTCTGTCGCTAGATAATGATTTTGGCGCGCTTGATGTATCTGTATTGTGAATATTAAGTGGGATATGATACAGGTAGCTGTCAATACTGAACGCGTGAAAAGAGCAGGGCAGAGAAAGTAAATATATCGGGGAGTAATGGATATCTGTAACACTTCCCGGGAGACGGACCAACTGTGAGTATGAAAACTGCCTCCAGTTATAGGTAAAGAGACAGAAAGACATCCACACACCCACAACTAACATCAAACACGCACACACACAAGCACATATATCTATATATATATATATATATATATATATATATATATATATATATATATATATATATATATATATATATATATATATATATATTTGTATATATAAATATGTATGTGTATATATATATATATATATATATATATATATATATATATATATATATATATATATATATATATATATATATATATATATATATATATATATATATATAGATAGATAGATAGATAGATAGATAGATAGATAGACAGATAGATAGATAGATAGATAGATAGATAGATAGATAGATAGATAAATAGATAGATAGATAGAAACGATTGATAAGGCCAGATGTGCCCAGAATAGTCGATATCCACGGGGTCGATAAACCCAAGATGTTCGATCGGGAGTAGATTAAACTTGTGGAGTCAGAAGTTGACAATAAATTAAGAAATAAAAATGCCTATGGTGACTCAGTTTTACATCCGGATATACTTCTATACCCCACGTTTTGTGCAGTATTTGAGCCGTTTTTACTAACATCCACAACTTCGTACAAGTCAGAGCTACGCAAGTGTAGTTTCATCAAATGAAAAGAGTGGTAACAATGACCTCATAATCAGACCACAAAGTCTTTTATATTTATATTTTATATTTTATATATGAGAAACTGTTTGGAGATGTCGGGAACCTTGAGTTGCCTGCTGCCTTTATTAGAGTCATAAATGTGGAAGTCTGAAGGCGAACGAGGAAGAAGAAGAAGAAGAAATATTTGGACTAGCGCCCTAATATAACCAACGGACAATATGTCTAGGTTGAACGGGTTGCGCTCAAACCAGGCAAACTCCTATTTAAAAAAAACACATGACTAATCTTCAACTGAAAATCAAAAATCAATGTCCTTTCTTAAAGCCCAACAGCTGAATCCTGCCCATTAATGAATTTAAGCAGTTCAATAAAAAGGTCATGTTAATTTATTATGCTTTTATAATCACTTTCTTATGTTATTTATTTTAGTTTTCTTTTTACTAGGGGTCGATAAAAGTGTAATTATTCCATGGAGGGGGTCTGGACTAAAGAGGTTTGAGAACCCCTGGACGAGGCACTGAAAACTCTGACCGCTAATGTAGTGTAGCTACTAAATATTCTCATGATTATACGATTTGACCATTACACATTCTAACCCCCGTATTCCGACCGCTGTATTCTCTTTTAACTAGGTATTCACACCACTGTATTCTCTATTAACTAAGTATTCACACCACTGTATTCTCAATTCAATACATATTGTGACCTATGTATTCTCTATTAACTAGACATTAGGACCATATGTCACGAATGAATTCCGTAACTGGTGTGTGATTTGACTTGTGTATGCTCTTACTGCAGCGTTACAAGAGTGCTACATCTTATAGACTGACGTATGCTACAACTATATATATATATATGATCTGGTTGATACCTCGACCACACCATACCCTGATTAAAGTATTCCCTCACTGATATACGCTTGATTAAAGAATAATCTGGCTTCCGAATTCTCTGATTTCATGTACACCTGGTTGTATGATGTACCTGCAGTAACTACGGCTGATATAGTCATATGGGGGGATTACTTGCAGGTAGGGATTATGTCATGTATCACCAGCTTTAATATATGGTATATTGTTTATTCAGCTTAAAAATGAACATGCAGAATGAAAAAGCAGAGTTAAAGGAAAACAAAAAAACAAATAGCTGTAACAAATGCTTTAAAACTTCAACAGCAGCAACACAAAAGTGGAATTATACAAATTATCGACATTAGCTACTAGTTCCACTGTAGCTTAAAGAGGGATGGTCATCAGAAAGAAACTACGACAAGTACACGAACTACAGTTGACAAAAACAAACTCTTAAAACACAGGAACGACGATTGCAACATCGCACACTTACACAAAGCTAGCTTTCGTCAAACTGTGAAAGAATTTACGCTGGCAAGTAAAACAAAAAACAAAACCCACACATAAACAGGAGAGAGATTTGTATTCATTAGATGCGGACAAATTGGTACGCACGGACGTTTTGATCGCTTCTAGCCTTCTCTATGCCACTAATCGAAACACCCTCAGACTACAAGTTTGGAAGAGTGTGAAAGAAATGCAAGAAAGCCAGCATAGAACCGCAGAGAGAAAGTGGCTTAGCGTAAAGGGAGAAACAGAGTGGCTTGTGAGGAAAAGTACTTACAGCTGAGAAGAACAAATGAGGATAGAATTGCGCCACTAACTTGTTCTTGTTAAATAACAGAAAAAAACCACAAGCGTGAATACACGTGAAAAACAAAACAAGTTTGTTTCTATGTATTCATCATCATTGTCGTCCGTTGTGTTCCTTGTGGAACATGGAACTACCACTACAGCTGTTCCACATGTTCTTGCAGCGGTCGTTTCTGTGGCAATTAGTTTTACTTAATGAGGTTACAGTCCCATAAAAACACCATATTAATTTGTCCTGTACGACATTCATGAGGATGCATTAGTTCTATTCTTTAAAAAAAAAAGGTTTTACATCGGTAAATCCGTGACACGCCCACGACAACAATTAACAAAAGTTTGAGCATTTATATATGTGCAAGGCGAGCTTAGTAACTTGGAATGGGGGAGGGGGGGGGGCTGGGCAATTTTGGCTATTTTTTTATTGGGGGGATGGGGTGGGGCTGCTCCATCAATGTTGATATTGGCATACTTTGTAGCGCTTTTCTGATTCAAAACATTGACGTATTTGCACCATTATCTGCGGTAAAAAATAATGAAAACAGATAGCTAGTCTACCATGATAAAGGATAAAGATTCGGAGAAAGTTACAACCACTAGGTTTTCGTTAGGTACTGTCACAAAATGACCGTGATATTCATTTTATCGTGTTCTACTTGTTTTCCTCTCCATATTGTACCTTCCTTTTATTTCTTCCTAGCCCGTATTTTCTCTATGTTTGAACGCATGACTCAGGTTTCATATTGTTATTTCGCATGATCTTTCCTGGATAGAGATAACGTAAACAAACCCAGCTAGGAGAAGACAGATGGGTATGCCTTCTTCTTCTTCCGTCCTTAGCCAACGACCGGCAAAGCAGTCAGTGGCCATTACGCCTAGTGGCGTCTTAAGGGCAACAGCGAATAGATTTTCTTTGCCGTTGTTCCCATCACGCCTAATGGCGTCTTTAGGGCAACGACAAATCAATCCGTTTGTTGTTGTTTCCGTAATCAAAGTGACTGGCAAACGGGTGATCAGCCCGTTGGGATGGGTATGCCTTGCTTATGTATAAACACACAGGCGCAGATTTCTCTCGTGTATCAATCTGTGCGCCCATACTTCTCGTGTTGACAATCTAGAAATAAATACGACGTAGCCGGCAGGAAAGGTACATAACCTACCGGGGAATGGACACTCGTGTTTGTCAACATTCATAACTCGTCGGACTTGAGTTCACGAGTGCCATAGCACTTTGCCCATTTATATTCTTGTTCATTTTAAATTGCATGCATTCTAATTGGTTCTCATTTGCTGTTTTTTGTACGTTTGTACCTGTCACGGGTCGTCTCCCCTGCTCTGTAGTGATAGTTCAACAATGGCCAAAATTTAGAGTATAAACTGAGGGACTTTAAAGGTATCTACCTTTGTAAATAGAAATCTTTATTTTAGGGATGTGTCGAAAAAGACGACCTCTATATGATCGGTACATTTGTGGTACTGATTTTTATTTGTGTACTTTTAAAAGTACCAATTTCTTCTCATTATCGGATAACGAGCAAGTAGTTTGCATGTTTAAACATTGATGACACTCCTTGCAGATAATGTTTGTCCTAGCTTGCGGGGAACAACTGAGATAAGATAGTCGCCGGCGCGTTTAGACTGAACCCTAATAAGACGAGATTACTGTCTGTGTGACACATGTGGTCAGACAAAGGTGACATAATCGTTTCCGGGCCGACTTGTCATGACAGCATTACTTTCTAATAAAGTAATAAGTATTACAGCTTACCCATGTTGTCATGTGAGTTCCCCGATCTGTCTGTAAGTTTGTACACATGGGCATCGGACATCATATTACCATATATGAGAGACGTGACCTTTGCAAACGTTTTCCATGTCGGAAATATTTTGAAAGTACCACACTCGACCTCTTTGAATATGATTGGAGCGTTTATTTAACTCCATAACTAACGAAAGCGTGGGAAGATAGGAATATAGTCTGACCAATACGTAGTTTTATTTCACTGTAAATTTCACTCTCGATAAGACAACATCAGACCTCGCTAGAGTAAAGACGATTCATAATTCTTTTTGATAACCGGGCCTTTTATTGGAGAACCAAATAAGACTTACAAAGCGCAGGAAATCTCTACATGTTAATAACGAACAACGGGACTAGGAAACTGAAGAAACACACGGAGTTAGAGAGGGAATCTATTGTCAAATTAAAGACCCCCCCCCCCCCCCAGACGCGTGTAAGAGACGGACTCGTCTCTTTTATTCATCTGAGCAACAAGTCTGTAGTCAGGATTGGCTTATTGGTGTTACCAGCAAAAAGGACAATTTCTAGGACAAGAAGGGACGAGTGGTTACGCTTTAAGACGGAAGACCAGTTTTGAAGACTCTCCTAGACTTTCCATGGAAACGAGCTTCATCCTACGAACCTTGACCAGAGACGAGTGAATGCAGTGTACAGAAAACCAACTCATCAGGAGGAAGATGATCAGAATCGTCACTGGCAGCTAAGTTAACCCATATGCTGCCTCTTGAACCTCTTATCAAAAACCATCACTCGAGTGATGAAAACTTCATTTTGTAATTAACTATTATTCCTTTCTTTTAAACTGTTAAACTTAAAGTGATTATTAAATTTTGTTATTTAATAATGTAACTTCGATTCATTCATTTTAAATGTACTACATGTTTGTCTCAGTCAATGTTACTAAACACACACTCTAAACAGAGCTATATTATAATAATAGTTCCACTTATTAACTCAGCGGTGGGGGCTTAACGAGCCTTAAATCCTTCACAAAAGTTGTCGGCAGATTACAGAATTAACGTGCTCAGCAACAGCCAGCATTGTTTTCGCTTATTTGAATATCTTGTGAAGACTCCCATGTGATAGAAGCTTTACTACTCTTCTATCTACATTTCTGCCAAGAGTAATCTTATGTAGACTCCGTTGAAGCATTTGTCGTAGATTTCCGATAGGAGAATTAAGACTAGGTTTGGTCCCTTCTGAATAGGTTTGAATAGGTGATAGACTCAGTGAGAGTTTGTGAAAGGTAATAGAATTTCCACACACGTGAGATGATAGATTTGATATAGTGGCTGTCTCTGAAAGCGAAAAGAATTCTTCTCTCTCTCACCTATCTTCTACAACAGTTGTTACAGCGTCAGACAGACTACACCAATATACATATTACGTATATTTCTATCACTCACAGGCACGCACATACACGTGACGGCAGGTAAACACACAGACGTGGGAAAACTATAACAATGATATATATATTATCTAGAACGAGCTGACCAAACACGATTATTAAGTTCAAGAGCGATTTTATTATCAGGAAAAATCGGCTCACAACATCAAAGAAAGTACATCAAGGAAAATACATATACACATAGTCATAAAAAATCAAGGACATGTTGCAAGGATGATAGCCCCGTTATAGTGTTAACTCTAGGTTTAGCCCGGCCCCGTTAAGAGAACAGATGATGGCGCCAGAGTCACAGATACATAGGGTTTGAGTCTAAGAGTTTTTCTTTGTTTTATCTCGTAATTATATGCACAGAGTTTGAAAAAATCTGATTTAACCTAAGACAAAAACACAAGAACTCTAGCCTTAGCAACAAATTATGCAGATTGGAAAAAAAATTAGGACAGCAACAGGGTGTCAAAGATATAATAGTGAAAATATCACTCAGACCAGCGTACACTCATTCATTCCGCCATGGCTTCTCATTCAGGTACTCACGACTTTGCTCGCTGCCTCTTGGAACACATTGATTTTAGATTTTCACACAGACTCAAAAAATGCAGTCTTCTGCCAAGAAGTCCCCAGTTCCAAAAGACGTATTTAACTTGGAGTCTCCGGGAACGACTACTTGGGTATGCAAATTTGTTCAAATGTCTGATTAAGTCACCTAACAATTATTCCAGGCGCGGGAGTTAGCAGAGCACAGTGTCAATAGCGTAGGTTTCTAAAAAAATGATGAATGGCAGGTCGGTGCCTTCCCTCAGTATAGGATTCACTTTAGTCACACCACAGATTTGTCCACAAGATATAATCTAGTCGGGAAATGATTGTTAATATTCACGCCCCCAGGCAGCAAATTATATAGAGTTTCTAGAAGAAATTAAGTGCTGGCTCCAAGGTCCAGTATTTATCATTACAGTCTTTGAAAACCCGTTATAGGGATATTAGTATTTCTGTCTAACTTGCACCGTCAGATCAGTGTTACTTGAGAAAACCCACGTGGTTCAAAATAAGGACTGTCTATTTCTTCACAAGTATGGAAACTACTACTAGGTGCTGGTAAAGTTAGGTTCACCCCAAAACTTTCACTGTGTGGAGGAAAAATAACACATATAATATAATAAACAGAATCTGAACTGGTTATAACTTACATTTAAACTTGCAAGCAGAGAGCTTTGCTTATCATTTAAACTTCCCGTGACGTAAGTTATATTTAAAAATCAGCATTCCTCATAAATTAGGAACACGTGCGTATCCCGTCATCATTCATGAGGCTCGATTCTAGAGTTTATACGTTAGTTTAGAAAAATACACTCGACTGAGTATTAGCAGTTAAATTAAATTTATAAATAGCTACAATTGCCGTTATAAGCTAGAAATTTTAATTTTTAGTCTGCTTTCCACTGAATGCTTCCCTAGAAAATATAATAGCCTACCACTTTATTTCTCTTCTGCGCTAAAGAAATAGATTAAAATGAATTAAGCGATTTAACACTTTAACACTCACAAAATCTATATATCTATCATATCAATTACCTCAACCACAGAATTACAGGTAGTCGCACAACTTAAGAATAAAAATGCTGAAAATATTTCTGGAAGTCTAGAAGTTCGACAAATTGCCGAAACAAACTGAGATCTTCTCTAACAGCTATTCTGTTTTCGAGCGACCTATCTACTGTGGAGTCTATGAGCGAGAATGAAATTAAAGTTTCAAACTTGGCCAATATCTTAAAATCAGACAAAGGGCCCAAACTATTTCGCCACGCGAAATTATCTCCCCTACTCCCAACATTTACGTCCGCTTAACGCGTGTCGTAACTGTCACCTACTGACCACGATGTACGCGTGTCAGTTTCAAATCCCAGACAGCCTGACTCCATGGCAGGGCAGTTTTCACACTACGGCTGACCATGGCCCAAGTGAGCGCCGTGTCAGTTTGGGGTTTTCCAGACAAATGTCTGGATACTGACCGGTGCAGATGTAAAGTATCACACCTCACCGGGACTTATGCCGAGAAGAAGCTCGCGCGCACGGTGAGAATGTAGACGATTTGCTACGTCCTGTGTTCAGCGAACCGACTTATCACGCCTTCTGACGCCCTGCAGCCCTGACATCTACGTAATATCGTCCTAGCGCGATTCTCAGTTTTAGAGAAAGGAAAAAGGTAAAGTTTGCAAATTATATGAGAATAATATTCGCAAAACGAATGGATGAAAAATACACAGGAAAAAAAAAGTACAGAGATATTAAAAGAGAGAGTTTATGTGAAAGAATAGGAAGAAGATGTAGGAAATTAAATGAATATAAACCCTACGTGACAGCATTTAATAGATACTCTTGAGTTTTGGCCACGTTGGACCACTACTGCAAAGCAAGGGAGGCAATACCGTCACAAGGGAGTCTCTATGGGATATTTCAGAAATCAAGCACGACGCTGAATCTTTCAAGGCTATCGTGAACTTTGCATCTGCCTGCCCCTTCTATGAAGAGAAAAATATATTAGCTCGTTTCTGGACCCCTAACTGAATTATTCAGTAAGAATATTACTTAAGTGGCTCTGATGTATTTATATTTAAGATCATACATGTGCATTTCTCTCTGTAATAATTAAATCAACTATTAATCTATACATACATATAACACATTTAATAATTAATTACTGTTTAACACGAGTAAATAAATAAGTGATGTGTGTGACTTTACACTATTGAGTGTTTCCTTATCGAATGAGGGTGTTTTGAATTGTTGTGAGAATTATTTTGTTTTGGCCTGATTAAAATGACTTAACTGGCCCGATGTTGAAATAGTTTGCTGACTGCTCCGTAATCGTCGACTTCTGTGGTGGGCACGTCCCAGGCGTAGTAGCAGGGATACCCTCTCCTAACGACAAGGCAAAGATCTTCACAATCCGTCGAAGGCAGACATCTAGCGTAGACAGCAAGCTGGTATCATACACTGGTTTCTCCAACTTGTCCCACGAACTGTTATCACCAACTTGTATCACAAACTGGTATCAGGTTATATTTTTCTACAGACGTCTGGCACAGGAAGACTTCAGAATAAAGTCGGGTCAAAGGTTTTGAGTCCGTCTTACAGGTAGTCGAGTATTATGTTAATGAAAATCCCACTTTAATACTGTTTATAGGTTCCGAGAACTTTGTGGTTGAAAGTATTATAGAGTTTTCTTGCTGATTAATTTCAGAAGACCATTAATACTTCGCCCAATCTCCTTTCTTGAAATCCTATATTTCTTCGGTCCTGGCTAGTCTGACGGCGTTGTCTTGACTCAATGGAACACAATGCAGGCGTCTGAAAATGTGCTACATTATACGGGGCCTTTCGCGCACGCTCTTCCAGCTTTACAAGTGGTGAAAGTCGCCAGTCAAATGTCGTCTAGTTAATATGTTGTGACTAGACCAAGCAAATTTAAACGCTTTACTTGAGTATATACGAGTTCTCCCCCCCTCCCCCCCCCCCCCCCCCACTTTCTCTCGTGAAATTCCGCAGACACAGGTAATTTAAATCGTCTCCCATATAAGGTATTGACATTTCCCCTTTTAGATGACTCATGTCTGTAATTCATAAAAAATCTTTCTCACAACCACTATATTTCCCTTATCATGTAATATATAGGAAAATGATAACCAGGATATAAACAAGAGAAACGATGATATTAATGCAGTACACACATATAATATTATTGAAGATAGACGCACAATAACCCACAGGCCGGGGGACAAATATCAGAAAGTAACAGACAGAAAATAATAGATGTATACACAGTACTTTGCCCGTAATATGAACACCGACAATGGGGCTGTACAGAAATAAAGTGTAAAAGAAAATCAAAAATAATTGTCACGAGAGATATTTTCTCTCGTTATCTCAATAAATTTTTCTCTCGTTTTCTCTTCTCTTATTCAACCTACCTTTAAATCGTATAAATGTGTGTTCCTTAAATCTTTCCTGCACACAGATTCTAGTTTGCTGTCACGCGAAAATTGGATGATAGTATCATTTTCATTCACCTGTGCAAATCGTTGTCCAGAACAAGTTGCCAGCGTACTGCAGTTATTAATGTGATGTCATAGATACAGTGGCTACTTCACGGTGGTAGAGAATGTAATTAGTTTCGAACTCACGTTATTCTCGTATAAGTAATGTATCTCCATGAGACAGAATTCAAATGAAAAGACTGTTCGAGATTCACTTAAGGGCATGCACGGTAGTGAGAACTGGATTTTACGTACAAAATATCGATTTTTTACTTTTGAGCTTATTTTATTAAATAATCATCGAGGAATCGATTGAGCAAGTTTTATGACATAAAAAATGCATTTGATGTATCAAAAAGCATATTTTCTGTTCTACCCCCAAGCTATGATTTGCAAATTTGTGCCGAAAATGCTAGATTTGTCGCTCAATAATACCTTAATTAAGCTGTCCATATCGTGGTCTATGTGGTACAGTATCGATAAAAAGGGAATTTCGTTGTCGGCCGTAATATAGCAAATTCGAACCTTTTTTGTCTCATAGCTCTGAGTGATGTGGGTTTGAAAATTTCCGTAATTTTACGCTAACTTCCTTATAAGGAGTGGCTACGTGGTGACCTCATTCCCGACCCATTCAAGACGCATTCGTAAACACCTGTTTTGATTGGTCATAACAACATTTTGGCTGCGTGCGCAAATGTGGAAGATAATAACAGCTTCTTCCGCCCGTAAACAAATTAATTGTTTGCTGCATGGATATTTTTGTCTTGTTTAAATTTCAGTGAATTGTGTTCTATTACTTCAAAATGAGAAGAATAGGTAAGAGATCAAAGCAACTATCTGCTGCAAGATCGCGTCGACAGTATGTAATTTCTAGCAATGGTAATAGTAAGACAGAATGAGCGGTGAATGATAAGCAAACTGATGTAGTCTAAACATGGAATTTCTGCATACCAGTATCCGATAGGCCTATAGTTCAAATTGCTGATCCAGTAGTGCCGTTCACCACTGGCCCAAGTCGATCTGATATAGAAATTAACTTGAGCACGAGCAAGAATGTTGCATCTCATAATACTGTCTGCGCCCAACCTAAACCTACGTACAGAACCATTGTGGACATCTCTTCCTTTAACAACCTTCTTAAAAATGTGTGTTGCAATGTGTGTAAGCAAAGCACATTGCAAAAAGAACTGACAACACCAAGTCAAAGGGTTTCTCTCTCTTCCTGGAAGTTGTGTGTCACACATGTGAAAAAGCAATTTCTAGAACGTACACATCCGAGAGGGAACCAGAAGGCCGCGGCCCTCGGGGACATGCAATCAACAAATCTGCTGTTCTTGGTGCCCTCATGTCTGGAATGGGCCCGTCTACGTTCAATCTCTTCTGTGAGAACCTAGACCTCCATGGCCTGCACCAGAAAACATTTCATAAATATGCAGATCAAATGTTTGATCATTTGGATACCATGCACTCTACAGTATTTCAACGTGCCGTCAGCATCGTACGAGCTGAGCATGCTAAGAGTCAGCATCGTACCATTAATAAAAAAGAAGTCATTGACATCGCTGTCAGCTTTGATGCAACATGGCTAACTAGAGGTCATATGTCACTGATAGGTGCTGGCAGTGTTATTGTCGTAAATTTATTTTGAGAGAAAAGGTCTCAGAAATAGTGGTCCTGTTCAGAGTGGAGAATAATGGTGAAAGCTCAGTGATAGAAGATGTAGAGAGTAAATAGTTGCTTCACAGAGTGCTGGGGGGAGTAAGGACAGACTTATTTACGACAAATCGTTCCTCTCAATCTTCTCTTCACTCTCCTGGTCAAACAATTATTTGCCAGTTTCCAGACACACACCTGCGCTCACTCCGATTTGGTGCTTCAAACACACAGACACACGTAGATACAAACTTTATTAAACAGATAGGGAAAATTGTTGGGCTTTGGGTATTCCAACACGGTACTAAATAAGTTTATAAGGTTTATTCTCATTTAAAACAATCACAACAACTATCATGTGTTACATAAAAAATATCATAAGTACAGAAAATACAAATAACAAGGTGAGGGGGGGGGGGTGAAGAGGATTTGTATCGACTAAGCCCTTCTCGCTTGTATTAGACAAAGATAAACCCAGTCCAAAGATAGATAGTTATCAGGAACATAGATAATGTAACCCAACAGTGAATTTAATTACTCTGAAATAGGTGTTACAATATTAAGTATAGGTGGTAGACAAAAATCCTGTTATTCCCAATTGTTCTTCCCTTTACTCATCATCATCTCAGCCCGTAACCCGTCATGGGTCGTAGGGGTGCCATGGTGGAAGCATCAGCAGACAGGGTCCTCCACTGCTCTCTATCCTCAGCAATGCGTACAAGTGTGGAAAAACCGTGTCCTGCCCATTCTTTGATGTTATCAGCCCAGGATTTTCTTTGCCTTCCTCTTCTCCGTTTACCTTCGACTGTCCCCTGAAGGATCGTTTTCGAAAGGGAGTCATGACGAGTTACATGCCCAAACCAGGCAAGCCCCCGATGTTTCACCATTGACAAAAGTGGTTCTTGGTGGCCTGCATAGGTGTTTATCTTCTCTCCAACATAGACATTTGTCCTGTGCTCTTTATAGCAAATGCGCAAAATTCCTCTATAACATTTATGCTCGAAAGCCTGAATCCCTCGCTCCGCACCCGCAGTGAGTGTCCAGCTCTCACACCCATACAAGAGAATAGATAATACAAGTGATTTGTATAACTTGATCCTCACAGGAAAACCGATGTCACCCCTCCAGATCACATTCAACTTTGTCATGGCAGCCGAGGCCATCTCAAGTCTTGTCTTGATTTCCCTACTTGATCCTCCATCACCACACACAGTGGACCCGAGATATTTAAAGGTGTTAACTTCTTCTAACGTTTGCCCATTTAACGTAATGTTGGTCGGAACATGTTTCTTATGGCTATTCACCAATATCTTGCTTTTTTCTATATTAATTTCCATCCCATACGTTCTTGTTACTTTCTCCAGTCTAGAGGTAAGGTCTTGAAGTTCTGATTCTGATCCAGCTATCAGATCAATATCATCAGCAAAACGTAGGTTGCACAGAGGTCGGCCTCCAATCGATATGGTTGATTTATAATCGTAGAGAGCCTCCTGCATAATATGTTCTAGATAAATATTAAAGAGCACTGGGGACAGGATACATCCCTGCCGAACTCCTACAGTTGTTTTGAAAAATTCTCCAATGTCGTTGCTTGCAAAAACAGCACTGCTTGCGTCCTTGTATAGTGCTTCAATGATATCTATGATGTTGGTATCAAAATTGAATTTTCTCATTACTTGCCATAAGCCTTCATGCCAGACTCGATCGAAGGCTTTTGTGAAATCGATGAAGTTATGGTATAAATCGTGTTGATGTTGGAGATGTTTTTCGATAAGTACTCTAATATTGAAGATTTGTTCTGAGGTACTTCTTTTTGGTCTAAAGCCAGCCTGTTCCTCTGACAAGATTTCTTCTGATTTCTGTTTTATTCTGTTCAAAAGTATCCTTAACATCACCTTACTTGGATGACTAATAAGGCTAATGGTTCTGTAGTTCTTGCACATTTTTAGATTTCCTTTCTTTGGAAAATGAAAAAGGGGGGGGGGGGGTTAACAGAGTTAACAAAATATCCCACCTAAAGGAACAATGCCGGGTATACAGAAAAAGGTATTACCCGGTAGGCAAGTTAACAAATGGTTTGCAAAAATTAATCTCATGTCATTCATGCACGCGCGTGAGGATCCACACTCATACACTCACACACACTTACCGATTGCAGCATCAGACAATCCATAGAATTATATAAACAGCAATTACACTCTTGACAAGTGAAACTGTCTAGTACTTCGATGTCCCACCCCAGATGTAGTGAGGTTTGCTGATAGCAAATATTCCCACTTATCGCCGGACTTGAAGCCTAAGAGTTCTTGTGTTTTATTATATAAAAAAAGGAGTCTATGGGATGGCACTGACACAATTCAACACAGGGGTGAAAATGAAGTGGTCTCTTTAATTTCGCTGCTGGAGGTAAAATTCCTTCAAGGCGTGATGATAGCAACTGACCGGTAGGTTTTTAATCCATTGAGGAAAAACTAGCCCAGTCACACTTACAGGTAAATAAGTACTCTCTCACAGTAGGGCAGTAAATAAAATATCGCTACTGGCACTGTTTATCTTACAGACTGTAATTTAATGTGATGGTTCTTTTTTAAAAATATTCTTGGGTAGACTTTCTTTCATATAATTATGATAGCTAGGTCGCATCGGACCGCCACAAGATTAAATTTAAAATGTTTCATCAATATGTCTGGAAGTTTTAAGATGTATGATTTCTTTATTGCTGGGATCGCAGATTACGATCACTCTGTATGAAAGAAAAAAACATGTAATATACCGAAAAATCAAATAACATTCTAAAGCGCGATGAATTTCCCGTTAAGACTATAAATATACACTCGCGTATTTAATTATATATTTAAGAAGACACTTCGCGAGTTTAAATGGTTAAAACACACATCTATATATATATATGACTTAACTCAATTAGTTATAAATTCCTTCGCGACTTTTAAAAGTTAATTTAATCATTTAAGCATCTATTATCTTTTGAAATAATATAATAGATATATCATTACATTTACAACTGGAACTATTGAGATGGTTTAATTTAACAGATTTAAATTAACGCAAAATCCAGTAAAATAGAATGATTGAACTAGGCGACTGATCACTTTATACAATTATATTTTACCGTTTTGCACAGAGTAGAATTCACTGCAAATATATATGAAAATCCAGGGGAAAATCTAACACGATTTCAAATATAGCTAGTGCTTCTGTCAAGGTCTGGCCAACGAGTGATACTTTGCATTTCTTCATGGTCTGTATATATCTAAAATGAAATGTAAGATGAGTGGGACATGAAGAATTTGACACCTTTTTAGATCTCATGAGACTTTTGGGGATCTGACCGCCAGACTCAAGAGAGATGCCGCCCCTGGTCTTCCGTATCTCCTCTCGTTGCGTGCGCGTCGGCTTTCCCGTTCGCTCCCACCGCCATCGTTCTGTGGTTAACACCGAGATGCGAAACACCGGCAGGAAACTTGCGTCGCTCGTTTCAGGGACCACTACTGCCTCTTTGATAGCGTGCCGCTAGTCTTTCCTGAGATCTCTTCCGTGTCTTTGATCGTGGTCGCTACTATCGTTTGATGCTGGCAACGCCCCCCACTAGCCAAGTTAATGAAAATAACTGCATATGATGGCTCAAGAGATATTCGTGGGCGTGATTTAACCTCTCCTTAAATCAATGCGATGACCAGAATGAAAGGTAGATAAACTGTCCACATATTAATCAGCAAATGTGTTGACCATCTGCGTTGAAAGGTTGCATAGCTAATGAGTCCAGGTGGAAAAAAAATCCCGTTTGACGAAAAGTTACCAAAATATTCGGGGGCACTGATGCTATCCGAAGGGGTCGTTACGAAGGGTCGTACCATATCATCCAACTCTTCAGGGGTACCGATGTTATGAGATGGTTCTTACCATCATCTAACAAATTCAGGGACTGCTAAGTTGTCTGTCACAATCGTCCCCTCTTTTGAGACATGAAAACATCTTTTCATGTTTGATTTATGTCAATGAAGCTGCCCTGATCGGTAGCTTTTGGATGTTTGGTATCTCCAACTTCCTCCTCTTCCTCCGTAGTCCAGTTTCTAATCAGGAAATCCGCCCTGACATTCTGTCTTTCCGGAATGTATTCCACTTTGAAAGAATAAACGCTTAAAAGGAGGGCCCAACGCATGATCCTTGCGTTAAATTCTTTATTGGCACCAAGAAAGGCTAACGGAGCGTGATCTGTTTGCACCGTGAAAGATGTACCATAGAGAAACTCATGATGGCGTCTGATACCGTCAATAAGAGCGAGACATTCTCTTTCGACAACGCTGTAGTTCCGTTCAGCTTTATTTAATTTCCGACTGCCATAGGCAACTGGAAATAGCATGTTCGGGTTACTGTCATCGGCTTGAAACAGTGTTGACCCGATGCCCTGACCTGACGCGTCGACCCGCAGTACAAAAGGTTTCTTGAGGTCAAGGTAACCTCAAAATGGGGTATGCAGACAACACCTTTTAAGGTGCTGTACGCGTGTTCGCACTTTTGATCCCAAATGACCTTATCAGGACAACCTTTCTTTGTGAGGTCGATCAGAGGTACTGTCAGTCCGTTGAAGTTCTGTATGTATTTCTGATAATATGCATATAGTGATAGGAAGGAACGTACGTCTTTCTTCGTTCGGGGCCTTTTGGCTGCCGCTATTTTCTCCACGTTCTTCTGAACAGGCCAACAACAGACGTGAGAAATAGTATGCCCCAGGAAGTCCAACTGTTCAAACCCGATGAGACATTTGCTAGGTCTGGCTGTGAGACCAGTTTTCTGTAGTCTCCCGAGGAGCATAGCAACCGTAGCAATATGTTCTTCGTAGGTTTCCGATGCAATTAATATGTCATCCATGAAATTATGGATATGGAGACTTTGCAAAGGTTCTAGAAGCTTCCTCATCATCCTGGGGAACACTCCTGGTGCGTTATGCAATCCGAACGGCATCACATTAAATGTGTAATGTCCTTCACTAGTGCTGAAAGCTAACAAAGGTTTAATTTCCCCCTTGACTGGTATTTGATAATAACCTTTACTGAGGTCAATCTTGGAGAAAATATTTGCTTTGCTGAGCTTGGTGAACAACTCAGAAACAGTTTGGAGAGGTTCGGGCTGGAATTCCGTTACAGCGTTTAGCAGCCGGTAATCTATACACAGCCAAATATCCTTATTGGGCTTCTGCAACAGCACTACACTCGAACTGTAAGGAGATGTAGACTCACTGATAATTCCTGCCTGACGCAGCTTGTCTATTTCTCCGCGAAGTGCATCAGCTTTAGCGTACGGGATGGGGTAAACTCTGGTTCGAACAGCGGTCTAGTTTGTTAATTTCATATCAAATTCGATGAGATTTGTTCGACCAGGTACATCCGTTAAGACTGCACTGTACTGTTTTAGTAGCGCCCTGGTTTCTGTTTGTTGTTCTGGTGAGAGATTGTCGCCGAACTTGACATCTTTAAAGGATTCTGTGGGTTGCAATGGGTACTCCATGCAACCATCATCATCTTCCTCGTCTTCCGTTGCTATGGCGACAGCCAGGAGATGCTCGGAGGATGGCACCGGTCTTTCCAAATATTTCTTAAGGAGATTTACGTGGAAGGCCTTCTCCTTTCCTTTTATCGAGATCTTGTAATTAGTACGTGAGATCTTTTTAAGGACGGTAAACGGCCCTTGCCATCCGATGCGAAGTTTATTGCTTCCGGTTGGAAGTAGCAACAAAACTTTCTCCCCTGGTTGTAGTTCTCTCTCTTTTGCAGCTTTGTTGCATCTTTTAGCATGTTTAGCGCGGGCTTTCTTAAGGTTGGTAGTAGCTAGATCCCATCCTAGCTTTAACCTTTCCTTGAGCTCAGATACATACTTTCTTGCAGAGACGACTGTCTCGTCAGCCTTTTGGTCTGTCAGGGACCGAAGTAAGGCTTCTAGTGGCCCCTTTATAGGTCTGCCAAATAAAAGTGTAGCAGGCGGGAATCCCGTACACGCTTGGGGAACCTCTCGGTAGGCGAATAAGGCAGCCGATATATATAGGTCCCAGTCTTCCGGTTTCTCCTGACCCAGCTTACGTAACATGGTGGTGAGGCTGCCATTAAAACGTTCCACGAGACCATTTCCGGCCGGATGGTAGGGACTTGTGTGGATATGTTTGGCCCTCAAGATCTTAAAGATCTCCTCCATTAACAGGCTACGGAATATGGATCCATTGTCCGTCAAAACTTGTTGAGGGAATCCCAACCGTGTAAAAATTTGCGCGAGGGCTTCTGCGACATGCTTGGAATCTAAGCATGGTAGCGGTACAGTTTCGGCCCACATTGTGCAAGTGTCGACTAAGATCAGGATGAACCTGTTCCTTCTTTTGGTCCTTTCCAGGGGTCCAATGATGTCGACAGCAACCCGTTCAAATGGAGTACCCAATATTGGCATTTGCCCCATAGGTACTGGGGGTGTCAAGTGCTTGGGTGCTACCCGTTGGCACTGGGCGCAGGATTTCACGTACCTGATAATGTCAGAGTTCATTCCTGGCCACCAATAGTGGTTTTTTATTCGCTGAATAGTGGCGTTTTGTCCCATATGTCCGCTAAAGGAAGAGAGTGCCCCATTTCTAAGATCTGGCTTCTGTACTGCGTCGGTACTAGGAGCTGGTCATTTCCCGTGTCCGGGTTGCCCGTTCTACGATACAATACGCCATCCTTAGAAAAGATGTCTCCGTTGTGTCTGGGGTCCTTAGCCATGGGCAGTTTTCAAAAGCAGGGCTCCAGAGTAGGGTCCTTTTGTTGCGCCTCCTTCAGTTCATTCGGCAACACATTTGGCGCAGGCTCCCTCTCCTTCTTGGCTTGCCCTCTTGTGGTTACCGCTGCCACAATAGGCTCCTTAGGTCTACCAATAAACACGTATCTACATCCCAGGATAACTGGGTAGATCGGATCATCCATTATGGCCGCTTTAATAACACCTCTGACAAAATCAGAGTGTATCTCTACCAGTGCGATAGGAAGCGTCCTGGGTGCATCACTATTGAAAACTCCACTAAGTTTGACGGTTTCCTCAGTCTCCTGCCCTGGTTTGACTAGGTGTCTGGCGACAATACAACTAAAGCTTAGTCCAGTGTCAAAGAGACAAGTAGTTGAGGTACCATTCAAAATTACAGTTCCTCGCGTTGAGGGTCGGTCTCCCTCAGGTTGAGAATCACTGACATTGACTCTACCTTTCGAGGCTGTATGCAAACATCCGATGCGGTTTGGACCGGTTTGTTTCCTCTGATCAGACGTTCCTGGTGTGGGGGTCTTCCCTTTTCCTTGACCTTGGTGGCCGCGCTGCCACGTAGGCTTGGTGGGTTGATCAGAATTATTATTTGGGGGAAATCGGGTTTTGTAGAATCTCGATTTTTCCTAGGGAGGTCTCTGGGTATTATTTTCTCGTTGGTTATAATTCTGAGAGGAATTTGAGTTATAGGATGACTGCTCTAGATTTTGTTTACGAGATGGCTCATCTGTGGGTTTACGTTTAGTGCTGGGAAGTTCGGCTATTGCATTGGTATAGCGTTCTGCCTTATTGAGGATGTCCTCAAGCCTGACTTCGCCCTGTTCAGCCAAAAATCTACGGGTTTCGTTTGACAAAGTTGACTTTATCTGTTCCACAAGAACAAGTTCAAGTAGTCCCTCATATGTAAGAGGTAGGTCAGATAATTCAATGCACTTTGTCAAATAGCCCGTGAGACGTGAAGAGAACTGAGAAAATGTTTCCGTGCTCTCTTTCCGGCTGTTTCTGAACATTTGCAGAAATTTTCGGGCGGTCATCTCAAACCGCTCTAGCAAGGCCTTTTTCAGCATGTCGTAATCATGTTGGTTGGTTCCCAGCTTTGTGTACACGTCATACGCATTATCTTTCAACGCAGTTGAGAGTTTAAGTGCCCAACGGGAACTCTCTAACCCATACAGATTTGCGAGCCTCTCGAATATCTCTAGAAAGGTGTCAATTTTTTAATTGGGGCTAGGAAAAGACTCTAAAGCAAAAGACATCGCAGATAATTGGGCAGATTGAGTGCTGGAGAGATCCATTGACTGAGACTGGGGCGAAGACGGCTCTCCGTTATTCGAAGTAGAGGCGCCCCGACTCTCTAAAGCCTTAAGCGCCAGTTCGTGCTGTCTTTCCCTCTCTCTATCCTCCCGTTGTCTCTCCTTCTCTCTTTCCCTGCGGGCTTCAATCTCTGCCTCAATTTTCTTCTGCTCCAATTGACGATCGTCTGCTTCTTTCTTCCTAGCTTCTGCCCTCACTTCCGCTTCCTTCTTCTCTGCTCTATCCTGTGCTTCTTTCTTCTCTGCTCTCTCTTTTTCTTCCCTCCTCTCAGCTTCTGCTCTCTGTTGCTCCGCGTCATACCTTTCAAGTTCCCTGTTGACAAACCGGTTCGCGAGTTCTCCTTCTAATCCTGAGTCCTTCGCCTCCTGTCTCAAAATGGATCTTATCCTAATTCTCTCTGCAATGCCAAAGAACTGGATGCTTCTAAGACTAGAGAATAGTAAGAAAGAACACGAAGGGGGAAAAAACTCAAAGCCGCTACGAGAAAAAAACACAAAGTATAAATTTACTTGTGTTACCTCCTACTTGATAATGTGCAGACTTATCGCTGCTATTATTGTCACTTAAGACTCCTAACGCAAGCGACTATGCCACCTTAATGGTAAGTTACACTAGAAAAAATCTACTTTTACTAACAGCAAAAGAAAAATGTTTATTAAAATAATTTAAAAGAAAAAAAAAATGTTTCCCTAAAATTTTAATTCTCCGTCACAAAACTCCGCCCCTGAAGTCAATTTATGAGAAGAGACGTGTTAACTAAACTTAAAGAAGTCAGAACAAGGCGCCTTTAGCTAAGCTCAACTCTTTTTAACTTCAAAAACCTTTAGTGACTGTAAAACCAATCACGCAATCCCAGCAAATCTTACAAAGAAAAAATTTAATTTTATCTGCCAGAGGATAATTTAGCTAACCGAATTTATGATTATCCGTACTTTCTACTGCTGTGGAAAGAAAACAACCTGTAAATATGCTGTGTGGACGACCCAAATACTGAAAAGCGTTGTCTAGGGGTGTAATTAATTATTTATTTATTTCCCTAATTGACAAAGACATATCATTCACACTCTATCTAGTTAGACCCAGACTTAATCAGACTCAAAAATATCTTTATCCCGGACGAGCCCCCAAATATTGTCGTAAATTTATTTTGAGAGAAAGAGTCTTAGAAATAGTGGTCCTGTTTAGAGTGGAGAATGATGGTGAAAGCTCAGTGATAGAAAATGTAGAGAGTAAATAGTTGCTTCACAGAGTGCTGGGGAGAGTAAGGACAGACTTATTTACGACAAATCGGTCCTCTCAATCTTCTCTTCACTCTCCTGGTCAAACAATTATTTGCCAGTTTCCAGACACACATCTGCGCTCACACCGATTTGGTGCTTCAAACACACAGACGCACGTAGATACAAACTTTATTAAACAGATAGGGGAAATTGTTGGGCTTTGGGTATTCCAACACGGTACTAAATAAGTTTATAAGGTTTATTCTCATTTAAAACAATCACAACAACTATCATGTGTTACATAAAAAATATCATAAGTACAGAAAATACAAATAACAAGGTGAGAGGGGGGGGGGGAAAGAGGATTGGTATCGACTAAGCCCTTCCCGCTTGTATTAGACAAAGATACACCCAGTCCAAAGATAGATAGTTATCAGGAACATAGGTAATGTAACCCAACAGTGAATTTAATTACTCTGAAATAGGTGTTACAATATTAAGTATAGGTGGTAGACAAAAATCCTGTTATTCCCTATTGTTCTTCCTATTACTAAGAAAATGAAAAGGGGGGGGGGGGGGGGTTTAACAGAGTTAACAAAATATCCCACCTAAAGGAACAATGCCGGGTATACAGAAAAAGGTATTACCCGGTAGGCAAGTTAACAAATGGTTTGCAAAAATTAATCTCATGTCATTCATGCACGCGCGTGAGGATCCACACTCATACACTCACACACACTTACCGATTGCAGCATCAGACAATCCATAGAATTATATAAACAGCAATTACACTCTTGACAAGTGAAAATGTCTAGTACTTCGATGTCCCACCCCAGATGTAGTGAGGTTTGCTGATAGCAAATAGTCCCACTTATCGCCGGACTTGAAGCCTAAGAGTTCTTGTGTTTTATTATATAAAAAAGGAGTCTATGGGATGGCACTGACACAATTCAACACGGGGTGAAAATGAAGTGGTCTCTTTAATTTCGCTGCTGGAGGTAAAATTCCTTCAAGGCGTGATGATAGCAACTGACCGGTAGGTTTTTAATCCATTGAGGAAAAACTAGCCCAGTCACAGTTACAGGTAAATAAGTACTCTCTCACAGTAGGGCAGTAAATAAAATATCGCTACTGGCACTGTTTATCTTACAGATTGTAATTTAATGTGATGGTTCTTTTTTTTTAAAAATATTCTTGGGTAGGCTTTCTTTCATATAATTATGATAGCTAGGTCGCATCGGACCGCCACAAGATTAAATTTAAAATGTTTCATCAATATGTCTGGAAGTTTTAAGATGTATGATTTCTTTATTGCTGGGATCGCAGGTTACGATCACTCTGTATGAAAGAAAAAAACATGTAATATACCGAAAAATCAAATAACATTCTAAAGCGCGATGAATTTCCCGTTAAGACTATAAATATACACTCGCGTATTTAATTATATATTTAAGAAGACACTTCGCGAGTTTAAATGGTTAAAACACACATCTATATATATATGACTTAACTCAATTATTTATAAATTCCTTCGCGACTTTTAAAAGTTAATTTAATCATTTAAGCATCTATTATCTTTTGAAATAATGAAATAGATATATCATTACATTTACAACTGGAACTATTGAGATGGTTTAATTTAATAGATTTAAATTAAAGCAAAATCCAGTGAAATAGAATGAATGAACTAGACCACTGATCACTTTAAACAATTATATTTTACCGTTTTGCACAGAGTAGAATTCACTGCAAATATATATGAAAATCCAGGGGAAAATCTAACACGATTTCAAATATAGCTAGTGCTTCTGTCAAGGTCTGGCCAACGAGTGATACTTTGCATTTCTTCATGGTCTCTATATATCTAAAATGAAATGTAAGATGAGTGGGACATGAAGAATTTGACACCTTTTTAGATCTCATGAGACTTTTGAGGATCTGACCGCCTGACTAAAGAGAGATGCCGCCCCTGGTCTTCCGTATCTCCTCTCGTTGCGTGCGCGTCGGCTTTCCCGTTCGCTCCCACTGCCATCGTTCTGTGGTTAACACCGAGATGCGAAACACCGGCAGGAAACTTGCGTCGCTCGTTTCAGGGACCACTACTGCCTCTTTGATAGCGTGCCGCTAGTCTTTCCTGAGATCTCTTCCGTGTCTTTGATCGTGGTCGCTACTATCGTTTGATGCTTGCAACGCCCCCGCTGGCCAAATTAATGAAAATAACTGCATATGATTGCTCAAGAGATATTTGTGGGCTTGATTTAACCTCTGCTTAAATCAATGCGATGACCAGAATGAACGGTAGATAAACTGTCCACATATTAATCAGCAAACGTATTGACCATCTGCGATGAAAGGTTGCATAGCTAATGAGTCGAGGTGGAAAAAAAAATCCCGTTTGACGACAAGTTACCAAAATATTCGGGGGCACTGATGCTATCCGAAGGGGTCGTTACGAAGGGTCGTACCATATCATCCAACACTTCAGGGGTACCGATGTTATGAGAGGGTTCTTACCATCATCTAACAAATTCAGGGACGGCTAAGTTGTCTGTCACAGTTATCGACATCTTGACTGGCATGGTCATCGATACGCATGTTATGTCTTCCTTCTGTCACACCTGCGAGAATACTGGACAGTGGCAACTGAAAAATCTGCCTGACAAATTTGAAAAATGCCCCCATCAGAAGGACTGCTGCCATAATTACGAACGGTCAGCCGGAATGATGGAAATAAAAGCCTGTGAAGTTCTCTTTCTTCGTTCAGTGGCAAATCACAAGCTACGCTACTTTGTTTTGCTATCAGATGGCGATTCCAAGGCCTACAACAGACTCTGCGACATCAAACCGTATGGACCAGAAGTTGACATAACCAAAGAAGAGTGCGTCAACCATGTTGCAAATCGATTAGGCACTGCATTGAGGACACACATTACTGACTGTAGGAAACAAAAAGTCACCCTTGGGAGAAATGGCCGTGGTCGTCTAACCCAACAGGCCATACGAAAATTGTGTATTTACTACACCAGGGCCATCTGCAAGCATAGTACAGCCCCAGAGATGAAACAAGCCATCATGGCTTCTCTCTACCATGGGTATTCGACAAACGACAAACCCCAACATAATTTGTGTCCGCCAGGCAAAGACTCCTGGTGTTTCTATCAGGCTTCCATCGCCGAAGGAGAAGCTGCCGGACCACACGAGACCAAGGTTCACACTCCGCTAGACTATAACCTGCTTCATAAGCACTTAGCCCCTATTTATGAGCGTCTTACTGATCAGCATCTGCTCAAGCGGTGTGAGCTAGGTGCAACACAAAATGCAAATGAAAGCCTCCACAATGTTATATGGAGTCGTTGCAGCAAGCGGAAATTTGTGTCATTAAAAAAGGTCAAATTCAGTGTCCTTGTGGCCATTGGAGAGTTCAACTTTGGTCCATCAGCCAGTGTAGAAATAAAAAAAGCTGTATGGTCAAGCATCTGGAACAAACTCGAAACGCCTTGGACAGGTGCGATTAAGGAAACGCCTGACAAACTTGTAAAAAGAAGAAAAATTAGGCAAGAGGCAAGACAAAGGCGAGAGAAGGAGCTGCAGGAAGCTGCAGGAGGTGCAGCATATAGTGCTGGACAATTTTAAACACATTCAATCCTCCTCCCCCCTCCCCCCCCAGATCAGTCTGAAATTTGGCATGCATGTAGTACACATGTATACCTTTAAATTGTCACATGCTTTTTTGATGTTGTGGTAATTTGCTTTGATATATTTTTTAAAATTAAAAAAAAAATTTTTTCATTCAAACATAGTGTTTTGTTTTTAAATCATCAAAAATAGAATTTAAAACTTATCAAAAAAGCATGTGTAAAATTGTTTTAATTGTCAGTCACAACATTTGTGGGCATTTTGATAAAGTTTGGTCAATGGAAAAAACGATTTTTGCTCTAGAAAATTGGTGAAAATCCATTATGGCGGATGTTTTTTTTTTTGGTTTTTAACAAAATAAACTGTAGAATATTTGGTTCATGGACATACACTGTGTCTATTGAGCACAAAAAAAAGTTTTAAAAATGTTATTAGAACAAAAGTTACTTTTCGCTGTAGTGCATGCCCGGTGGCTACTTCACGGTGGTAGAGAATGTAATTAGTGTCGAACACACGTTATTCTCGTAAAAGTAATGTATCACCATGAGACAGAATTCAAATGAAAAGGCTGTTCGGGATTCACTGAATTTAAATTTGGTAATAGTCTAGGAAAATAGGTGTGTAGTCCAATAAATATGTCTCTAGTAAAATGAGATTTCGCTGTTTCTTCAGTATTTAACCTTAGAGCTCACAAGACCACGTTACTTCAATTTGAACTAAGGTCACGAAAGAACCCATTTCGCAGTGAGAGTAGCCTAAGTGCATAAGTCTTACTTTTGACAAAAGCATCGCTTTTTTGCAAACGTACATCCAAGTGGGTGAGTGGGATATATAACATTTATCAGCAGGCACATTCTATTACTTGTATATCATTTTTGATGGTTATTATCACTAGTATAAACTGATCTTTTTGGAGCTGTAGATATATACTACTGGACAAAAGTTAATGGCCACCAAGAAAAACTCCACTATGGACCAATTAAATGCAACAAGGTGTAAACAATTTATTACAAAATAAAGTTGATTCATCCGTGGAAAAGATCAGTCAAGTGTTTTTTTTAATAATGTGTGACTTACTAACAAAAAGAAATTCAACTCACTTTTTCACCTTTTGAACTAGTGGGGCGTGTTGAAAAAACCACGAGTTTTTGCAGCAATAATGGCAATTTTCACGTGCGGGTTCAAGTGACCCAGTTTTTAAACATTAAAAAAAAATTAACCTAGTGCACACAGAAATGCACATCTAATAAATTGTTTACACCTGGTTGCATTTAATTGGTCCATAGTGGAGTTTTTCTTGGTGGCCCTTAACTTTTGTCCAGTAGTATATTTTATGACAGCTATTCAGACTGTCTTTTACATGCATTTGATAGATATATCTCTCCCCATCAGTGTCACTGCTATAACCTATTTGGATGAATTATCTCCCCTTTTTGCCATTGAATGGAATTTAAAACATATTTACAGGTAGAGCATACTTGCTAATTTTCGAGTGTGCAGAGATAATATTGTAATGCTCCATGTTTAAAAGAAATAATTCACTTTAAAAGTGTTTTGAGATAGAGAATCAAACCAAACTCAGCTGGTGCATTTTAATAATAATAATAATATCGCAGAAGTATGAATGGCTTTGACAGAATGCACATTTGATTTCTTGATAATGAGCAGAGCCAGAAACATCGAATACTGATTGAAATAAGAGATGTGATTTATTGGAATACCGTGGTGAACATGGTTGATATTAAGCAGACATCATGTACTAGGGAGGGCTATTAGTGATTGTGGCTAATGGCAGATGTAGAAGATGTCTTTTATGATATGACTGATTTATTGACTTAAGCAAGACGGTAAATAACCTTATGGCGTGTAGTACGACTATATATTGTTTGTCTCAGATGCATCAACGGTCAGCAGTACATAAGCCACATATTGGTTTGTACTGGGAAATCTGACGGAGGGGCGACATACGGATTAGATAATTAATTTCTCCCGAATGGAGGATTACCGAAGTCATAATGTATCTCCCTCAGTTGGTTAGGGTAGTCTAAGCAGGAGCTTCCGTCTTCATCGATGACGAGAAACCTGGATCAGGGAAAGAAAACTTCACAACCCTGAGATAGTTCTATACCTAACACACAACCCCTTTTCCATACCTAGAGAAATCAGGAAGTGACCGTGATTGCAGTCAGGTATCCAGCTGACATTTGAATTTATGATTGTGATTTTTGTTTTGGACTTGATTTTGTTTGATCTTTATATTTTTCCCAATGCAGCGAAAGGTCCCCTAGACTTATTTTATTCGTATTTTGATATCGATGTCTATCCCCCAATTGTGTCTATATTGCTACCTAGGTATATATAAGATTCTTCATCTTGTAGTGATTTTTCTTTAAGCGCAATCTTTTTATTGTTTCCTGCATTTATTCTTATTCCGTTTATTTTCTCCATTGCATTTTCAGACCCACTGGCTGTGATCTCTCATCAAGTATTTTCATTTTGTCTTGCATATAACTACTGTTATGGGGTAGGAGAGCTACACCGTCGGCAACAACTATATCACCAAGCTGTCTAGTCCATGTTTTTCATAACTCAAATCTATAGCCAGTAAGAAGAGAAACGGTGACACGAAGCATCCTTGACGCACTTCAGTTCTTATCCCAAACGGTTATATAAGATGTCTTTGATCTTCTTCTTCTTCTTCTTCATTATCCCCATAGGGTGCGAGTAGCTAAACTCTTTTACCCTTTGTGTAGACAGCCCGGCACGGTGGTGGCTGCGCCACCGCCGCCTTTCTACACATGGTCCGTGTTGCCACACGGCTAGGAAGCCACCCATCGTGACACCAGGCGATGGGGCCACAACCCGCCGTGCATCCCACACGGTATTAGACGATTAGGGGGTGTGTTTTGGGCTTTCTTTCAACCCCAGGGAGCATCCTAGACTCGAGACAGGGTACATCAGGCCCACTTTGGCGTGTGTGTAATGTACTGCCTCAAGGTTTGATAACTCTCTACCCTGCAAAGGGGGTTATACCTCCGGGGACAGTGATGACTGGCAGAGAGGCCAGTCACCAGTGGGCTTTGTTGCAACCCCAGGGAACCTCTTGTCGGGTGGTGAGGGTGCAAGGCCACAAGAAAATTGGTTCTCTACCCTGCAAAGGGGGTTATATCTCCGAGACAAGACGTATCGAGGGATCGGCACAGCCAGCGCCGAACCTCTACCACTGCCGAGCTGCATTACCAAGAAGAAACAAGCTTTTGCCCACCTTAACTAGGAGGACCCGGACCCGGGACCCCACAGTCTCGATAGGACACGGCTTTGTTCATTAATGGCGTAGCAGCGACCGAGCCTCTACCACTGTCACATGACGTAATCGGACACAGACACATATCACTGCCTCTACTTTACTGGGAAGTCCCGGAACCCGGGACCACACACAGTCTTGAAAGGACAAAGATCGCTTGCAGATGTCTTTGATAAGGAGCTCTGCATGTCAAGTCTTCATATGTTTCCATGATGGTGCATAACAGTGAATTACGTTTATCAAGTCTTTTTGACTGTTTGAATGTTGCTGTTAAAATTATCGGTCCCATTGTTTCCTTGCTTCCTCAGCCACACCTTCACTGTAGTGAGCTCTTTTATCCTTCCGTTCTGAGGAAGCACAATTTTTCCTTTGATCAATTTCTTATTCTCATGTCCTTTCACCTTGTCTCGCAGAGTCCAAGGATACCTTTCTTGTATTTCTACGTTTCTGCTGCCATCTGTGCAGCTTTCCCTTATTCTTTTTAAAGTAAGAACATTCCAGTTGCCAAGTCTGGAGATTTGCCTAGAAAAAAAAAGGTGATTTAGTAACACAAACTCCTTTCGACATTTTCTGGATCGCATAATTCGCCCCGTTACCAGAAGATCTTCTTCTGTCCTGAATGGCTGACTGGAAATGTTTTCTTTGGTAGATCTGTCCATATCGTTTTGTTGAAGTTTTCTATGGCTTATCATATTTACATAATGGGATAGCCGCCCCCATACCCAACCCTCTTTAACCGATTTTTACGACCATGTTTGGTAGGTTACATTTTTACTATTATTTGCTACTCTTTCGGGAACCAGTAACACACGGATGAATCACAAATTTATATAATGCAATTTTATGAGATCGCTATCATATATTAGAAATTTCGGAAATACAGCTTCCAAAATAATTAAGTGTTTAAAAAAACAAACACATTAAAACCGACAGTAGCATGTCATCATCTTTAACTCCTTTTCACTTCATATGGAGTATTGAACTACCAAAAAAATAATAAAAAATTCACATTTATCGTATCTGCCAATACTCATAAATTAGTTGTAGGTTTGTCATGGTCTCCTTACACTACCGTGAGCGCGGTAGTGCAGCGGTTAGTGCACTGGCTTCCTAGCTTTGTGGTCCATGGTTCGATCCCCAGTTGAGGTGGGATTTTTTAGACCGCAAACGCTCCGGGGTCGACCCAGCCTCGTGAATTGGGTACCAGAGCAACTCTTGGAAGGTTAAGGCGGCTGGCGCGATGCTGACCACATCCCCCCTAGTGTGCCGATGGTCAAGAAAATATGGGCCTAACACCATATTCCCAGTATGCCTCAGTGGGCGTGTAACGGGATCCTTTACCTTTTTGTTTACTCTACCGGGAACTACAAGAACCATAATGTTTTCTCTTCTGTACAGTTCTGTCTGTCATCAGGCACTTCTTTTTTTACTTGTCTTCCTTGTGCCTTTACATTTCCATAAATTGGCTTGTAAGGCCCGTGATGGTTTGTTCTTAAATTGGCCACATTTCCAAACTATTTCAAGAGTGTTTGCTCTATTCAATGTATGTATATTCCAAGCTTGACAAAGTATTGACTTTTGCTTTATTGTTATTATTTTTTAATCTTCAACTTTTGCCTTGCTTTTTATTCATCATTGGTTTCCCTCAGGGAGTGCATTTCACAAGCTTTAATTTATAAATGTCCATGTTTGGCTCTCATAATAGAGTGCGTATATAATAGAGGTGTTGATTACTTGGTGTCTTCTCATTAACACTTTAGAAAATGCGTCAAAAAATATTCTTCCTATTCTGATATTGCATACATTTAAAATTCATTTTTCAAACTGACTTATTTATAAAATGAAGGCTATACCGCAGCCAAAGTGAGGTCCGGTTGTGGTTAAGTTTATTAAAAATTATAACTACACTGTTAACAAGTAATGGCGGCTTTAGGATTCTGTTTATTGTAGACTAATTAACGTTTCCGGCCTCTCATTACGATTTGCTCTAATTACCCGCAGTTCTTCCATTAGCTACTTCACATTCATCCTACACTCCTCAGGACACTTTTTCACTTGTTACCAATTAAGACTTGAGTCGATTTTTATATTTCGAGTAAATTTATTTTTTAATTTAAATATTTACTTTTATCAAACTGTTTTTCTCTTCACCATCTTCTTCTTCTTCTTCGATCCTTAACCACCGACCGTCAAAGCAGTCAGTGGCCATCACGCCTAGTGGCGTCTTGTAGGGCAACAACAAATTGATTCCACTTTGCACGGTCGGTGGCCATCCTTCGTACAGTGCCCCAACTCTGGTTCATTCTTTGCATCTCAGCCTCCACAGTCCTCCGCCAAGTTGTTTTTTGGTCGGCCTCTCTTTCGCTTTCCTTCAGGGGTCCAAAGCATAGCTGTTCTTGTGATGGCATCGGGGTCTCTTCTGAGGACATGACCAACCCAGCTCCAGCGTCTGCCAGCTATGATGGTGTGCATGTCCTCTTGCTTGCTACGAGTAAGCAGATCTTGGTTGGTGATGGTATTCGGCCAAAAGATGCGGTGAATTTTTCTTAGGCATGTTGTGTGAAAAGAGGACAATTTTGACATTTCCTTCTCTGTGACTCTCCAGCATTCCGCACCATAGAGAAGCACAGAAAGCACGCAACTCTGGTATAATCTTAATTTTGTGCTTGTGCTGTATTGGGAGGACTTCCAGATGTTATTTAGGCTAAAGAAGGCTGTTCTTGCCTTATTTATTCTGATGTTGATGTCTTTGCCTGCCCCACCGTCTGGTGTTACTATGCTTCCTAGGTATGTGAAGGTATCTGTCTGTACCAATTGCTGATTCCTTACTGATATGGGCTCAGGGTTGCTCACATTGAGCGTCATGACCTCAGACTTCTTTAAATTGATGTTCAAGCCCACCTGCTGGCTAAATTTATTAAGTCTGTCCGTTTTTTCCTGGATGTGTTGATGTGAATGTGCTAGTAGTGCAATGTCATCTGCATATTCCAGATCTTCCAATGTAGAAAATGTAGTCCATCTTATTCCTCTTGGACTGCCCTCTGTTGTCTGGCGCATCACCCAGTCTATGACTGTTAAAAAAAGAGTGGTTGATAAGGGGCATCCCTGTCGTACTCCTGTCTTCACCTCGAAGGTTAGGTTGCTCTGCCCAACACTACACGTAAAGTTGGCATAGAGGCTTTTTATGATTGTCACTATGCAGCTTGGAATTCCATAAGCCCTCAGTATTTTCCATAAACTGTCCCTATGTATACTGTCAAAAGCCTTTTCAAAATCAACAAAATTTATGTAAAGCTGTCTTTGCCATTCTGAGCACTGCTCTATAATGTTCCTGAGAGTGAATATATGGTCTACACATCTTCTGTTCTTTCTAAATCCTGCTTGTTCTTTCCTCAGTTTGTAGTCTACTGCCTTTGAAATTCTCTGTATAATTATCCTGCCTAGTATTTTGCTGGGAACTGAGAGAAGAGTGATTCCTCTCCAATTATTGCAGTCTGCAAGATCTCCCTTTTTGGGCAATTTGACAATTATTCCTTTGTTCCACTCTGATGGTGTTGTCCCCGTTTTCCACACTTGTGCAAATAGTGGTTCTAATAGTTCTGCTGCTAGCTCTCTTCACCATCGGTTGTCTCTTTTTAAGTTCTTAACGAACTGTAGTGCTTTAACATTGTCGTTTTTTTAAATATCATCTATTATCAATGAATCAGTCAATACACTTTAGCTCCCCAAGGAACATAGGTCTTTAATAAACACATGCCAAGTCCTTCTGTCACGTGCCATAGGTCTTCAATAAACACATGCCAAGTCCTTCTGTCACGTGCAATAGGTCTTCAATAAACACATGCCAAGTCCTTCTGTCACGTGCCATAGGTCTTCAATAAACACATGCCAAGTCCTTCTGTCACGTGCCATAGGCCTTCAATAAACACATGCCAAGTCCTTCTGTCACGTGTCATCTGCTCAAGTTCTTTCCACCTCTTCCTCATCATTTTCACTTCTGTCTTCAGTTCTCTTCTCCATGTGACGTGGTCTACCTCCGCTTCTTTAACCCTGGGGGTTTCCAGAACAAGGACTACTTTGTAATGCTTTCCACGGGTTTCCTCAGTGTGTGTCCTGTCCATTGTCAGCGTCTTCTTCTCATCTCTTGTTCCACTGGTACTTGATTGGTTCTTTTCATACCATTTAAATCCTTCTGTTCTACGGAAATACCCATTTATGAAGGTCTGTTTCTTTTTTATTGTTGATATTTTTCAGAGCCAGAAAGGACTTGGCATGTGTTTGTTGAAGGCCTATGCACCTTGGAGAGCTAAATTGTATTGATTTTTAGTGCTTTTTCCTTTCACAATTATGTCTACCTTATTCATTAACTCCCTCTATATTTCCTTAGTAGTCTTGCATCATTAACTTCCTTTGTATTTCCTTAGTAGCCTTGCATCGTTAACTTCCTTTGTTTTTCCTTAGTAGCCTTGCATCATTAACTTCCTTTGTATTTCCTTAGGTAGCCTTGCATCATTAACTTCCTTTGTATTTCCTGCGTAGTCTCGCTTCTGTATTCTTGTATTACCCATCAGTTCCCTGTGAAGTACACACCTCCTGTAAACACGCGCCAAACCGTCCTGCTTATAATATCCATTTTAAACAGAGTTTTATCAAAATGAGATACATGAACAAATGGAGGCAGAACATCCAGGCAACACACCCACAAATGATACAAAAATTACCCTTGTTCCAACATCTGCCTTTTCAGTTTTGGCTTATCGTGTTGTCATCAGTTCATTACATCTATTATTGATACAATAAAATATGCACATAGCAGCAACTAACTCAAATTAGTTGTTTATCACGTGAACAAAGCCCCCGTGTAGATTTCGGGGTCTCTGAAGAGACGAAGAAAAAATAGGCCTACTCAGCCTCAGTTGTGTCGTAAAGGGCAACTAATATGAGACTGTACATGAGGATGGCAACCTCATCATATGACACGAATTGCCACAGAGACCACCCTTACAAGAGCACGTGGTTACTTGCGAGACAGCCTAAGTAAATACAAGGCCCGATTTGGACCATTTTGGTGTGGTCGCCCTGGACTTTAGATAATTGTAAATTAGATATCAAGAATATATGCTATAACATTGAGTTAAAAATAAAAAAAATACCTCCATTTATTGGCTATATTTTGACAAAAGACGTGTTACAACAAAATTATACCTAAAAAGAAATATTTCTTACTTTCTAATCCAGCAACTGTTTCAAAATGTTGCGTAGGTTTTAATGTTTTGCTTCGTCACAAGTCGATAGATAATGTTGCCAGGCTATTTGGCTTTAGCTAAGATTTGATCATTTTTAATTTGGAAAAGCTTCTTTCCCATGACGACACTCTGACCAGAATTGTCAAAACCATGCTTAGAGAAATTAAAAAAAAAAAAAAAAAAAAAAAATGAAGACATTTATTAGCTCTCTCATTCAAAGCAAGGAACTTGACCATTTTTAAAGTATGAAGCTGGAAGAGGTTGCTTCAGTGCTTCCATTTCCTCAACCAGCGAACGATCATCTAAATATGTTGATTTTTCAGACTTGAGATGTTGGTGCTCGTGATATTAATTATAACATGTGTAAATGAAGACTAAGAAGGAGTGATGTAATAATCATCGACTTTGCCTCATTGAATGATCTTGACAAGAATCTTGCGACCCAACCTGTTCTGTTGGGCGTTACTTAACGTTTTTAAAGTTGGAGGCGGCGACCCGAGTTCGGGGCTCTCTGTAGATATGGGGCCCCATTGAATCAAATTGTTTAAATGGGCTTAAGGCCGGCCATGACTACTTGCTTCAAGCTTCCTGCAAGGGGATCAGACACAGCGGTGACTCTAATCTCCGTAATAGCGAAAAGGTAAATGACGATAAAGTGAACCAATGTGGACAAAAAGTCTCATGTCCCAAGACAAAAGTAGCGATAAACATATACTAAGATAAGACGATTAACAACACCGAAAAACCACTAAGTAAAATTGACGTTATTCTACCTACGTCCATTATGACATTTACACTATTTTTATTTTATTGCCGCTTTTTTTTCAGAGTCGTATATAGTGTAGTGGTCTTGTACTTAAATTTACCGTATATATAGACCTTTCTTATACTGTTAACTTAAATTTGCTGAACAACTTAAATTTGCTGAACAACTTAAATTTGCGGAACATAGCTCAGGCGTATCTTTAAGTCTGATGTGTGAATTGCGGTTGTCGACGATTGTCAATAACAATTACGTATAAACTAAAAATTATACATGTCATATTACTGCTAATAATGAATATATGCGCTTAGTATGTTCAATATCAGACAGTCAAGTTCTATGATAAGGCAAATGTTTTCTTTAGTTTTCTAAATTATTTACCACTATTTATTTTGTACCAACGAAGGCCTTTTCGGTCAACATATCGTTTTCTTTTAACTTATTAACATTTATATTTAGTCATTAAATTTTTCATATAATTCACACACACACTGTAAATCATAAGAATTAAAAGTTCCCGTAACAAAAACCAATAAGAAAAACCAAACAAATACAAAAAAACAAAAAGCACAGATTTCAGTTATGAACCAGTAACATTGTTACAACAGATAATTAATCACACACACACATACAAACACACAAATACTTACAGAGCGGCGCTGTGACTTCTTTGCCTGTGTAGTAAATGTAACGTAGATATGCGGAGAGCACTGTTGTTCTTTCCTTTCTGTCACGTGGTCTGTTCCAGGCAACGAGATTCTAACAGTCCTTGAAATATGACGAATTTTTTTGGTTTTAATTTCCTAAATTTCTGCTTTTTCTATTAGTATTGTTGACCCCTTAACTTCTTTCAGACAGCAAGCCGACAGTAGTAAAAAATCTGGGTGTTACTTATCAGCTCTTGGTATTATCAGCTAAAGATCTTTGTTCCACAGTTCCCTTATCTGTGGTCCTGTTTTATACCCGGATTTTGGGTTGGAGAAATTGTCCTACTGGAACTCTTTACGTCCGCGCAATTCTTGTCCAATTCCTTCAACGTTTCCTGTGTTTAACTTCTCAGAAACTCAAGCCTACACAGTTACTGCACAAGGAGTGTCTTACAGTTATACCTTGTGGTCAAACAAGGATGGACCTCTTGATTCTATCTGACGTAAAAACCTTTACTACGCCAAATATAATTACGGTTGGTCGACCACGCCGGGCGCAGCCCACTGTCTTATAGGCTTAGAATCGGAACCGACAGAAAACCGTGTTTGTTTTCCAATCGTATCGCGATCTGCAGCCTGATTGATCTCGTCTGCTCGCGACATGTGTAAGGAAGGAACTGTCACGCGATTTCACATCAACAGGTCTCTGCCATGATGATAATTATAAGTCCATGATGTTGTTGTTGTAGTTGTCTTCATACCCGTTTAAAATAAATCATCACTAATATCGTTTTACATTAATGAGATGATAATTCATTCTAGAAGTACACGAGCAGATAGAGCCGATAAAAACATAGTTAAGACATGGGAGAATTTTACGATATAAACGAACAGGAAAACAAATAACTAATGGTTAAAAATGACAAATATCCAACACTGGGCACATGAAATAAGCAATTGAAATACACAAATAAAGACATGAAAAGTACACAAATGTGAACTCGAAGTTATGTGCAAACAACAAATTGGATAAAAAGATACGAGTTTCATGAAACACCAATATATATATATATATATATATATATATATATATATATATATATATATATATATATATAAATATATCTACATATATATAAATATATATATATATATATATATATATATATATATATATATATATATACATATATATATATATATATATATATATATATATATATATATATATATATATATATATATACAGTAGAACTCCATTTATCCGAACCCCATGGGACCGAGCATCGTTCGGATAATCAAATGTTCGGATAATTGGATTACATAATGTATCGAGTACATGTACACATATTTCTAAAAATAATTAACCATCACAAGGAAAATACACTATAAAACATATTTACTTGTACTGTAATAATACCCACACTGTATTAGATTACTGTATCACCAAAATCTGTCATTACACTGCAGTGCATGTACTACTTGTATTAATTTTTTTTTTTTAAGAAAGAGAAATGTTTTCAAAATAACATTACAAACGATTCAAAACCAGGCGCAACTTACGTATACATGTACTTGCACAGATGTAGCCCACTATTTAAAATAATGAGGAATCTTCTTTTGCACCAAACTGGATAGTCTCCTTTTGGTTGCTAAGTCCCGCATTCTCTTCAACAGCAGAAGCTGTGTAGGACAGCTGTCATCTTCTTGCTCGTACCAAGCCATCGCTGATTCTAGTGTTATAAAGGCCTCTTCGGGACTTGGTCGACGTTTTGGGTTTTCTTCATAATCTACAAGTACATCATGTACTTCTGAGGAGTCTTCGTCATCGGTCACTACATGTATTTGGTTTTCTTTTTGCACAAAAGACAAAATTTCTTCGTCATTCAAAAACTGAAAACCAGAATCATTATCATCTTCTAGCCACACGTGGGCATCATCTTTGTCACAGTACGAAAATCCGGGCATTGAAACAGTTCCACAACTTCATTTATACAATCATCATTTGTGTCCACTGCAGTAGTTTCATTTCCTCCTTTTTTCCCAAGCAATCTATTCCAAGCCTTGTTGAGATTATCTTGTGACAGGGTGGTCCAAGCATCAGCTAACATATAGCAGCAGTCTTTGAGATTAAGCTTTTTGGAAAACGCCACCACACTTTCTTCATCTTCAGCCAACAATAAACGACGCAGGACTTCCTTCTTGTACATCTTTTTAAGCTTTGCTATAACACCCTGATCCATTGGTTGAATCAGTGCTGTTACATTGGGAGGCAGAAAAATTACTTTAAAATTTGCATCAACTGCATTCAATGTATCCGTCTCTGGATGAGATGGTGCATTGTCCAGTAGAAGAATTTCTTTTCTTGTTCTCTCAACCTCTTCACATTTGGGATGAACTGATTTGTATACCAATCAAGAAATATTTCACTATTCATCCAAGCACTCTTCTGTGCTTTGTAGCACAATGGGAGACATGTCACATTCTTAAACAACGTGGTTTTTTGGCTTTGCCGATCATTAGCACCGGTAAACGATGACTTCCATTGGCATTCGCGGCTACCAAAATTGTTACTCTCTCTTTGCATTTTTTTAAACCCAGGGGCAGCTGCTTCGCGCTGAGATGCAAGTGATTTTTGAGGCAATGATTTCCAGTATAAGCCAGTCTCATCGGCATTATACACATCATCGAGTTAATAACCTTCTTCTTCCAAAAAAGCCAAGAATGTTTCTTTAAAATTTTCAGCGGCAGTTGCATCGCTAGATAAAGATTCCCCTTGAATCTCCAGTTCTCGTATGCCATGAAAAGATTTAAAGTCAGGAGGACCGTCAAGTTGATTGTTGAACTGAAGTGCCTTTTCACACAATAGAGAGCCAGAGATAGGTTCCGATTTGCTTCTTCTTTGCAGACACCATATATACAAAGCCTCTTCCAATTTCAAATATTTCGCATTTCTCATGGTTTTACGTTTCTTCGACCCATTTTCACTCTCCAATTTCGATGCAAAACTCATAATTTTATCCTTTTTACTTTTGATGTCAGAGACGGTAGCTTTCCCAACATTCAAAATCCTCGCAAGTGAAGACACAGTTTCACCTTTTCCTAGTCTCTTGATAATTTCTGTTTTCGTTTCAATTGACAAAACATTGCGGTTCCTTTTATATGCTTTAGGCCTACTGGAAGATGCCATATCGCACAGAGAAATACTTGTACACCAAAATTATTCTGCTGTAGTAGCAGACACAATTATTTTAAGTTGAACTGTCTGTTTAGCCAGTGTTCTGCCTAGAACGCACACGTACACTGGATTGGTAAACCAGATATTAACTGACTTATGATCTAACTGACTTCCTGTACGTAAGCGACCGACCATTAGCCCATCCCATCCTCTACAAATTGTTCGCACACATTTGAAGCTTGCCGCATGAAAAGATTCAGAAATGTAGTCTAACGTGACTGGTGGCGATTGATTTTTTTTTTTTGGGGGGAAAAAGTGTTCGGATAATTGGATGTTCGGATAATTGGGGTTCGGATAAATGGAGTTCTACTGTATATATATATATATATATATAAAACACCATACAACTTACATTTAAGAAGCGCAAACCACAAACTAGGTTAACAAAGCAAACAAAATAGAAAAGAGTTGATACAACAGCTATCAAACCCAGAACCGTACTCAGATCATGCAAACTCTGTCTGTGACCACCCTTATTTCTGCTTTTGCCAATGCAGTTTAATATTTTAAGAACCAAAGAAGAAATCGTCGGCTTAATAATCTTTATTCTACATGTTGCCATTTTGTCTTGATAGAGAACGACAGAAAATGGAATAAAGTACACAGAAATAAACAAAGGACAATAAGATCATTAGGGGTCGTCCACGTAGATTCACGCAGTAAGGGGAGGGGGTAAACTATTGTGGCGAAGTGTGAAGATAGGGGGAAAAGAGGAGATGGGGTTTGAAAAAATGGGACGTAACACAAAAATAAGAGCGACAAACGCTTATTTCATAAATGATGTCGGAACAAAATATTTTTTGTTATCTCCATCCTCATTGTTTACATTGTTCCACAATGGCTAACAACTCCCTCGTAGACGACTTAAATTCATACTATAATCTCAGCTGAAATATCGGATTATTGTTATAACACTGAATGGTTTATAGGCCTACTGTTTTATATAAATATATAAAAATGTAATACACAGTTTAATTTAAAAAAAAAGCAGAATTCACACTAAATAAACTGTTTTATTGATTAAAATTAGATTTAAGAAAGATAAAACAATAACAAATTACCATAACAGTCATCAAGTAAACCAGCTGGTGTGCACATTACAATTTTTGTGTGGGACGAGGAGGATGTAAATGCTTTTAGTTGGGTAAGGCCAAGGTTGGGCCCTGTCTCATAACGGGACGCGGCAGATGAAATGGAAATATCTTCCTAAAAGCCTCCAGCGTCGCTTAACAAGTAAAAACCTTCACTATACAAATAAAAAATGCAGAGTTGCCAACCAAACGTGAGGAAAACTGTTCAGGAGAGCAGAAAGATACTGCCTTATATAAGCAAGCTTCAGAAGTGTCAAACAAAAAGCCTCTATGCTTTACATGTATGTTTGGCCATTTTGAACATTATAGAGCAGTGAAGAACTGGGCTACGACAGGGACTGCATAAAAACCACTCTTTTTTTTAACAATACTAGGGACTGGGGTTGATGCGCCATGGAATTACCAAGCTGCTTTAGGAATCAATCATAAAAAACTCTTGGGAAGATCTGGATATATGCAGAGAATTTTTTTTTTTACTGTGTAGTGTTGGGCAGAGCAGCCTAACCTTCGAGGTGAAGACAGGAGTACGACAGGGATGCCCCTTATCAGACTTACTCTATTTTTAGTTAGCCAGTAGCAGGTGGGGTGAGAACTTCAACAGCAAATTTAAAGAAGTCTGAGGTCAGACCAAGGAGTCAAGTCCAAATGTGAGATGGACAATTTTCCCATATCAGTAAGGATCAGATCTGGAATAGCAGATGACATTGCACTGCTGGCACATTCACATCAACACATCCAGGAAAAAATGGATAGACTTAATAAATTTAGCCAGCAGGTGGGCTTGAACATCAATTTAAAGAAGTCTGAGGTCATGCCCTAACGCTCAATGTGAGCAACCCTGAGCCCATATCAGTAAGGAATCAGCAACTGGTACAGACAGGGGTGAGGGTGAAGTACATGAATGACAGGGAAGTTTTCACGGACTAGGACTGGGGGGGGGGGGGGGGGGGGGGGGGGGGGGGGGGTAACACGGGGGACAGGGGTAATGGGGGGGGGGGGGGGGGGGGGGGGGGGGGGGGGCAAAGACATCAACATCAGAATGAATAAGGCAAGAACAGCCTTCTTTAGCCTAAATAAACATCTGGAAGTCCTCCCAATACAGCACAAGCACAAAATTAAGATTATACCAGAGTTGCGTGCTTTCTGTGCTTCTCTATGGTGCGGAATGCTGGAGAGTCACAGAGAAGGAAATGTCAAAATTGTCCTCTTTTCACACAACATGCCTAAGAAAAATTCACCGAATCTTTTGGCCGAATACCATCACGAACCAAGATCTGCTTACTCGTAGCAAGCAAGAGGACATGCATACCATCATAGCTGGCAGACGCTGGAGCTGGGTTGGTCATGTCCTCAGAAGAGACCCCGATGCCATCACAAGAACAGCTATGCTTTGGACCCCTGAAGGAAAGCGAAAGAGAGGCCGACCAAAAACAACTTGGCGGAGGACTGGAGGCTGAGATGCAAAGAATGAACCAGAGTTGGGGCACTGTACGAAGGATGGCCACCGACCGTGCAAAGTGGAATCAATTTGTTGTTGCCCTACAAGACGCCACTAGGCGTGATGGCCACTGACTGCTTTGACGGTCGGTGGTTAAGGATCGAAGAAGAAGATACAAATAAAACGTAGCAGTAATTGTTCCTTGTCACCCATTACTATTTTACGAGTTCAATTTTCAGTTCCGACCACGGGGCTTCTGTTGTTTTAAACACTATTAACTTCAAAGATTGTTATTTTTGTCTGCGCAAGTAAACTAATTTACATTCGTTGACGTTGTTTCTTTTCAGTACTGTATTATACAAATTGGAGGAATTAAAAACAAAAAAGGGGGCGAGTAAGAGATTTGTGGCGTCACAAAAGAGGAGGTCTGAGTTCTTGTGACAACATGTGACAAGAGGGACTGTGGAGTTCAAAGTGAAAAAAAAAATTGCATGACGTCAAATGTGGACGACCCATTAGGACAAAAATATCATTTGCTTGTCATCGATCAAACATTAATAGCTAGAGGAATAGTTATGAACATTTACTGTGATTGCCATGTGTAGTTACCAGATGTCTCCCATGAGAAGGAATAGGGCTTCTGTTTCCTCGGGATATTCGTAAGAGCAACTAATTATCTGTGGCTGTGCATGCGGCTGGCAACTTGATCATGTAAAACTAATTGCTACAAGAACCATATCTTCAAGAGTATGTAATGCTTGGTGTAGGATTTTTTGCAAGAGGCTGTAACGAAATGCGTCATTTTTCGTTCGTTTAATTTTCCTTTCTCCATTCCTTTCCGCCAGTGTTACTCTGCCATTCTTTCTCTTCCTTCTCACCCACTCGTTACCATACATTTACGCTTTATCTAGCAATATTATCTTGCCTCTCCTAAAATCTAACCTTAACACTTGGGAGAGAACCCTTTTCTCTTCCTACGCTTAGCGCGTCTCAATATCAACTGCCTAATTCCCGTTCTAACATATCTTCGTGTCCCCCCCCCCAAACTGTGTTCACGCATCTCGAATTTCCCGTGCATACATTTTCCCTCATCTCACTTAAAACCCGCAAGGGACCCAATCCTACATTATCTCCCTTTGCTGTTTTTAACTGAATACCATACCCTCTTCTTTAAAAGCTTACTACCAAAATCCTACATGCTAATTTACCAAACCATAACTGATAACCCACTACATCTGCTTAACCCAAATCCAACCTTATTATCCACCAACCGAAATATGAGGAGTTTCCTCCCTTTTCTCAAAGCATCCCTTCACTCATTTTATCTCCCTTCAAAAAAGAGAAATAGTCTATATCTACACCCATTCATATTTCTTAAACCATTTTTCTACACTCTTTCTCTTTATCAAAACCAAACCACCGTTCACAACAATAGTGCAGCAAATGGACAGTTTTGTTCTCTAATCGACGTAGAGCTAAAATCTTCCGATGAAGACAAATTTAATTGTTTTGTTTGGATAAAATAATCTTGTTTATTTTACCTTGTTGAACCAATAACTGACAATTATACCTGTTTATATGTAAATATAAATCTAGAGTTGAATGAATCACTATTTAGTGAATATTAAGTCTGCACACATATGACTCAGTTTGTTTTAAAAAATACAAAACAATATAGAGGTATTAAATTAAGATTTCTGAACCACCTTCAGCTGGGCGTTCCTAAAATATGAGTAAATAACTTTCTTCACAGAAGGAGTGGAAAATAGTAAGTTGGTAGAAAAATCAAAATTAATTAACATAACTATACACCGTTTGTTGTAACAATTAACACCTAGTGAATTGACTGGTGGGAAAATTATTAGGATTAAAATACACTGTCATTAGGAAAATTAACTGTAAGAAAATTAACTTTGGTTATTTACAAGTTTCAAACTAGCGCTTGTTATATTATAACCAAGTGTTCTTATCTGAATTACAATAAATATTCCTTCCTATTTTGCAGCTGGTGTCAGGCTTAGTAACGCTAATTCCACTCTGCAGATAAGAGACCACTTTTCTCTGGGACACAAGCAATAAATAATGCTTGAGCCAAGATTAAATAGCCAAGTTCTGTCTTAGATCACCCCACATCTGGCAGCAGACACCTAGACGGAGAAGCGGCGAGGAAGACTGGGAACAAAGACGTCGAGAAACCAGGAGATTCCACTGCCACCGGAGATGAAAGATTTCCTAGCCTGGTTGACCAGGGAAGTAGCGAGAGACACGCGTATCGGTGTCCCGGCAAATAGGGTTCCGGGAGACGAGCAGACCCGTGAAATGAAAAAAAGCATGGAAAGGAAGGATCCACCAGCGTTCGGGTTTTCCCCGTCAGCCAGCTTTAATTTAGATCATTACTTAGTGAAAAGGAATACTAAGTAGGTAGCTCTCCCCCGAATCAAAAGACATCTGAAGATACGCCGCTACAAGGTTGTGTTGATGAAACAACTGTGACAAAACGGGGCGGCCTCTATCGATCTTTGTTTCACTCCGGCTGTATCGGTACATTTGTGGCAATTATTTTTATTATTTTCTCTCAAATGTCGCACTTTTCTTTCTTTCTTTCTTTCTGTCTTTCTTTCTTTCTTAATTCGTTATTTTTCTGCTAAGTAGCAGATATTTGATTTTATCAAATCATTCAACACTCCCCGTAGTTGATAATAATCACATTTGCTTGGCGCTGCCCAGATTTGTTGGCTATAGGCGCAGCAGATTTTTGGCACGTAGGCATCAGACAAGACGTGGGCTTTAAACACCAGTAAGACTACATGTTGACACGTGAATTAAATGGGGTAACTTAAGACATGTAGGCCGGGGTTGGGGGTTGGTTAATGAGATGGACATGTGATGACAAGATTACTTTAGACCAAAGTAAGATTGCTACATCTCGAACACATGGTCATATGCGGTTAACAGTGTGTTTGGAAGTTTGCACACAAGGGCATCGGACATCTTATTACCATATATGGGAGAGTTGACCTCTGCCTTACGTTCAAAATTATCCGATGTTGAAATATTTTGAAATTATCCCATAACCCGCCTGTTTGAATTTGATTTGAGTTTTTTGATAGCCCATAACAAACGAAAGCGTGGGAAGGCAAGGAATATAATCTGATCATTTTCTCAATCTATTTCACTTGAGAAATTGCTCGCCAAGACACCAGACTGCTACAGTGATGAATTAGACTTCAGAATTCCTTCTTAAAATACCGGACACCTTTTATTGGAGTATTCATCAGGACTTACAATATAGCCCAGGAAATCTCTAACATTTTAAATAAGGAAACCGGGACTGAGGAAACTGAAGGACCACACACGAAGTCAGATAGGGGATTTATTAAATTAACGACACCCCAGACGCATGTAAGAGGCCGATTCAAGTCTCTTTTATTCATCTGAGCAAAAATTCTGTCAGTCAGGATTGGTATAAGTTGTGATGTACATTTCATATTTTATTACTAACATGTGAACTAAGTTATATACGTATATATTACCTTGTGAAGTTTAATATGTGAAACTCGCTATTGGATGTCAAAATCATTTGAGGCTGGCAACATCAGCGTAGAGGACAGCAAACCATAAGTCAGAAGAGTTCAGGACCACCACTGGTGTAAGACAAGGTGATATCCTATCACCTTACCTCTTCATACTCCTTATGGGGGGCGGGGGGGGTGGGGGAGGAGGGGGGGGGGGGGTGGAGTGGGATTGAGGGAGGGGGTGCGAGGCGAGGTTGGGTTGGGAGGGGGGGGGGGGGGGGGGGGGGGGGGGGGGGGGGGGGGGGGGGGGGTGGGGGGGGGGGGTGGGGGGGTGGGGGAGAGGGGGGGTGGGGGGGGGGGGGGGGGGGGGGGCAGGGGGGGCGTGGGTGTGGGGGTGGGGGGGTGTGGGGGTGGGGGTGGGGGGGGGGGGGTGGGGGGGGGGGGGGGGGGGGGGGGGGGGGGGTGTGGGGGGGTGGGGGGGGGGGTTGGTGGGGGGGGGGGGGGTGGGGGGGGGGGGGGGGGGGGGGGGAGGTGGGGGGGGAGGGGGGTGTGGTGGGGGGGGGGGGGGGGGGTGGGGGGGGGGGGTGGGGGGGGGGGGGGGGGGTGTGGTTGGGGGTTGGTTGGGGGGGGTGGGGGGGGGGGGGGGGTTGTTGGGGGGGGGGTGGGGGGTGGGGGGGGGTTGTGGGGGGTGGGGGGGGGGGGTGTGGGGGGTTTTTGGGTGGGGGGGGGTGTTGGGGGGGTGGTTGGGGGGGTTGGGGGGGGTTGTTGGTGGGTTTTTTCTTTTGGGGGGGGGGGGGGGGGAGGGGGGGGGGGTGTGGGGGGGTGGGGGGGTGGGGGGGGGGGGGGGTGGGGGGGGGTGGGGGGGGGGGGGGGGGGGGGGGGGGGGGGGTGGGGGGGGGGGGGGGGGGGGGGGGGGGGGGGGTGGGGGGGGGGGGGGGGGGGGTGGGGGGGGGGGGGGGTGTGGGTGGGTGTGGGTGTGTTTGTGTTGGTGGGGTTTGGTGGGGGGGGGGGGGGGTGGGGGTGTGTTTTGTTTGTGGGGGGGGGGGGGGGGGGGGGGTTTTTGGGGGGTGGGGTGGGGTGGTTGGGGTTTGGGTTTTTTGGGTTTTTGTTTTCTTTTGGGGGGTTTTGTTGGTGTGTGGGGGTTTTTTTGGGTTTTTTTTTTTTAGTTTTGGTTTTGGGTGGTGGGTAAAAAAATGTGGGGTGGGTTTTGTGGTGGTGGTGTTTTTTGGGTTGTTTTGGGGTTCGGTTGGCCACTGAAAAAGGTTATGTTCCAAAATTAGATTTTTTGGGGGTGGTTGGTGTGGATTTGTGGGGTGTTTGGGGGGGGATAGGGATTTGTGGTTTTGGTTGTCTTGGGTGGGGGGGTGGTGGGGGGGGGAAATTTTGTGGGTATTTGGGTGGGGGTGGTTGGTTTGGTTGTTGGATTTTCCTACCCTAAGGTGTAACTTGTGGGCAGTTATAGGATTGTTTTATTTTGGTTGGGTGGGGGGTTGAATTATGGGGGGAAACATTTTCACTTGTTATTTTTTGGGTTTTTATGTTTTAGGGGTGTTTTTGGTTTTTTGGGTGGTAAGTTTTTTTTTTTATTTTGAATTAACAGCACTTTTTGATTTTCCTTTTAGTTAATTGAAGAAATTGAACATGTTGGTTTTTTTTTTTGGAGGGGGGGTGGGGGGATCGCAACTTAAGGAGGTTTTGGGTTTTAGTATGGTTTAGTTGGAGTAATGTGCAAAGCTTTTTTGAGTGGGTTTTTTGGTGGTTTGTTGCTAGGGTGTCACCAATATAGTTTTTGTTGGTTCCAGAGTTTAATGTGGTATAGTGGGGAGTTTGGGTTTTTGTTGGTGTAGGAGTTGTTGGGGTTGAATGGGATTTCGGTTTGTTTTTGTGGGAAAAATGGGTTGTTGACATTTTTTGGTGATTGACACCCCCTTTTTAAAATGGGGGTTTGGTCAAGTTTTTATGTTTGAGTTGGTTTTTTTTTTGGATGGTGGTGTCCCTAAATTTAACTTGTGTTTAGTATTTTTTTTTAGAGAGGCTATGTTGATTTGGGACCGGAATTTTTGTCAATTGGGGGTTGTAGGTTTTTGAAGCACAAGTTTCCAATTTTTACAGTTGTGATTTGGGTTGGGGGTAAGCAGTTGATTATGGGACCCAATATAATTTGATGGATGGTTTAAGCAAATTTGTTATTTTTAAGGGGTAAGGTTTTTGGATTTTTTTAGTTTGCTAAGGGAGTTTTGTTTTTTTTTTTTTGGTTTTGGTTTTGTTTCAGTTAAAAAGGAGGGGTGGGGGGCAGAAGGAATTTAAGGTGTAGGAATAAAGAAGGACAATTTAAGTGTTGGAAAGAGTTTATTTATTGGGGAGTTTGTTAGAATGGATGGTTTGTTTTTTTTTTTGGGTTATAGCAGTTTTAGTAGGGATTTTAGTGGACTTTTTAGGCTAAAGAAGGGAATTAAATAGTTTGTACAAATAAGGGATGTTACAGTCCAATGTTTGTTTGGGATTGGGGAAAGAGGTTTTTTGATAGGGTATTTTTTGTTTGGGTTCTTATGAAAGAGGATGAAAGTAGTTCTTTTTTTTTTTTTTGTCCTAATGAAGTTTAAGTTGAAAATAGGGTATGATTGAAAAGGAGTGAAATTTTTATTTTGGAAAAAAAAAATATTTTTGGGGGTTTAATAAGAAGGGAAATCTTTTAAGGGAGAAGGAACAGATCTATTTGGAAGGTTTTTGAGCAGAAATTTGTGAAGTAATGAAGGCTTCCAACCTGTTGTCAATTGTTAGGGGGTGGTGATTAATTAAGTTGTAACTGAGGGGAAGTGGATTTTTTCGTGGTTGTTTGGTGCCCTTATTTTTTTGTCATTTTTGTTTAGGGTTTTAAAAAAAGTGATGGAAAATTTTATTTTTTGTGTTTAAGGGTGTTGAAATTACTTGGTTAAGAAGTGGGGGGGCTTTGCCGTGGGGGTTTGAAAAAGTTGAGGGTGGGTTTTTTTGTGTGGAGTGGAAAAAAAGGGGAAGATGGGTTGGCTTTTATTTAAATGGGTTTGGGGGTTTTTTTTGGTGTTTGTGGGGTCCCCATTTAGGAAAGATTTTTTGAGGCCTATTGTTGTCCATGAGTTAGTTTGGTTTTTTTTTTTGAAAGGGGAACAGCAGGAAAGTGTATTCTTAAGGAGAAATTAAGAGTTTGAAGTTTTCCTTGTTTTTTGGGGAGTTGTGAGAAAAGGGATAGGTAAGATGAGAGAGTGAGAAGACAGAAAGGGTCTGAAAGTGAAATGAATTTTGTTTATGGGCATTTAGAGTAAGATTGGAAACTGTGTTTTTGTGTTTGAGAAATTTTAAAAAAAAGATTTGGTGGTGATATCCCGAAAAAAGAAGGACTCAGTTAAAAATTTTTAGGAAATTCATAAAGTTAAAATGAGGTTTTTAATATGGAAAAGTAGTTGGGATTGGAAGTGTGGGAAAACTGCCATAATTCAAAACAAAAGAAGATGAAAAGGAAAAAGGAGAGAATTATTTTTGGATTGAGGATGGGAAGCCTAAAAAGAGAAAAGGTAATTTAAAAAAAGAGAACGAAAAAAGGTTGTGAGATCACCAGAAGAAAGAAAAGAGAAGAAAGAAAGCGGGGGTAGTGTTTGAAGAGTTCAGAAAAAGAATGGGAAGGAAAAAGAAAAGGGGTAGAAAGAGAAAGAAAATCCAAAAAAAAGTTAGATAAGTTAATAAAAGTTAAAGTTAGTAACAAAATTTGATTAATTTGGGGTAAAAAAGGAAAAGAGTTAAGAAGGAAGAAAGAAAGGAGTTTTAGATAGAATAATTGCGAAATAAAGGTTTTAGTAGAAAAGTTTGATAAGAAGGTTGTGAGATCCAACACAGAATGAGAGGGCGACAAGGGAATTTAAGAAGAATGGTCCAGCCAAATGGAAAAACAGAAAGGGAGAACAAAAAAGGATTTTTGATTAGGTAAGAAAGAAATCAAAAAGGGAAGAATTAAGAAGAGGAAAGGTGTTTATAAGAGGAGATTTTTGGAAGAAGAGAAGTATAAAGAAAAAGGTTGAGCAGAAGTTTTGAAGGGAAAATTTATAATTTCATAAGCACAAGAAAAGAGAAGAGAGGTTTGTAACCATTCCGGTTAAAGAAAGGGTTTAAGGAAGAAAAAAAAGAATTTAATTTTAAACAGTAATTTTTAGTAAATGTTTAAGAAAGACAAAGTGGAAGAGGAAAAGAAGAGAACCAAGAAAGTAAGGGAAAAGAAAAATGCAAGAAAGAAAAGAAAAAAAAAAAAAAAGGTTAAAGAAAAAAGAGATAAGAAAAAAGAAACGAAGACATTTCTAAAGAAAGAGAAACAGAGAAGATCAGGTAAAAGAAAATATCCATGGGCAGAAAACTGTTTTTTTTCTGTTAGAAGGGGAAAAGAAAGAAGTGAAGGAGAATTCACTGTTTTTAGAGAAGAATAGATAAGAGAAAAAAAGAAGGAAAATGAAGAAAAGAAGGAAGAAGAAGTCAGTTTGAAGACAGTAAGAAAGAAGGAAGAAAAGGAGAAGGAGTCCTTGGAAAATTATAAGAAAGAGAATAAGAACGAAGAAGACGCAGGATTGATTTTTGAAGAAAGAAAGAGGGGTGAAAAGAAATTGAAAATTTTAGAAAAAAAGGAAAGAAAGAAAAAGAAATGGAATGGTAGAAAGAGAAAAGAAAAATAAATATGAAGAAAGACCCCAGAATAAGAATAAAAAAGAAAAGAAGAAAAGAAGAGATTTTTTTCGTTCTATTCTTTTACCATAGTTTAAAAAAATGAGAAATGTGGTAAAGCAGAAAGTACTATTCTCTGGAACAAGAACATTTGGGGAAAGATTGTAAGATAACGTGAATTGTCCGTTTTTTTTCGTGAAAAAGAGATTATGAGATTAAGGATACCTCAACAGGGTAAGCTGTGTTATGATCAGAGACGAGCGTGAGCAGAGTGAAAAGTCCCAACCCATAAGAAGGAGCAGAACCGTCATTGGCAGCTAAGTTCAAATATATGCTGCCACTTAAACTTCTTGTAACATCTCACATTCCATATAGTCTGTGATGATAACTTTTCTTGATCCATAACTATTCAAATTTTTTTCCAACTGTTGAAATTTAAGGTGATTATTAAATTTTGTTATTTGTAATGTTACAAATTTAACTTCGATTTAAGCATTTTAAAGTTACTGCATGTTTGTCTCAGTCAAATTACTACACACATTCTAAACAGAGTTATACTAAAATAATAGAATTACACTGAGTAAATCAGGGGTGATGGCTTAAACGAGCTGAGAGTAATAAGTGCTTAAATCCTTCACGAAAGCGTCGGCAGAATTACTGTGTTAACATACTAAGCCAAAGCAGTATTGTTCTCGCTTATTTTGAATATCTTGAAATGAACAAAAAACAACACACACTATTTTTACCTTGTCAAATAAAACACAGCAAGCAAAGCTACAACTAAATGGGCAGCAGTACGAGAAGAAGAAACACCAAAATACTTAGGAATCACACTAGACCGCCGAATGACGTGGAAATCACAGATAACCAAAATACAGCTAAGGGCAAAACTTCGCATGGCCATTATGAAAAAGATAGCTGGTACCAAATGGGGTGCTGAGGAGAATATCCTCAAAAAGCTGTACACAGGCAGAGTCAGATCTGCTAAGGAATACGGCATCACAGCTTGGTCGACGGCAGCAAAGTCAAATTTTGACAGAGTTAACAGACTCCAAAACCAAGCAGCACGAACGAACGAACGAACTTCATTTTCAAAGGGTTAAGAATTGGGCACGCAGGCCCGTCTGACATTCTGCTCTTCCTCTCTCTCTCTCTCATCATGTATACTATATCCTTTCATCCTCACACTTACTTTAAGCATAGTTAAGGCATTTATCATTATAAAAGTAATATTACATTTGCAATAATCATCATAATTATAGTACGTTTTTAAAATAAATAAAAAAATAATAATGAATTTAAAAATAAAATAAATAACAATAAAAAAAAAAAAAAAAAAAAAAAACAACAACAACAACAAGACATAAAAATCGAATTCTTCGTACAGTAAATTAGTGATTTGAGACATATTCAGAGTTGTGTTATAAGAACTCGTGAAATGTATTATAACAGGGGCCCTAAAGTCCACAAAAATCAGCCATATGGAAACAATTATAGGGCTACAGTCAATGGAGGATAGACGTGACAGCAGAGTCCCACAACAAGCCGAAAAATTTAAGAGACTCGAAGGACACCCCTTGTTCCAAAGAATGAATAGGCTAGGAAGAGGCAGGCTCAAGCGAACTAACTTTGTGGTCCAAGCAAAAGAAAAAGTTAGCAAAAATACCATGCTAGCAAGCTCAGTTGCAAAGAAAATACAAACAAGCACAACTATCACACTGTGGAAAATAAGATGCTTTCCTGAGTTGAAATCTGATATTCCAGGCATTGAAAGTAAGGGAACACAGGCAGAAACACAAAGAAAGTGTATAGCAACCAAGTATATTGACCAAAAATTCCCAGCAAAGCTTTGGACACATGCATTTACTGATGGTTCAGCACAAAATGCAGTTGAAAATAAGGATGACGGCATCCTCATAATATTAAAGAATAGAATCCACTCTATGGCAATTGCCACTGGCAAATACTGCAATAACTTCAGTGCTGAAGCAGAAGCCCTGAAACAGGCAGCGGAAACTCTTATTGAATGCAAAGCACAGGCAGAAAAACAGATAGTAATCTTTACAGATGCCCTCTCAGTAATATCAGCGCTGAAGAGCCACCAAGCTAAAGGATTAAAAGATCTGATAATCTCCCTTGAAAGACTGGCCAAAAAAAAAAACAAACAAACAAGTGCACTATTCAGTGGATACCAGCCCATTGCAACATACCAGGAAATGAGGAGGCAGACAAACTTGCTAAGGAAGGAGGTACCTTACAACAAAATAATATAGAGACAACGTAAGCAACAGCAAAAGACTACTATAAAGACTACATTCAAGTCCAAATGGGAAAGAGAGCACCCGGACCATTTGAAAAATGATGCATATCATCAACTATCCAGGAAAGAACAGGTCCTCTTTTTTCGACTACGCACTGGACACAACAGATCTATACCACAAATACAAAATTGGTGCAACAGATCTCTGCACCTGCGGTACCAACCCGATGACAGTCGAACACCTGCTGCAGTACTGCCCAACCTACAGACATGAACGGAGTAGCATATGGCAACAACCCACTTCTGTCTACGAAAAACGGTTTCGAGATGTCGGGAACCTTGAGTTGACTACTGCCTTTATTAGAGTCATAAATGTGGAGGTCTGAAGTCGAACGAGGAAGAAGAAGAAGAATATCTTGTGAAGACTCTCTTTGTAATAGAAGTGTCATCACCCTTCTATCCACATCTCTGCCAAGAGTAATCTTGTTCAAAGGTAGATACCTTTGAAGCCCATATTAGATACTCTTGAGTTTTAGCCACTGTTGGACCAGTACTGCAAAACAGGGGAGGCAATACCGTCACAACAACGATATGCGAGGGATGAGATTACAGGGCTGTCTAATTTAAGGTTGACACTGCCGGAGTCTGGAATGTTACGATGAACTCAAGGCAAAAATGAAGACGGCGGAGACAAAAACTATGAGATAAGAAAGTGCGCGTTTAGACAGGCTGATCGACAGGAAATTATAAGTCAACTTATGACAAGAACGCAGACACTTTGTTTGTAAAAAAGTATAAGTGTACAGAAATTATACAGTTTGAAATCATTTAGCACAGCTATAAAATTTTGTTTATTCATTTCACACTGAATTATTCAACGGATGGGAGAAAAAGGAACTGTGAAATAATTTATTCTAGGAAAAATACACTGTCAGTATTGAAACCTTTGAGTTATTCGTGAACACTTTAAATTAGTAAGACATTTTCTGTAGACGTTATTTCCATTAATAAGCCTGGCTCAAACAAGATCGCCGGAAGTATATATACTTGTATGTTACCAGCAGTATATGAACGAACATAGATTTACAGAAGAGTAATATAGAAGAGTAATAATGACACAACCGATACTGTCGAACCAAATACTAATAACGACCGTTTCTTGGACTTATCCACAAGTGCAAACACCAGTCAACGAACGAAGGGTTGGCGCTTATCGCAGGGTCTTATAAAGCAAGTGACCATATTACACTTGACTTGCATGCTGGAAGCTTCGCCTAAATATTTATTGTGCTCTTGCAGTGATATACTCTGGAGCAATCCGTGTTAAACAAAGAGGTTATCAGGCCTATGTACGACGTACTTGAGTCATCTCTTACAGCATTGCATGATTATCGCAGTGGATTTATTTAATTATTTGTACTTTGCCTCTTTGAAGAGCTAGAAACAACAGGTGAAAAGTATAAAGAAAGCGGATTGAGAAATTAGAAGAGTATTTCACCGGTTGTTTGAGTCCTTCATGCACTCTTCCATATATATTGTTTGCTTAATTTTCCTAGTGTTGACAACACGAGCGTAGAATCACGTGCTTGTGTTGCAACTATTTGATTTTGTATTCAGGTTGGTATCTTGTCACTTCCCAATACTGTCTCGTAGAAAAGACTTCACTAGCAGTGTCACCATTATTATCTCTTGTTACTTGCATGGAGGCACATCTGGAAACATCCTTATATGAACACCTGCTATGCACAATGCTACAATATACGTATATGGAAGTGAACCTGTCTGTGAGGCTAATTACATCCTCATTGACTCTTGAAATCAACCTCACACTTCCAGGGATTCCCACTGTGGTGAAACGTGTTGAGAATCCAGCATTGCACACTAAGTTTGGAGAAGTCAATTTAGCCCCAGGCATAATTCTTTGGCTTTGACCTGGTTGACTGCATGCTGAAGGATCTCACTAATAGATCGGCAGGGGAAGCTGAGAACTATCTCTGTGCAGGACGTGACAATTTCTTGGCAGAGCTTAGAACCAGAGTAAAGTATTTTAGCTCTGCATAGTTGGAGAGCCCCCTTGGATGGCGGGGAATGGACAGTATGCCACGCACTTCTTACTTCTAGCTTGGAACCAGATGTGACAATCCTTTAAATGCAAGCCAAGCTGGAGAAACTGGAGCTTACGAATTCAACTCAATACGTTTCGGAATGGCAGAAAAGCCACAGGAAAAGCCTAGATCTACAGTGTAGATAATACCAAGGAGTCTTCAACTTGGCATTGGCTGCTAAAGAGCGATAAGCTCAGCAGCCCTAGTTAAACAACAACAACAACAACATCTCTTGTTAAGCTCAAAGGTGGCATTCAGCTGTACTGCAACTGGCTCATTTGCATGAAATCCCATGCTCCTGCAGCGGTTGTTTCTGTAACAATGTGTTCGTCATAATGGTGTTTAATGCTCCATTGACAACCTCATATTGGCCGCCTGCTACACTATACTTGAGGAACAATAGACCTTTTCTTTCAATGTCTTGTCAGAGACCCCCTGGCACTACGGGGTAAAAGAAAATAGGACAACCTAAGAGGGTTTATACATTGGGAATGTGATTATGCCAGAAATATGTTGAAATAAAGCCTCGTGTAGTCTCGTGTAGTCCCCGGGTGGTTTCTGGTGAGACAAACAAAGAATGGAACTATTGTTCCCTCAGGCATGTCGTGCAAGGCTACTAATATGGCGTTATGCATGAAGCTGGCAACCTCATCGTAGAAAACATGTTGCTACATAAACCACCACGACAAGGGCATACGAATGCCTGGTGCAGGCGTCCTAAAGGGCACCAACTGTAGAGATGATTCCATGCTTCATAAGGACTTTAAAAAGATGAATGAAAATCAAATAAAAAGACTTTAAAATTAAAAGCTCGGATTTCTACTTTTGCTTATGACCGTCAGTTTTTACTCTTCACTATTCTAGTGTCGGTACTTCATTATTGTTGCTGTTTCTAAATCGTGCGCCTGGTCACGTTGCATGTGCGTGACATCAATAAAAGACAAATCAAAGTTATAAAGGTCTTGTTCACAAAACGATGTTGCTTCAGCACAGATATCTCATTACAAGTTTCATGACCTTACATTGCCACTTTTCTCTTGTAAATCATGAGGTTTCATGGCGGACGACTATGTCTAACGGAAATCTAAATCAAAAGGCGGTCTCCGCTGCAGGACAATGTAGGCCGGAACAGACCCCATCTGGCTGACAAGACACAAAACAATGGGAAATGTCGGCAATTCGATACGCATGGCCCAAGAAAAAGTAAGAATATTTGAGATGGATTTGAGAAGTTAGAGGTTGGGGTACAATTTTCTGGCGCATTCTTTTCTTGTGTCCGCGCCAAATTGTATTGCCTAACTACCGTTTTCCCCGTCAATCTCGCGAGAAATTCTCAGATTACCTTGGTTACTGAAAACAACCGGTCTATCGGAGATATCGGGTTTTGAGGTGTCTATAAAATATGGAAAATTATAGTCCTCGGAAAGGAGATGGAGATGATGTAGTTCTTATTTATCGATTTGTTATCTGCACACAACGAGTGAATATTTCCCGTATGTCGATGTTTCCCTATTACAGAAATAAAGGTCAGAACATGTTAAGCTTTTGACGTGTGAAACAATGACATTAGTTGAAGCCAAGCACCGAAACATGCCAGCAACAATAAGCTGTGAAGAGATAACATCGTCACAGAATCAACATTTTACTGGGTTTATAATAAGGCACACACAGACACATCTATGCCCTAAACTAGTAACAAGAATCTATACTTTTTCAGGGGTCACAAAAAGGCCTATCCATTTCTAAGACAATACTATTTTGTTACTAATGACGATCGAAAACATGCACAAACCAAAGAGTGCTTGTCAATTTAAAACAAATAAAACTATGGTTTTCTGAAGATTTTATATTTTAAAAGTAAATTGAATGTTAAAAATTGTGAAAATTGGTTAACTCATCCTCGGCGTATGTAGCGAAAGGTTTTTATGAGTATAGTTGTCAGTAGTACTTACTGATAGAACAGAAAAGAATTCTGTCTGAAAAGAATATAGTCCCAGTGTCTGAGACGAGCACTGGTATCACAGGATAGTCACGGATGTGACGGTCTCAACTTCAGATAGTAATCAGATTAACTTTAGAGCCTAAGATGCCACCTTCGCTAGTAACTAACCTACAATAATCAACAATTCAGTAGAACTCAAAATACAACAAAATAAAATTGATAAGTCAGAGAAATACAATTACTGAATCATTTATTATGTACATCTGTCTTTTGTTTTCTTCTTGTGCAAATATATGAATGATGAAAATGATGATCTTGAATAAATAAAAGGTTAATTACACAATTACTCAATAGTTTCAATTATTAACTCGACAAAAGTCCTCTCTGGAATCTTGGAAATAGAACAGAAAATTCATCGAACTTTTCCTTTATAACTAACTTGTCTCTTGTCCTGCCTATTATCTTAAAACAGTTTGTTCATCATGACACAAATAGTTACTTTGCTGTATGACCACTCACAATGGCTGCTTGAATTTTTCATATTTAATACTTACCATAAAGTTCTGTGAATGTCCTTTAATAATACTACAAAGCAGTATCAGTTGCAGTCTTGTACCAGGCCACCAAGCACAGATGGGGCATACTACTCGAATATAGATGGCAATATATGATGCTCCTCAGGAAGGCAATATTGATCTAAGATTCAAGACCACTTGCTGGAGTATGACACGAATGAACCTGGAGACAATATGTGACAATTGGCAAGCCTTTGGTCATAGGTTCCACAAGCCTACGTGTCCATGAATGAACGTGTTCAGAATGTGTGCATGCATATGAATGATACCTGGATCTGTTCTGATCAGGATAGCGAGACAAGACAGGTGTCTATTTGCATAAACATTGTAAAATAATACATGAATAAAATTTAATACATGTTATACAAAATTATGATGGTACCTTCGTTTTTCACATTCTAGAGTGCCAAGTCCATTATTCCAGTATAATAACTTTTAATTGACCACTCCTAATGACATTCATGATAAACGTTGGTATGCATCGAATTCCTTTATACATCCACAACTTAATTTCAGTTCAGTCCTCTGGTCTGATCCTGATACATATTTCCATTCTATCATAATAATCTGCAATGAAACAAATTATTTATTCATAAATTTACATACCCTCTAGAATAGATGCAAGGTACGGAACAGACTCAGTTTGGCGAGGTAGAACTGCATGGCATACAGATGAGATGGTAAAAAGTTATAGCCTTGGCAAGCGTCTCCTTCCTTCAGTCTATCTGTCTTCTGCTGAGTGTGTAAAGTTTGAAAAAGTTCGCTGCTGGCATTTTTATAGTGTGAGCGCGGGCGTATCGGAGGGCAATATATCGTCGCAGTTTCTCAGACTGTTTATTTTTGCGTTTGGTGTGCAGACTCAAGCGAGTTGTGTAAGTTTGGTCCAGAAAACATATTCGTTCTTCACAACCATGGAATCTACTACCTTCATCTATGTATCATTTCATTAGGACGATCCAAAGCTTCCTTTGCATCTCTGGTTTTCTTTAATTAGTTTTGTCTACGATTTGTAGCAAATTTTGGAAGATCATTCTCACAATAACTTTTAACACGCTGGCCTACTTTACCTTGAATATCTTTGAATTTAAAGCACATAGCAACTAGTCCTTTTTAATATAACTGCATGGTCTTCTCCTTCATAAAATGTAATATATTTCATCTCTTTCCTTCACTCCATTCGTTTGCAATTCACGTAATCCATAGTACCATTAATACAAATTTCATTCTGAAAATACGCCATTTGCAAATCGTTCGCGACACACACACAAGAGTGCGTTGATTTGATTGGACGATATATTTCATTATACAGTGAATGGTAAGGCATTGTTTCATCATGCCACACCGTATCACCTCTGTGTCCAGGTGTCCCATAAACACTTATCATACCGTTCTCCTTTAAAGTATTCTTACTTTGACTTCTTATCGTAATCTCTTGAACGTCGGAACATTTTAAATATAAACCTTCTTGTTTTGTTCTATCTTTTATTAGACTAACTAGGTGGGCTTTGCCCATAACTGCTTCTATTTTGACCTGTTTCTACCTCCTAGTTCACAGCAAGTTTGGTACTGCTCATAACTGCTTCTTCTCAACTTGTCTTCCCAATGCTTGTTCTGGTCTTTCCTTTCCATTTGTGGGACGCCGCTCAGAATATGTGTTGTTTGTGCTTCCGCATGCTGTATAATAATAATAATAATAAATTCTTTAAGCACCAAACACGGCGCATAAGGCAGAAACCAGTGCTCTCCAGGTTGTTCGTTGTGACGCCACTCCTCTTAGCTCTTGCACATTATTTAGGCCCAACGTTCTTCCTTCTCTTATTATTGTTCTTCTGAGTGTTTCTTTTGGTCTTCCTTTTTTCCTCTTTCCCTCAGGAACCCAAGTGAGCGCCTGTAGTGGTATTCTGTTGTTTTGCATTCTTAGGACATGACCGATATATGACCATCGTCTTTTCCTTATATAGTCGGAGACATATTTCTGCCTAGAGTCTTCTCTTATTTGTCGATTAGTCTTGAATTCTTTCCAACTGATGTTCATGAGTTTTCTAAGACATTTGTTCTCGAATGTATTCAGCTTGTTCTCCAATGATTTTGTTATTTTCCAACTCTCACAGCCGTATGTTAACACTGAGATAACATTTGAATTAAACAGACGAAGCTTGGTATGTATATTCAATGATCGTAATTTCCAAATGTTAGATAATCTATTGAAGGCGCTAGCTGCCAAAGCAATTCTAGTATGGATTTCTCTTGTTGTGTCACCATCCTGAGTCATTTTACTGCCTAAATAATTGAAACTTTCAACTTTCTGTAGTTTTTCCCCGTTCAAGATGATATCAAAGGTCTCGTTAGAAAAGTTCATAGCTTTAGTTTTAGAGGCTACGTTTTAAATGTATGACGCTTTTCCCAATTATAGGCTAACGATCTAATGTTCATTCGGAGAAGTTCATAACAGTATTGAATAACTTCATTGGAAACAGAAATATATGGAAACTGATTTGTATGAAATAATGTACATAATTCTGCATACGAAGGATGCACAGTTTAATGTGCTGGACATGGTTGAAAGGCATTTTTACCATTTTCATTTCAGCCTATGGAGAAAACTTCATGTATACGAGTATATATATATATATATATATATATATATATATATATATATATATATATATATATATGTATATATATATATATATATATATATATATATATATATATATATATATATATATATATAGGAGCCGCGCTGGTGTAATGGCTAGGGCGTTGTACTGGCGACCTGGTGTTCATGGTTCAAACCCGGGCGTCAGCGTTTGAAGGAATGTTTACGACCGGAAATTTGACTGAATAACCTGAACGGCTCCTGTGATAAACCCTCTGTGGATGGGAAGGAGCGAAGCTCCTGACCGGGTTGGAAGGAAAGTCCTCAGGTTCCCCAGCCTCGCAATGACATGTCATTGGGCCGAAGGGCTGAAAGTTTAAGTGCCGCTGGTTAAGAAAAAAAAAAATATATATATATATATGACCCTATCACAAATAAAAACGATTACGTATGCAACAGACAGAATTAAGTATGAATATTCAAATTTTATTCACAGACCCTCAGTCGTCGACTCGCACTTGTTTGAAGAAAGCAGTGGTTAGCCATGTGACGATACGGTTGTGCGATCTCACGTCCACTCCAGCAGTATCACTTATTTCTTCATTGTTCTCTTCCTCTCACTCGTCATTATTATTTGGCAATTTGTGTGCCCTTTCATTAATTATTTTACTCTCTTTGCTGAATCTAGTAGGGGAAAGTCTCTAACACTGCACTCCCCTACGGAAGTATCGGCCACGGGACTATCTTTAATTTTCACATGTTTGCTTTGAGCCGATCCCAGACAGAACAGTAAAAACGTCATGTATTTTGACCGATCAGTGACTGATAAGTTTTCGCTTCATTCGTCTGGCCACATTTGATAGAGACGGTCATCTCTGTTGCTCTCTTTGAACATGACGGTCCGTCACTACAGCTGGAGAGCGACTATCCCTATGTTTGCACAAGACGGGAGATAATGAGGTAATCGCTTCCGACGTACTTTCTGTATAGAGATTACAGATACATCTGTCTGGGAACTCAAGATTTGCAGACGATAGCATCGGGGCACTATCAGTGCACAACATTTGTTTGTGAAGATAGCACAAGATGCCGGCGGAAGTCGGACGCAACGATATGAAGAGGTCACGCGTGGATATTAAATTTAATATTTTGAAACATGTGAAGGTATTTTTTGAATTTGAAGCACCCCTACCCACGTAGTCCTGAACGAGATTCGATTGGATTGGTTTATTTGAAAGGCATGGATATACAATGTATCTCATTGGAAAATTAGGCTGAAACACAGCTAGAATTTATATTGAGGATTGTGAGATATAATGTAGTGAAATAAAAGTCAGTGGACACACTGTGTAGCTTGATTAACAAGCTGTGGACAGTCTGTGCTCCGCTGGGAGCAGGTACGTAATGTCAGTCGTGTATGAGAGGTAGTCAGAAGAGTGGTGTGAACTTGACAACACGAAACTGCGGGGTCAGCAGGTCAGGGGTGAATGCAAGGAGAGTTCTGATTGGTGCAGAGAAGAAAGTGGAACAGGAGTGCGATGATGGTTTTTGGTGGTGATGGTCGACTTGAATTTTCTAGTGCAAGAACATATTTATTTGTGTGGCTATAGTGCTTTTTGTGATCTGGGATTTTCATGAATGTCATACACTTCGCTGACTATATATATTGTTGTAATTTTGTGGCCACAGTTTTTGAATACATTGGACAGAGTTGGGAATATGACTTGTGTTTGTTATTACTTGAATGTGTTCTACTCCATCCCTCGCTCTCTTGTTTAGTATTTCGAGGGCAAAGACATATGTGTGTTTAATGTAAAATACACTGTGTCAAGTGGGGAGCTCGTATGTGGGTCCTCAAGTTTGGTATTGCTACATTCGTTATTTTTTTCATGTTCTGTGTCACGGGATTACCTCCCCTTGCTTTGCAGTAGTGGTCCACTAATGGTCACGACGCAAGCGTATCTAAAAGTAGGTCGTCCAAGGTATCCATCTTCGCGCAAGATTACTCTTGGCAAAGATATAGATTGAAGATGAATGGCGATTCTACCTTAGGGGATCCTTCACAAGAAATTCCCAGAAGTCAAGAACAAACGCTGCTTAAGGGCTGTCCAGTTGGAGTAATCCAACGAATGCCCTCTTATAGTAATGGTTCTATATATATATATATATATATATATATATATATATATATATATATATATATATATATATATATATATATATATATATATATATATATATATATATATATATATACACGTGTGTGTATATATATATATATATATATATATAATTTATTTATTAAAAAAAATTTTTTTTTTTTTTTTAAGAAGTACTGGCTCATACGTTTGCTTTCGTACACATAAACTGAATCAACTATTATTGTTTAGCTTAAAATAACATACAACAAATTTAATAGTCAATTTGTCTTTAACATGGAGAAATAAATATGGAAAATTTAGTGAAAATTGAAATTAAAGTTTCCTCACTGAGGTTTTGGTAGGGCGCTAATAATAATAATAATGTCCGTATTTTTGCTGTAGCCTGTTATATAAAACTTAGCACCAGATGCGTCCTGCGCTGTGGTTTCTGTCACTTCTTTTTGGGGATAAGTACACTTCTCCACATAATTCGTCCACTGTAGGCGGTTGGTGGTGATACTCTTCTCTCACACTAGTGGCGTAGGAACTTCAGTACTTAAGTCTGATGTCTTGTAACCACGACAGTACTTAAGTCTGATGTCTTGTAACCACGAATTGTGACAAATTAAAAAAGAAACAAATGCCTCAGTACATTTGTTCTCCGCAAACTAACAGGCCCATTTTCATGCGCTCCACCCACGAATGTTAACCTCTCAGAAGAATTAAATTCCCGAGCACACAATGTAACTCAGGGAATATGATGAAAATTCACCAATACCCTTCTGGGTATTAACTAGGAAAATGCGTCTGGAGTGCATGAATAATGATTTGCCTGAATTACAATTAAAGAAGGTATATAAATCTCGTAACATGATTCTATACACTTTAGGCACATGTGATGTATCATCACTCATTACTCGTCGCTACTCCCGTCGGGGTCTGGGGTCGCTCTTCTGTCGGGTTTTCCGCACGACTAGTCAGAAACAATCACCAGCTCTTGCAGTAGTGGTTCATGCATATACTATTTTCATATGTTGAGGTTGCCAGCCTCATATATATAACCACTTAGCAAGAAATTTGTAGAATTTACATTAGTAAATAAATGGTTTACACTTACCCCCAACATTTTGGGAATACACACTTCTCCTGGCGTAGATTAGACCGGACTCATAGCCACAGATGCTGTTCGAATCACTTAAATGTAAGAAATTCTTCTTATGACGGGTGAAACACTTGGTCTGGAAATCTATAATTCCTCTTATGACGGGTGAAACATTTGGTCTGAAAATCTATAATTCCTCTTATGACTCCTTGCGATAAAATTCCCAAGTTTCCAGTCTTGTATTAAAATTGTGGGTTTACTTGTACTTCCAAAGTTGCCCAATACTCGATCTGGTACTTGTAGTTGTGAATTGATAAGTCCTATCCTCTTTCCTCTGGCTTGTAGGAGGTGTTTAGTTGCCGCTGCGATGCAGTCTGTCTGTGTGCTGTGACTCCGAGTTTGTTAGATTATATCTCACAATCCTTAGTTTCAAATCCCAGCTATGTTTCCGCCGAAAGTTCCAATTAAATCATTGTAGATTGTGGCGGACCAATCCAATCTATCTAGCACTGTTTGGGTGGGGAAGTTTATTATTACTCATCCTAAGCGTATTTGAAAATATTAAATTTAATATTCACGAATGGCCTCTTACACAGTGATGTCATATCGTTACCTAAGAATTACGTTATCTGCGTGCCTCCGCTAGACAGATGTCTGGTCAGACCGGATGGTCTTCTTTCAACGTATCCCAATATCGGCTTTTGTCAACATGATCAACAGCTTTCCAATGGGGTCAAATGTTTGACCGCCCGTTACCACAGGCGGTCAGGCAGATTAGGCGATAAAATATTATCGCTGGTCGGGTCACCAAACTTGGCGAATCGTAACAACAGTCTGGGAGTGGAGTGTGAAACAATAAGATACCCATTACTTCCGTAGCAAATACTGCCATAGGGGAGTGGCGTGTTAGAGAATTCACTATACTTTGTCCAGCATAGAGCAAAGTGTTGCAAGTGTGGAATTTTCAGTTCACGAATTAAGCTTGAACAGTATTGCAAGTTTGAAATTTTGGGGATGTGTCAAATGGGAATACAGGATTAGGACTTTCACTAATGGTGTACTGAGAGCAGAATTACAAGGCGGTATTTATTAAGTACAGTGCTCTGTCACTTTGCCTATGCAATAACGTATAAGGACATTTATGGCTCTTTGCAAGTTGAAGGTGGCTTCAGTTGATAGGCAAAAGTTATTAGTTACATGTGTGTAGCTTGTAATTTTCTGGTGACGATGAAGATATCTAGCCAGTTATGAGGAGTTGGTAGGGACCTAGTGGTATTTGGACGTCCTGGTTGTAGGGGAGTGCCAGAGCTTACAAAACGTCAGTGGGACATTGTGGACATCCCTCTTGTTAAGAAAATGACGCAGTTGCCTACCAACGTCAGCAGTGTAAACCAAATGGTAGCAAGTTCGTTGTCATTCATTTCATGGTCGGCCAAGCTGAGATGACGGCGATGTGGCTGCTATACATGTTGTGCGAACCAGTGGGTGGCAACCTTGGTAGCATTCATTTCAGCGTCTGACTGGTCAAAACTACGGGCCGCTGCAGCACCATTTTGAAGCCAACAGTGGGACAGTGTTGCTACTACATAGTGTTTACTGGCCCAGGAGGCGACGTACCTGTGGAAATCAAGTGGTTGAGTCTTCGTGTGGAGCTGGGTGCATGCGGAGCATTGGAGCTGGTGCATTACAGTATCAAGCTTTTGCACACGGTCGTTACGGAAGTTGCCGGAAGCTGCGCAGTACCAGATATACGTTATAATCTTTGCCTTATACAAAACACTGCTATCCATCATCACAAACTGTATTGAATGTTTTCTCACTTAGAAGTTGGAGATAGCGGATGTAATTAGCCATCTGTGTATCTTTTGTCTTATTCCACTGTGCTGTTGTGTTTGTTCGTGTAGTAAGGTCGTCCTAATCATCTTCATTATTGTCAACATTGTTTGTATTTCTGTATGTTATGTTCTAGTGAAGTGTATCTCAATTTTAATTCCAGTACCTATGACATTGAAGCAGGTTACGTGATTGTGTACTGTTGCTTGTGAAGACTTATTTTTCTGGTTTGGTTGAGAATCACGTAAATGTTTAGTCCATTAATGATATTGCAGTGGGGTTTAGTTACACTGCTTAAATATTATGGGCGTCATGGGTACAGCAAATTGTGCTGTTGAGTGACTTCACACAAGAATACTGAATACACCCATTTGATTGGTACAGTCAGTATTTATGACTAGGCATTACATATAGTTTTCTTTCATTTTTCAAGTACAACATCTGAGAATTTTTGTACACTGATTACTTCTTTAAGAAATTTTGATATAACTACATTACATAGCTATGGCTAGCCTATTAGAATTTGTTAATATTGTAAAGAGCTAGAATTAACAGGCACTGCTCTACAGGAATGGACAGAAACAAAATGGAAAGACAAACAGGAAAATGACAGAAAGTGTGATGAAGTACATTGATACAGCGATAAAATCATTAATTACATGTAATAAAGTCATAATAATATGTATAGAATTAGTAAAGTTGTAACGCGTCTTCTTCCCTGCGCCAGAAAACGCATTGATTTAGGTAGGATAGAACGTAGTCAAAAAACCTTATTGCAGCGCTAGTAGTATTGGACTTTATAACGCGCCCGTCAAGGGTTAACGATAAAAATTTGAAAAATCTACAAGCGTAGTTATTGCAGGAAAGATAGAAAGAATAAAACACACGAACGCATAAGATTCAGAGAGCGGACACATGCTGCCGGCTTGTCAAGTGTTAGAAGTTTGAATTAGCTACTCAGGCCGACAATGCGAGACGATGCCGTTAGCTTGTGTCGAAAACGATGTCGCGAGCTTTAAAATTTAAAAATAAACCGCCAAGTCCAATACATTTTCTAACAAAAGGCACACTGTAGAATCATATATACACACACGCATAATTACTTCCTGCCGGGAAAATGAAGATCTGCGATGATTTTTATAACATTCAAGTGTGGTGAAGTGGGATATTATAAATATTTATAGGGGACTTAGTGTACTGACTGAGATCAGCTGTGAAGGTATCTATATCTAATAAGAGTAGTGTATTATAGATAACCTTACTTGTTGCCACATATATATATATCTCAGTCAGAATTATTCTGGAATAGTGTGATGACTACGTTGTATGTCTAGGGTATGTGTATGATGAAGTGTAAGTCATAACAACAACAGACAGATAAACAATTTAATTTATTCCACCACACTTGACAACACTGTGACACTCACATACATATAACACTCTAAAGGATATCTTAAAGGAGTCACTGATAACTTTTCAAATAACAATATGTATTCATTGCTGTTATGAATGAATATGTGTCCTGATTCAAATACAAAGGGAACCAGGAATCACAATCAATTTTAATTACAAGTTATATGTACAGAATTTCTCAATATGAATATTGTAGTGACATATATTATTAAAAGTATCCTATGTGTGTCAGTTGTGTAGTAGTAATATGAGGTAATACTGGTTTTGTTTTGTTCAAGCTCTGTTGGTATTTGTCATCATGACTTCAATAGTTTGTCTTTATGGGAGCTAGTATTGGAGATGTTCTCAGTTCCTGTTATTAAAACAATTTACTTCCCCTCTTAAGTTTATGTTACAATGTTATTTTAAGATGGGGTACATAATTTTGAGCTCAGCTGGCCACATCAGCTTATCTTGCGTGATGGCGGCAGGAAAAGACTCCTCTGCTCGATTTCTCCCCTGTGCTCTGGAGACACCTCACTGATAGCTAAATGGACTAAGGAGTATGCTGTCCGACTCTGGATTCAGCAAAGCTCTGACCAGGTGCTGCTCAATACCATCAAGACCACGGTCCCTGAAAACAAGAAGGATGTACCTTCTACTTCATAACTAATTTATACTCTCTTTTTACACTGAGCACAATACATCACAAACATTGAGTTCAGAGCGTTAGGCCAACTGTCAGCTTCATCTGAAATACTTTATACCAGTATTAACCTCCTTAATGGTTACTACGCCTCTGCACTTCCAGCATTATTTCTGTCTAATCAATAATCTAGGTGTCAGTGTACTGTTTGGCCATTCCATGCAGTTTTACTTTCCTCCGACACCTTCTGTTCAGGCTGGAGCATTATAGGCTTTACATCATGTTTGCTACTGAACTACACATATATACAGGCATAAATTAACAATTCACATTCAATTTTCATTAAAAGATACTGAATGTTTCAAGCTTACCACAATTCATGGAAACAAACACAGATACGTTGATTAGCAATGAATTCTGGCACAAATACTGGCACAAATTCCCATCTGCTTATGTTCCAGGCTTTTATTTTAGCAAAAATGTGAGCTGGCTTCAACGCACTGTTGCTTTATCAAGCTTATTTGAACTAGTGGTCTCGAACTAACGCTCCTAAGTGAGTATATCAGCGAGTCTGGCCAATGGAGCCACGTTTCGACAAGGGTTTGAAAAAATTTTAACTTCCTATGTCTCCCCTAACAACCAAAGATAGTATTTATAGTCCGACCAATCGCGTTTAGTCTTATATTTGTTGCGCTCCAATCAATTTGGAGTTTACATGGTAGGCTATTTCTGTACGTAAGGTTTTTTCAAACACGTTATAAAAAAATTTTATGAGCAGAAATGATTTCATGCTGTCAGGCATCCCCACTATTTTATTTTGGTTATAACTTGTTAATTCCTAGACTATTTGCGTAACGTTTTACATATTCTTTGTCAGCAAACCCTAAGGAACCCAAATATACAAATTTAAAAGAGCTAAGTGGCTGCGTTCAAAATATGCAATTCCTTCTACCTCCTGTTTCGAAGATGTGCTGTCTGGGTACTGTAATGTTTTCAAACGTAAACCCATCTAATGTCATCTTTCTAATAAGAGTTTTTCGTGATTTTAAAACCTAACTCTGGGAAGGGTAGTGAATTTATCACTGTCCGTCTGAAAAAAAAAGTTAGTGCATGTGGCCTTACACGCGTGATAGTAGTAATTGTGTATCGCGCGACGCGTGTTGCATGCGTTCCTGATTTTCAGCCCTCCCTCTCTCTTTCTATTTGAGTCCATCTGTTCGTTCGTTTTGGTAACGCAGTATAATTAATGTTAGGATTAATTTAGGTCATTACGCAGTCTGCCTCTCAATGTTTTTCCAAGAAATACAGCACACGTTTCATTGAAGAAAGCGGGTAATAATATAGTAGGCTTTTACTATCAACGTGAAAGCGTTACAATTTGCCGACGAAGTAGAAAAAAAGGGGGATTTCGAGTACTGTCATTGTGACAGCACTGTTCTTTACCATTCTTCTTCCTTTATTTATTATATGTATTTATTAGGCTTTATATTTACTTGATAATTTATATATGTGGATTAGAATATTCCACGACATCTCCCCTCTTAAAACAGACATTATATGTCAGTCCTTTATTCTATATACACATAGATAAATGTAAGTCAACTTGACTTTACTCTGCTGTGGTGCTATCATGGTTTTATGTAGTTGGGTCCATTCAGAGTAGGCACTACTCATGAAATCTGCCTCAGACTTCTACAACCAATAATATATTTCGGTTATGTTACTGAACAGCCGCAAGTGTGAGTGCTTGTCTTAATGCTGCTTCGCAACCCGTATTCACCATTTCTCTTCTCTGAGTCTGCGCAATGACATGTCCAGAGAACATTATATTTCCCTCAAAATGTACGTTATGAGGAGATAACATATACCTGGTGATAGCAGAGTTTTCTTAGTGGATCCCATAATCTTCTTATTATCCTGTATGAAACATTCGGAATATCCTCAATCAAGGAGGCAACTCAGGGATTCATTACGTTCCTCCGAAATGTTTACATCCAACAATTTTCTCATCATTCTAGAGAAGACACTAGGCGCATTCTTCAATCCAAATGGCAATCTATTAAACTCATAGTGTCCTTCTGAGGTACTAAAGGCTAGGTATGGTCTAACCTCAGGCTTTACTGGAATCTGATAGTATCCTTTACTCAAATCCACTTTTGAGAAATATTTAGCTTTATTTAGTCTGGCAAACAGCTGATTTGTATCCGGCAATGGATCCACCTGTCCTTCTGTAATAGCATTCAGTCTCCTGTAATCTATACAGAGTCTATGTTCTCCAGAGGGCTTCCTTAAGAGTACAACACCGGAACTATATGAGGATTCACTGTGCGAAATAATTCCTTCCTTCAACAGATAGTCTATCTCTTCCTTCAAAGCTTTCTCCTTAGCAAACGGGATCGAATATGGTTTCATACATACAGGTGTGTGGTCTATCAGTTTCATATCATATTCCAATGGGTTTGTATGCCCTGGTCGGTCTGTTAACACCTCTGCATGATTATTTAGAACCTGTTGCACTCTCTCTTTCTGAGTTTTCGTTAAATGTGTACTGATTTTCACCTGTGCTGCTGTCTCACAGGGGTGTAATGGATATTCAAATGATGAAAGTGGTTCCTTTTTCATCTCCATGGCGATGGACAAGGTCAACAAGTGTGTCTCCTCCTGATGTTCTCTTTCCAAATATTTCTTCAGGAGATTCACATGATAGATTTTTTCTTTCCCCTTCTTATCTATCTTATAATTTGTTCTAGACACCTTCTCTAAAACTGTATATGGACCCTGCCATCCAATTTGTAACTTATTCTGACTCCCGGGCAAAAGAAGCAGTACTTTCTCTCCCACAGCCAAATTTCTGTCTTTCGCCTTCCTGTTATAATAGGCAGCATGTTTCTTCCTGGCTTGTTTCAAATTTTCATTGGCAAGTTTCCAGCCAGTTTTTAAACGAGTGGTCAGCTCATTCACATATTGGTATGAAGATGTAATGTTTTCCTCTGCCTTTTCATCAGTCCACGTTCTTAACAAAGCTACATATGGACCTTTAATTGTGTGGACCCATTTGTCCATGCACCGGTATGGTCTCTTCCACTCGAAGCTTTATAGTGATGATTTTTCCTCCCAGAATTATCATTCACAAAACGACCGCTACCAATTTTTCTCTTGGGGCTGTCTCCCCACTTAAAATTCTTGATGAGAGATTTCCTCTCTACATCTTCTTCCTCCAGTTTGTTTAAGTCCGATTGAGGGATTTTCGGCTTATCCTGGGGTAAGACATCTTTTTGCACTCTCCGCATAGTGGCCATTGTAAAACAGTTAAGTGAAGCTTGTCCGTGAAAAGGGGCTTCCCATTCCATTTGGTCCACTTTATCAAATTTATTTTTCTTTTTATTATCAGGCCTAATTTTGCCCCGTGGCGTGTCCAGGTCCTGATCCATGTTCCCACTTGTGGGTGTTCCCTCATGTGCTATGCTACACCTTTCTACAAAATTCTCAATGTCCCATCTTGCTTTAGGCCAATAATAATTGTGAGCCACCTTTTGAATGATGGTACCTATCTTCTCATGGTCCCCATCTGGTTTCACGTGTAGGCTCCTTATTAAGTCTGCCCTATATCTTTTTGGAAGAACCAGCTGTCCCTGACCTTTGGATCTAGCTCCAGTCTTCCTATACATCAACTTGTTTTTCATGTAAAAATCTCCCTTGCCTGGAGTTGTATGACAAGTTGACAATTTTCTGAAACAAGGCTTGAGTGTTTTATCCCCAGCCTGTGCCTTCCTCATCTCATCTGGAGTGGTATCCAACATAATATCCTCCTCCTGTCTTGAGGTCGACCTGACCTGAAGGGTTGCCATATACACAGGTTTCCTTCTGCAACGGTCAGTGTCATGATTGTCCATCTGACAATTTTTACACCACCTTTTTCCTTGGTTGAAAGATTTTCTTTCATCATATTTCCTTTCATCGAATTGTGGGAATTTATTTTTATTTTCATACCGTGGCCTATCAAATTGGTGCTTACCTTTGTTTTGATCCTTAGGATCAAATTTATTAAAGTTCTGTGGTGCCCTAAAGTTATCCACTTGTTTCTTTTTATTACCTGTTACCTCTGCTTGAGCTGCTTGATACCTTTCAGCAACATTTAGCAACTCACCCAGCCTCTCTGCACCTTGTTCCATGAGAAACTTTCTCAGGTCTGGAGCCATGGACTCTCTTAATTGCTCTATAAGGACCATTTCCTTAAGATCTTGGGTTTTCCCCAGAGAAGTCCATTTCTGCAAGTATGTCTCTATTCGTGCAGAGAACTGGTGATAGGTTTCACCTGACAGTAGTTTAGCATTCCTAAATTTTTTCCTATAGAATTCTGCATTCTTTTCATACCTTAACAAAAGAGCCTGCTTTAGCATGTCATAATTTTCCTGATCACCTCTGCTCATTTTTGCAAAAACTTCATAAGCTGCCCCACGAAGTCCTTGAGATAACTTTAAGCTCCACCTTTCTCTCTCTAACCCATATGTGGTAGCTAATAGTTCATACCTATTTAGGTAGCTCTCTTTATCATCGTCTTTCTCAACAAAATGATCTAAATGAAAATTCATAGCTGAGGTTGAGGCTCCTTGGCTAGCAGTGGCATCAGAGGCAAAGAGACTGGCACCATTTTCAGGAGCATGGCCTTGAAACTCAAACTCCCTTAGTCGTAACTCATGTTCCCTTTGTAATCTCTTATCTTCTGCTTCCCTTTCTGCAGTCAATCTTCTTTCTTCTGCAGCTAATTTCTTCTCTTCCCTTTCTGCAGCCAATCTTTTGTCTTCTCTTTCTGTTTCCAATTTCTTAGCCTCAGCCTCAATCTGCAACCTCTTAGTCTCAGCCTCAGCCTCAAATTGTAACTTCTTAATTTCCCTTTCAGCCTCTAACTTTCTTTCGGCTTCAAACCTTCTTTCTTCGCGTTCAATAAATTTGTCACATTCCGTAGTAACATAGGCAACCATAACTTGCCCATCTAATCCTAACTCTTTTGCAGTCTGAACAGCAGCAGATCGAAACTTGGCCAGGTCCGCCATTGTCTATCAGGTAAATTTATACAATGTCTAACCAACAATTCAATCTCTAACTATATATCTAATGGACAACACAGGCACCGTGAGCTCAACCTTATTTAATTCCACCCAAGGATACCTTTTAATTCTTATTATTCCCTGAAGTGAATTACCCCCAATATTTTTAATAGTGAAAGATTCAAAATCCCAAGAGCGAGACCCCAATATATGTGGTGAAGTGGGATGTTATAAATATTTATAGGGGACTTAGTGTACTGACTGAGATCAGCTGTGAAGGTATCTATATCTAATAAGAGTAGTGTATTATAGATAACCTTACTTGCTGCCACATATATATATATCTCAGTCAGAATTATTCTGGAATAGTGTGATGACTACGTTGTATGTCTAGGGTATGTGTATGATGAAGTGTAAGTCATAACAACAACAGACAGATAAACAATTTAATTTATTCCACCACACTTGACAACACTGTGACACTCACATACATATAACACTCTAAAGGATATCTTAAAGGAGTCACTGATAACTTTTCAAATAACAATATGTATTCATTGCTGTTATGAATGAATATGTGTCCTGATTCAAATACAAAGGGAACCAGGAATCACAATCAATTTTAATTACAAGTTATATGTACAGAATTTCTCAATATGAATATTGTAGTGACATATATTATTAAAAGTATCCTATGTGTGTCAGTTGTGTAGTAGTAATATGAGGTAATACTGGTTTTGTTTTGTTCAAGCTCTGTTGGTATTTGTCATCATGACTTCAATAGTTTGTCTTTATGGGAGCTAGTATTGGAGATGTTCTCAGTTCCTGTTATTAAAACAATTTACTTCCCCTCTTAAGTTTATGTTACAATGTTATTTTAAGATGGGGTACATAATTTTGAGCTCAGCTGGCCACATCAGCTTATCTTGCGTGATGGCGGCAGGAAAAGACTCCTCTGCTCGATTTCTCCCCTGTGCTCTGGAGACACCTCACTGATAGCTAAATGGACTAAGGAGTATGCTGTCCGACTCTGGATTCAGCAAAGCTCTGACCAGGTGCTGCTCAATACCATCAAGACCACGGTCCCTGAAAACAAGAAGGATGTACCTTCTACTTCATAACTAATTTATACTCTCTTTTTACACTGAGCACAATACATCACAAACATTGAGTTCAGAGCGTTAGGCCAACTGTCAGCTTCATCTGAAATACTTTATACCAGTATTAACCTCCTTAATGGTTACTACGCCTCTGCACTTCCAGCATTATTTCTGTCTAATCAATAATCTAGGTGTCAGTGTACTGTTTGGCCATTCCATGCAGTTTTACTTTCCTCCGACACCTTCTGTTCAGGCTGGAGCATTATAGGCTTTACATCATGTTTGCTACTGAACTACACATATATACAGGCATAAATTAACAATTCACATTCAATTTTCATTAAAAGATACTGAATGTTTCAAGCTTACCACAATTCATGGAAACAAACACAGATACGTTGATTAGCAATGAATTCTGGCACAAATACTGGCACAAATTCCCGTCTGCTTATGTTCCAGGCTTTTATTTTAGCAAAAATGTGAGCTGGCTTCAACGCACTGTTGCTTTATCAAGCTTATTTGAACTAGTGGTCTCGAACTAACGCTCCTAAGTGAGTATATCAGCGAGTCTGGCCAATGGAGCCACGTTTCGACAAGGGTTTGAAAAAATTTTAACTTCCTACGTCTCCCCTAACAACCAAAGATAGTATTTATAGTCCGACCAATCGTGTTTAGTCTTATATTTGTTGCGCTCCAATCAATTTGGAGTTTACATGGTAGGCTATTTCTGTACGTAAGGTTTTTTCAAACACGTTATAAAAAAATTTTATGAGCAGAAATGATTTCATGCTGTCAGGCATCCCCACTATTTTATTTTGGTTATAACTTGTTAATTCCTAGACTATTTGCGTAACGTTTTACATATTCTTTGTCAGCAAACCCTAAGGAACCCAAATATACAAATTTAAAAGAGCTATTGAAGAAAGCGGGTAATAATATAGTAGGCTTTTACTATCAACGTGAAAGCGTTACAATTTGCCGACGAAGTAGAAAAAAAAGGGGGATTTCGAGTACTGTCATTGTGACAGCACTGTTCTTTACCATTCTTCTTCCTTTATTTATTATATGTATTTATTAGGCTTTATATTTACTTGATAATTTATATATGTGGATTAGAATATTCCACGACATCAAGTAGTTGAGACTTAGAAAACAACGAACACCAAAATGAAAATATATTGAATTCTTTATTAATAAGTTTAAGATCATAAAAGCTAGCTAGTCTTAGAGCTGGTCTTGTCCTGATGGGTAATATGCTTTCGAATAACAAATCCGACAGATAGAAATAAAGTTAAGGACAAAAGACTATATTTGTTCGTACAGACAGACCAACACATGCTCGTTTGGACTTGCGCTAACGGTAACATTTTTTGGCGCGTCCTTGAAAAAGGCAAGAAAGGGTACATGTAGAAAAGGGTAGACAAGGGGAGAAAAAATTATGGGATGGCTCAAACTGAATATGTTTTTTGGTAGTGTTAGGCCAAAACCAAGTTTATTTTTGGTAAATGCCAAGTTCGGACGGACAGACTGACAGAAGTACACTAACATTAGTGTAGTGAAATTGACAGAGATACAACGGTAAAATACCTCCAAAGATAACATGTAAGGATAAAAACATAATGCGTAGGCTGCTGATAGTACATGATTCCCCCAGACCGCGGGTCATCACCCTCCATAAAAATTGACTTGCTAGACAGGAGGGGAACGGCGGATAAAAAGGAAAAATATGACTGGAAAGATTGCGTGAGACTAGAAAGGCTAAGGAGACGCAATTGGGGGGGGAAACGGAGAAAAGTCACGTTTCCCAAGTTGACATAAAGTAAGGAACTCGACAGAAGGGACCTTGGATATGTTACGCCACAGTCATTTATTGGTCGCTTTTGCGATACCAAGCCTTTGATTTGAATTCAGCGGCAGAACGCAGATGTTTGGAATATTACAAAAATTAAAAAGTAACTTTTTCGTAATATTAATGTTAGGAATATAAAAATTAGCTGGCCGGATGGCCCATTCTGAGCAGTGAACTAATATGTTCTTAATTTTACAGACGGATAGATAATATTGAAGATAATGACAAAAGACAGTGTTGTTCACATCAGCGACAGACTGTATGGAATAAAAAGTGTCGCTATTTGCACAAAAAAACACGACTTTGAGACGCAGGTGTTCAAATCTACTTAGTAGGGAAGCGAAGGGACATTGGTGGGAGCTGTGTCTAAATATAACTTTTAACGACAAAATTTTGGAGGGGAGAGAAAGGTTGGTTCAAAAATCAAGTATGTTTTTGAAAAAAACAAGTAGAGACGGACAGACTAACAGATAAACATCCATACTTGACTGAAGCATGACTGAAATGACTTTAGGGTAGGAAATTTGAATTTGAAATAAACCTAGGCAGTGATTGGCCACAGACAATCATTTTATCGGCGCTCAGACGCGCAAGTGGGGCCATTCCTCAATAGTTGTTCGATGATAGACACAGTATTTTAAAGTGTGGTGATTTCCAAATGAAAGAAAGTGAAATAAGTTCAGGGACGCCATACTATAGCCAGCAGCTCAGCTGAGTTTTGCTAGCATTTCTGTGTTCTTTATTCATAATCTGAGCTGTGAGTTTCAGTTGTCAACAAGGCGGTGTCCATTCAGTTGGTGATTTTACTCGAGTGTATCTGTGCAGTACGTTGTGACAGAGACCACTATTATTGCCCGCCAGCACGGAGAGGTGGGACCACCAGATTTCAGCACCAGAGCTACATATGCAAGTTGAGTGAGCCTCTGGTCTGCTGGAAGTTCACCAACGCCTTTTAGTTACTAATACCCCTTAAAATTCCTGCAATTTACTGGACACTGTGACACCACATTACATATCATTACCCTAGACATTTTACATAGCTACATTCATTAAGAAAAAAAATTGAGTGTGAGGTCGTAGTGGTAGCAAGAAAGGCCTTCTGACAATTCACAACTACATTTTATCTCAGGAGCCTTCACAGCTGGCCTCATACATTACATTTAGTAATATCACCATCATACAATACCATCAAACCCACTACAATTAGACCGAAATTGGACCTTAGATTTAAAAATTTGAATGGAAAATCTTAGTAGTAGATCCCATTGGTCAAAAAATTTCATATTATTGAGTACATTCAAAGGCTTGACGCCATTTATAGAAGATAGACCCTAGAGCAGGACGTTGTGTATTTCTGTGAGAAAGTGATTAGCCTTATTAAAGCAAATATATATTAAAGTAATAGGCATCACAGTTCAGCCAGCAGTATATCTGGAATCTGCTATTCAACGTACCTGTGTTTTTTTCATTGAATTTCTGGTAAGACCGACATTATTCATAAATATTTTGTTTAAAAATGTGAGTGAGAGATGCTGCCATCACGACTGTAAGTAATCAGGTCCCGAGCTGAGTTATGCAGGGCCTGAAGGTATAATTAGGCTATAACACATTGCCAGTTTTGTAAATGCACATGTTTTGTGAAATAAAAAGGTTTTCTTAGGTGACCAAAGGGACACAGCTCACCTATCCTATTGTATGGCAGAAAAGGAAGATTAATAATATTATTGCAGATGCAGTACCGCCTTTGTAGGAGAGATATGTGAACAACACTGGTACACTGTGGAATGGATGTGCTGGATTGGTCCATTAGATATGACCCAGCTCTTTATTTCTTATGTATTCTCTTTTGTATATATAAAACACAGTTTAAGTAAGATATCAACAAGGAGACATTATTTCATTGAATTTCTGGGTTTTTATCTGGCACTAGTCCGGTGCCAGATGTCTATGAGAAGCAGTGAGAAGTCGTTTCATGCACAGTAGTGACTGGAACCTGCAGAGTCTACCCTGTTACTTTTGGCCATTATCATAGCGAAATCGTGTGACACCAAGTACAGACTGTTCAAGTGTGCCCAGATAAGTAAAATATCTGGCACCCTAACTCTACACCAGCTTTAAGACCAGCACACCCCTGTATAACAAGAATAAACTATTTCCCCAGAGAACTTAACAGTGACATTGTATATTAAAGAGACTGGGAGTGATTATAGAATCCCAAACCGCAATCCAGTGTTAGAAACCAGTAATAGACAATTTTTAGTAACACTATTAGTATAGTTAAACAGTATTTGTTTGGACAATTGTCCCTTTGGGTCTAAAATTTACAATTTGTATATATCTTGAATTCTTCTCATTTTAAAGTCCTGACCAGAAGAATACTAGGTTCAGGACCAAATAAATCATACAGAAAATTATTAATTGTACAAATTTATCCCAGGTGTTATTTCCTTTAATCATAGACCTTAATACTTGTTTGTATAGATGTGTAATATTGTTAAAGTACCATCACACCACACTTGCATATCCCTAGACATTAGACGTAGCTATCATTCATACTAGTCAAGAATAAGTCTGCATGAGGCCATAAGGTGGTAGCAGCAAGGTACCCTGATAACTCAACCCTAATTTTGTTAGCATCAGGGACCTTCACAGCTGGCCTCATTCAGTACAATAAGGAAACATATCAACAACATTTCATAACGTCAAAATCCACCACAGAAAGGAACGGAGTGAGGAGCGAGAATTTCAGAAGTTGAAGTTTGAAGCTGACAAACTGAGGATAGAAGCGGAGAAAGAGTTGAAGAAAATTGAAGCTGACAAAGAGTTGGAGAAAATTGAAGCTGACAAAGAAATAAATCTGAAGAAGCTAGATATTGAGTCCAGGAAGCAGGATCCAGGTGGGAAAGAATCCTCACGTCCCTATAGACTACGGTTCCCTAATTTTAATCAAGATTTGGACAGATGGACGCGTATTTAGAACGTTTTGAGAGAGAGTTTTAGCGTGGAAGATAAAGAAGGAAGAGTGGTCTGTTCTGCTGGGAAACTTGCTTTTAGAATCTTCGTTGGAGACTGTGTACAGTATCCCTGTAGCCGACAGAGGAGATTATGACATAGTCAATGAGAGGTTGTTAAGGAAATTTCGACTAACGGCGGAAGGGTATCGGGCTCGTTTCCGAGACGTGAGACCCAGTGCTAATCAGGATTTTGAGGATTTTATTGCGAAAATTACGCAGTTACTAAATCGATCGATCGAAATGGAAGGTTTTACTAGAGACTTTGATGGGCTTTTCGATCTTATGTTACGGGACAAAATATTGTCATCTTGTTCATCCGAGCTTGTTGCCTTTTTCCAGGAACGCAAGCATAGAAACATCGGTATGATGTCAGAATTGGGACATCAATACGTGACCGCGCATCCAGGAAGGTCATACACAGGTAGACTATCTCTAAGACCTTCTCAGCGAGTGTAGGAAAGAGTACTAGAAAACCTAACCATCTACATAGATCGAGGAGTGCGGATAGATTTGGCCCCAGAAGATTTAATTATGATAGACCCTACTTTCGGGGAATTAGATCTCTTGCAGGGTATAAACATTATCCGGGCCATAGGTAACCAAAGACGAAATTTAACTATCAGTCTGATAGATATCAAAACATATATACGGGAGACAGACATTATAGGTACCCGCGAAATCAGATCCAGATAGATGCGCCAAACGAGCAGGAGTAAAAATGATTTTTCAGGAGATCATCTAACCAAAGAAACAAATCCTTTGAGAAAACGGAGCCAGACCGAGTAGTCAAAAATTCTCCAAACAATAGTCCGGGAAAGGATCCCAATTCTCAACTCCACTGTAGTCTTTGTAACGGAACATGACATGTGGCAAAGGTTTGTGCTAATAATTCAGAACGGGCTAATTCGGCTTGAAAATTAGAAACCTTTTACAATGAGAATTGCGAAGGGTTCAGGCCATTATTTGAACCAGACGGTAAGCCTTTGCTTATCTGTGGTCACACTCTGCATTGTTTCTCTTCTCTTCAAGAAAATGGTCATTTGGAATTGCACCCAGGGTTTATGCAAAGCAAGGAATTATCTGTGTTGAGAGACACTGGCTGCAAAACTATAGGAGTACGTAGATACTATATTGATGACTCATGCTTGAGATGTAATACAGCAAGATGCATCACTTTTGGGGTAACATTGATTATTACTCTCTAGCCCTTATTGAGGTGGACACATCCTTCATATCTGGTAGAGTATAGGCCTATGTACCTGAAGCACCAATAGCGGATTTGATCGTGGATAATGTGCAAGGTGTGCAGGGTTGTACTCAGGCGAACTTCAGGAAATGGCGGGATAATCGTGTGCTTATAGCCAATGCGGTCATTACGAGGGCGTAGTAAAAGGCAGATGACGCGTTAGAAGCGAGGCACCATGAAGCTAAGACATTGGAACAGCTCCAATGTAGCTAGGAAACACTGGTGTCGGACTTTATCCAGCATCAACGGTAGGACGGATCTTTGCATACACTTTACAACTTTGCCGAGAGAGGTGATGTAAAGTGCACGAAGTTGGCCCGGCATTGGTTCGAGCTCAAGAACAATGTTCTTACTATGTGTTTTCCCAAGGGAGTACAAACTCGGCGCCAGGTGGTTGTGCCGTGTAGTTTTAGAGTAAAAGTGTTGGAGGTAGCGCATGACTCCCGCTTTGCTGGACACATGGAACTGGCACGAACGCACCAGAGAGTGCTGTCACAATTCTATTGGCCATTGATTAGCAAGGACATTAAACTACATTGTAGGTCCTGTAAGGTATGCCAACAGATGAGACATAAAGGCAGATCCCCAAAGCTCCCGTGCAGGTTACGGACTTGTCAGTCCGGACCTTCCAGAAAGAAGGGATTGATATTAAAGGCCCCTTCTCGGTCACTTCAGACAGGAGATATCATTACATTTTAACGATGTTAGATTTGTGCACCAGGGGGCCAGAGGCGATGCCAATGAAGAATATTACTTCACAGACAGTCGCAGAGGCTTTGCAGATGTTATTTAGTACGTTTGGTTTCCGGAAGAGATATTATCGGATAGGGACTTTCAGTTCATTTCTAAGGAGATGTCAAAAGTCACTGGGCTGTTGGGTATTGCCCAAACATTCATGAGTCCTTACCACCCTCAGTCAAACGGAGTTTGCGAGCGTTTTAACGGGGCATTAAAACATTTTTTGGCAAAAGTTTCCGCGGAATCTCCGCAAGAATGGAATAGGTTACTCCCAGCGGTCCTTTTTGCCTATAGGGAGGCTCGCCAAGAGAGTACAGGATTTTCCCCTTTCGAGTTACTGTATGGGGCAAACCGAAGAGGGCCGAGACATATATTGAAAGATTTATTGACTGGAAAGTGTGCAAGTAACACCTCAGTTACGGGTTATGAGTATGTCGTGCACCTCCGCAAACGTATTGTTAAATCCTGTTTGGTGGCACGTGATTGCTTAGCGGGGTCGTCGGCACGTTATCGGAAATACGCAAATTGGAACTCCAAACTAGTATCTCTTGTTCTGGGTGAGGAAGTTTTGCTACTTTTACCACCTAAAGAGGATCGCTTGAGAATAACGTGGCAAGGACCATTCAAGGTGGTTAAAAAGGTGACAGATGTCGATTACCTAATTTCGGTCCGAAATAGGGAGAAGGTTTTTCATGTGAATATGTTGAGGCCATATATATAGAACGACCTGAGACACTGAAAGCAGTCACAAGGGCAGCACAGACTGAAGCAACATTGGCATCTACTGCCGTCATTGATGACACGGGAGATGAAAAATATGAAGGGAATATCCAATTACAGCTCGTCCCTTTCGTTTCTTCGGAGTCATGAAGTATGATGCGGATCACTGACGACCTAACAGATGAACAAAAGTCCGAAGTGCTGATTACATTGGCGCGGTTTAAGGATGTCCTCACAGATCTGCCGAGAATGACAGATCTGATTTGTCATGATATCACTCTGACGGGCTTCAGCCGATTAAAGTAAAACTGTATCCATTGCCAATGCATTTCAAACCGGCGGTCGAGAGAGAAATTGATGACGTGCAACGACTGAGTACCATTTCTCCCTCTGACTCCCCATATTCATTCCCAATGGTTGCGGTGTGCAAGAAGAATTGATCTCTTCGTATATGTATTGACTTTTGGACACGCTGAACTAATACCTAATCAAGAAGATCTTTTAACACATCTCACCTATGCTACATTTTTTCAGCAAACTCGATCTGTCTAGAGGATATTGGCGGGTACCCCTTGCTGAGGCTGCAAAACCTCTGACAGAGTTTAGCACCCACAAATTATTGTTTCAGTTCAATGTCATGTGCTTTAGCTTAGTGAACGCGCCCGCCACATTTGTGAGGATGATGAGAAGGTTGTTAGGGCATATGTCTGATGTTATTACATATATCGACGATATATAATTGTTTTATGAGTCATGGGAGGACCATATGATTGGGTAGTCTTCCCTATTGCGGTGTCTAAGGCAGCATAATTGGACCGCACGGCCGAGTAAAGTTTGTAAATTTTTAAGGAGTTACATTTCTTAGGACATACTGTAGGCCATAATCATCAGAAATAACGTGTAGGGATTTCCATAACCAGATATTCCATTAAAATGTTAGACTACGTTCCTGACCGCTACCTGCTGTGTTAATTTTCAGACAAAATCTTGATGTCCCCGTTGTGGCCGTCTGACCGACCACTTTAGCATTTATTCGTGCTAGAGTCTAGTCATAAATAACTAAATATAAAATACCATTCGCAATTAAGAAAAACAAACAAGATTCTTAACTAAATAAAAACATAACACGAAACACTAAGGATAGGGAAAAAGGGAAGAACTCGGTTAGGTCAGCATTTAGACACAATGCACGCTAATCTTACCCGGCAGTCGTCATAGAGACAGCTTCATCACGCTATAAGCACGTGATGTCTGACCAATAAGTTATCAACAGAATAAGCTTCCCAACCAATGAGAAAACGTAGCCAGCTTCAGCTCACTACGATTTGGCCGGCAAGAAATAAATCCAGTAAGTCCTGAAGAGAAGAGCGATGTAGTAAGACGTTGCTACGGTCAGACCCCCTTAGTTGAAGTTTCAACAGTGTTGTGCCCAAGTATTTCAATAATGTGTAATTGTACACATTAGGACAGGTATTTAGTTGTGCTTGAATCATGTAAGTACGAACTCTCGAGCTGACATATTATATATCATATTTTCAGTTCAGTTCACCTATGTATAATGGAAAATATTTATGGATCTATTCGAATGAACGATTAACATGAATCAGAGAATAAAGCCAAATGAAGAAAAATTATAAGGATACGAAATTAAGAAACTGAGCTTTTGATATCCAGAAGATTAGAAGGATTTTGAGAAAATGGTAAATAAATGCTACAAGACATATTTGGATAGCGTTGAACAGGAAAATTTCACTTATAGAGAAGAAACGACAAGTTTCGCATATTGTAAAAAATGTACAAAGATTAATGAACTTTTGTTATAAACCCTTTGAGTCGGTTTGCAGTTAAATAAAACATTCTGGAAATAACCCTGCTGTTGAGGAATTTAAACTTGTTGAAATGTATGGATGCATTGTTCTACTCTCATTCAAAAAATAACCACTAATGCTCTTCATATATACCACCAGTAGGAGGAACAGAACGGATTAGGAAAAATAAAAATAAACTGAGTAATAAACATCTCTGGCGAGCTTAAAGCCAGTAAATACCAACACTCATTTAAACACGAAAAATAAAAGGACAAAAGTAATACAACAGAGAACTACGACTACATATTACTTAATTGGTACCGTGCCCAGTCCCACAAGGAAACACTGGGTGGCACGGCTACATAATGGATAATTGGTGCCGAGTTCCAGTCTTGAGAAATACATTCACCGCCACATATAAGAAGAAGGATAATTGATGCCAGTGACCAGTCCTTCTACGGAGAGCTAAAGATCACTGTGAGCCACTACCAAAATAATCACTTAACATGGACCAATTAACAATGCACCTGCAACAACGATATACGCAGCTCAAACGATACAGCAACAGTTTTAGCTATGCCACTGCCAGGAAAATGCATAACAAATATACCCCGCACCACCCGTCTGATTTGAATAAGGAGAATGAAACTTGCCTACCAGGAGAGTATCCTACAGTGAAGAAATTTGATGCATATCCCGCCGCCCAAGACGACTTTATCTATGATTCAACTACAGAAGAGGGAGCCGCGCTAGCGTAGTGGTTACAACACCGCTCTGGCGACCGGGTGATACAGGATCAAACCTGGGCGACGGCATTTGAGGATTTTTCGTCGACCGGGATTTGGACTGGATTAACTCGAGACCTGGCGAGGACATTTGAAGGAGTGTCGTCGACCAGGGACTGGCGGCTCCTGAGCCGACCCAGCTGCAATGGGTACCTCCGAAATCGGCGAGTATTTGCCTGAATAGCGAGGGACACCTGTCTCTGTACAAGAAATAAAGGGATACTCACGTAAAATCAATGTCAGGTTAGACATAAATAATAACCTGAGATTTCGCCTCGAGTATTAGCGGGCGTACGAAAAAAAAAAAAAAAAAAAAAAAAAAAAAAAAAAAAAAAAAAAAAAACAAAAAAAAAAACTACAGAAGATTATACAGTGCAGAAATCCAATATATGTCCCGTTGAACATGAAGAATTTATGTACGATTCAAATACAGGAGGTTACTATACTAGTAAGAAAATGTTCAGACGGAACGAAACCCCTTCACCTGGAAGGAGAAGGCAACTCTACATCCCAGAAAGATATGATGACGGTTGTTTGCCAGATAATAATAGAGTAACATATACGGACAGGCGCAGTTACAATGTTGACAGTAGGAAGAACATATATAAACGTAACAATCGTCCTCCACGTGAAAGGGATAGACGCATTGTTGATCACACACGACAAACCACGTAAAACATGGAAGAGACGACAATAAACAACCCAGACCGTCCCCAGTTCAAATCCCAGTAGAATCCACCCCCATGTCCCAATGAGAAACTTAACACATTATTGCCATAGGGAAACAAAGAACACTCCACGTACACTATAGTCGGTCAAGTATTACGGCAACAAAACAAGGCGCACGACCACAGTTACCAAACACTGGGACACACTAAAAAAAGAGGACATAGAATGGCAGTAAGAAATTTCATTGCCGAGATAAAAGTCAGAAAGATATGGGAATTTAACAACGTTGTATTAAAGAACAGACGAGGGTGTCTCCTAACGACAGACGATGGACGCTGTGCACACGTAGGTCAAACAAAACGAGGGAAGAAAAATCACAACTACCAAGAAATAAATTTAGTTTTTACGGATAACACCCATTACACTCACGGGAATAACATGCAACCCAGACAGAAAGAAACACCAAAGGATAAACCACGTCACCAGAAACACGTTGATTTATCCCCGCAGACACCCCCCATCAATTATATCATCTGGCACGAGGAGAAATATATCACTACGAAGGCCCACGCAAAACAACTCAGGCGTGATGACCACCGACCCATTACGCCCATGATGACATCTACTAGACCAGTTCGAAAAACCACGTTACATTACCAACCCTCTAGTCACACCTCATCAGAAACGACGGACTCTGAATCCGACCAATATGATCACATACGTGCGCCGCCCACAGATGCAATACAACTTATACGTGAAGGATATTCCCCTGAAAGTGAAGATAACATTCCCCTGACAGAACTACGCCAACGTCTTCAATACCGCGACTCACGTATACAGAATGAAGAAAACGTTCTGCCGACAACACAAACAGAAAGTGCATCTGCCTTTATACAGACTCAAACGTATTCACGCAGCGAACATTCATCTGCCCCTTATCATACCCCCAAATCTGAATGGGATAGTGACGAAATTAGACCGTTGATATCTTACAGAGAAACACACAGACAGATCCTGATCGTCACATTCAGCGACAAACAGAGACGAGCCTACATGCCGATCCAGAATCAAATGATTACACACATGAAGCAAACGGAGAAACAGAAACTACCCTATTTCAACAAGAGACAGATATTGACACGTTAGACCCAGATAGCAGCGTGGAATCTATGGACAACGCCCCACCACTTGAGATCCGCACCACTGTAAAACGCTCTTACCTTCCCTCATCTGACGATTCGCCTCCTGCAAATAAGTTTGTAAAATTACCACAAGAACATGTAAGAAAAAGGATACGGACAAAACGGCGACAGATTTGTAGACAGAAAGATGACTCGCCAGTCAATCCTTCATTACCTCAATTGCAGTCATCTCCCATTTCTCCAGTTTGCAGACAATCAGTCAACGTCACGTCACATACTGTGCCCACTACACAGTACGATTCCAGACTGTCTAGCAGAGAGATTGCAATGCTGGAAATGGCAGACAAACTAAAGGACCAGGCGAAATTTTTATAGGCACCCATTTGTGTCCTATGTGCTTGTTAATACAAGTACTCAATCAACGGACATGTGTATATTTTTTTTTACCAACGATTATTTTTTTTTGGCCGAACAACGAACGTCTCCAATTTTTTTTTTTTGGTGCCCAAAAGTCACATTTTAATAATTTTTTTTTGTTTTTGGTGACACGTCTCTCGATTCTTTTTATTTTTATTTTTTGGTGCGCAGACGTCCCCCGGACGAAATCTTTTTCAGATTATGTGAAGATGACAGTTCACTGATGGTCCAGTTCCAGTTTGAGATGTAACAGCCCCATTTGGTACAAGTTTTCCCACAGTGAGGTAACGGCTGATGATCAGATCACCTCCAGAAGAAACGGAAGGTTGTCGTAATTGTTTTTGAAAATGCTTAGTACTAACACCTGTTATAAGCATGTATTCACTTTCACTCATTGTGTTTTTGACTCCAGATCTAGGGCAGACTACAAGAATATATATATGTTACCATGAGTTGTATCACAGAATATGCCATACTATCATATTGATTTGAAAAAAATAATGAGAATTTATTTGGGATTGTTAAACATTATGCATTTCCACAGAACTTGCAGTTCATAGTTGCATAGCCACGATTATTAATTAAAGATAGTCTTGATGTTGCATTTTAAAATTTCAGGACCCTCGAGTCCAGTTATATGAATTGAATACAAATTTATATATGCCAAGGATGCACACATTGATTATTCATCATCTTTCACTCTTTCGCCCTTACAGTATTTTTTCCTTGCTGTTCCAGAGATTAACTTGCTGTTTTTCACATGCATCTTTGCATATTCACGCGGTACCTTTGCACTATGTACTGACTGTCATTCTATCATTGATGCTACCTGCTACAGATGATTGACATTCCACTCATTCCTCCATACTATAAATTTTTTTCTATTATAGCGATACTGTCATAACATCTGTTGACAGAGTATAGGTGGAACGAACCACGTTTTTTTTTTTTTTTTTTTGAAAATTATTATCATGATTGTCATAGTATGCCATCTTTTCTCCACACAGATATATTTTGAGTGTAAAACCACACATTTGTTTTGTGGGCACTGTTAGTTTTATTTTCATCATTCAAGTCCACTCATTACTTATGTAATATTCATAAATTTTTTTTGTTTAAGAAAATAGAGAAATTCAATCACTTTACAAATTTTTGTTGTTTGACATTCTGTATGAAGATTATGTCACAATGTCATTGTAGAAAATGATTGTACATCCACCATTGACACATGAGTATAGGATTAATGAGACTTCTTTTTCCACTCCACCCCTCACGCTCCCCTATCTTACTCGTTTACCTTCTCTCACTGTGAGGTAATGTTCAGGAATTCTGATTTTTCTCTCCTAACTATCTTCATTTACTTGAATTACAATTTTTGTTGTAATCTGGAGACCTTTTATTTCTTTCTGTCCATTACGAACCACAAGTACCATTCTCACAACTTGCTGACAACAAGTTATATTGACTGTTCTTATTCGCTTTCGGAGCTAAGTCTTATTGTCACCCCACTGATAGACTTGATCACACCCAGGAATCCGTTGTAGTGATGGTAATTTTTGGAGTCATTATATTATTGAATAATTAATAAGGTTTGTTTACAAATTTTATAAAATGAATGTATATGGAAAGACATGAAAAGAAACAGATTGATGGGATTGTTGACATAAATTAGTTATGCTAATTCCCCTGAACCACCCAGCACACATGTTCATGAGACCACACAGATGACTGTTTTTGCAACCATTGTTCCCCATAGGTTCCATAGTGTCATTTCGTTCCCCACTGACCCGCCCATGACTGATGATATTGTGAAACTACTATTTGCACATGATGCATGTGCCATTATTGCCCCCATGATAATATGGTATTGACTAGCTTTTATGATTACAGCTGACATGGATATGAAACTTGAGAAAATAAAACACCACATGATATTGTGAAACTACTATTTGCACATGATGCATATGCCATTATTGCTCTCATGATAATATTGTATTGCCTACTTTTTATGATAGCAGCAGACATGAGTATGACATTTGAGAAAAAAAACACCACATGATATTGTGAAACTACTATTTGCACATGATGCATATGCCATTAATACCCCATGATAATGTTATACATTAAATATTTCTGTCTTTACTTAGATACGTGACAGATGGTTTAATATGATTGTAAAATGTTGAGGTTCAATAAGATAGGAGATCCACGAAGAAGATACTCTCTGATGACCATACCCAAACTGAAGAGATACGTGTCAAGGATACACACGATGAGGATATCTGCTGATGATACATAAGTGAATATGATACCTATGTCAAAGATATACGTGACGGATGAAAAAAAAACAAATCACTGAGAAAAATCTTTGCACGAAGATGAGATTATGAGACTTGAAACGAGATAATCTCTGGTGTACAAGTGAGGATTTTGATCTTTGATATTGATACATGCCTATGCCATATTTGCAATTTTGACTTTGTTGTAAACCAGATATTTCTGTCTTTACTTGAACACGTGACAGATGAGAAAAATGATTGAGAAAAATTTTTGCACAAAGATGAGATTAGGAGACTGATGACAAGAGATAGTCTCTGCTTTACAAGTAATGATGTTGATCTTTGATATTGATACATGTCAAGGCTATATATGTATTTCTGACCTTGTTGTGAACGGTGGTTTGGTTTTAGAAAAGTAAGTGAGTGTAGATAAATGGGTTGAGAATGGTGAATGGAGTTGTTAAAAGACTGTTGGTCTTTGTTGAAGGGAGGTGATATGTGTGGAGGAGTGCTTTGGGCAAAGGGAGGAAACTCCGTGGTTTCCACTTGGAAGATGTAGTAGTTATTGTTAGAGTCATGCATATTAAGTGAGTCCAAAATTGTGGTGGGACAAATTTGCAGGTAAAGTTTTAGTAATAAGAATTGAGGAGAAGAGTATGGTTTTGAATCTAATCATCAAAGGGAGATAACTTGGGATTACGTCCCTTGTAAGTTTTGGTGGGTGAGCAAGAAAAAAAGACGCACGAGAAAGATGTGGTAGGATGAACACATTTTAGGAGCGAACGGAAAAATATTAGAACGGAAACATCAGGGTCGGATTTTAGAACGCGCGGAGCGTAAGTTAGCAAGTGTGTGATAGAGAGATGGTAGTTTGGAAGTTCATTAGTGAGCGAGGTTTTTGATATTCATGTCTCTGGAAAACAAGCTTTTTTGATGTGGTTGGCTACTGTGGTTACAGACACGACATAACAAGAGTTATGTTATCAAGTTGTCAAGGTTTTGTGTTTTTCAAGATAGCAGGTATAATTGAAGTTTATATTGAAGACAGATTTTTGTTAGATAAAACAGAGACAGACATGGTGATCAGGTAAACTGGTAGAAAATCAACATCCCTGGCAGTTGTAGGCCAGTCTTCTAGCAAGATACACCAGAAGGTCACTAAGTGAAAGGTTATAACGATAAACTTTCTTAGAAGATCACCCAGGTGACATAGCAGTGGAAAAATTAGACGAGAGCAGATCAGTGACAGATATGTACAAGAATATGATTTCCGGATGTTCGCTGAGTTGAGAAAATGTACGAATGGGAATTATATCAAATAGAATGTATAAATCTATGAGATAAATTCGCAGAAGAGAGAAGCGGATTCTACTTTATGTAAATAAAACTTTGAAGTTCGTTTTACTGCTGTTGGAGTACAGTGTGTCAACAGAGTTAGAAACCATCAACCATCTGTACGTCTTGTCTAACAGTGCATTTCATCACTTGTTTACAGCAGAGTGTTTACATTGTCTGTTCACACATGCTGACCACTGGTTAGGGTAGTGATCTGAACCTCTAACATCAACACTATACGAAACTATAAAGAAAATGCAAATCTTAACCCACACAAGCACGGCCACATTGTTATGAACTAGGCAATTCTGTCTTTACGTAGTCACGTGACAGATCGTCAAAAATGACTGACACATTTTTAAAACTGAATACAGCTTTGAGATAATGGAAAATGATGTTCCCTGATGATTGATGATACATAGGTTGAAAATGATACCCCTCATGAGGATATACGTGTCAAGGATACACACGATGGATATATACATAGGTTGACAATGATACCCCTCCCAAGGACATACCTGTTAAGGACATATACGTTAAATATATATGATGATGATACACAGTTTGAAAATGATACCCGTACTAACGATATCCGTATTGCGGATACCTATGATGAGGATATATACTGATGATACATAAGTTAAATATGATATTTATGTCAGAAATACACATGCTGTTGTTGAAATTAAGATATTGTAGTTAATGGAAAGATTCTGCCTTTACGTGACCACGTGACAGACACTTAAGTAGAACTGATAACACTGTCATGCCACAGTCCATTTGACATTGCATTTGACGGTATTCCTATAACCTATATTGCTTTCTGCGACTGTGCGTAATAGGTTGTCCAGCTGAGCACTTTTCACCCCTGACATAATGATATTTCCATCCCTTCCTTTACCTGCACCATAGAGATATTAATGTAATATTATAGACTGCTCATCTGACTGACTCAGACTATGCTAGTTCTGACAGCAGATGTTACAGACACAAACGATCTGACAAATCTTCGTCTCCGAAGGCAGATTCGGTGTCGAATTTGTACAAATGTCAAATGATTTCCATTCTGTTAAATATTGCTCAAGTATGAGATATTGGTTGTTAGATTGGAGTTAAATGAGTTTTAATGAATAAAATTCTGGATTTGTTTTGCTAACTTGGAAGAATTATAGATGACTTACAATGTACTGTAGAGATACATTTTTGTAAGATCATAGACTGCCCGTCTGACTGACTCAGACTGTCCTAAGTCTGACGGTAGATGTTTCAGACACAAATGATCTGACAAATCTTCGTCTCAGAAGGCAGATTCAGTGTCGAAATTGTTATAATGTAAGATAATTTTACCTTGTCACTTGTGCTGATATATTGAGATGAAAATTGTTGGATAATGGTTCAATGAATGTATTCTTAGACATGCTTAGCTAACATTCTTCTTCTTCTTCCGTCCTTAGCCACCGACCGTCAAAGCAGTCAGTGGCCATTACGCCTAGTGGCGTCTTAGGGCAACAGCAGATAGGTTTTCTTTGCCATTGTTTCCCATCACGCCTAGTGGCGTCTTTAGGGCAACGGCAAATCAACCCATTTGCTGTTGTTTCCGTAATCGAAGTGACTGGCAAACGCGTGATCAGCCCGTTGTGACTTAGCTAACATAGTAATGCATTATGAATGACTTACCTAGAAAAAAATAACACATGAAATAACTTGGAACTATTATGAATGGACTACCATTGTCATTATAAATGTGGATACTTGGAAATAACTTGGAACTATTATGGATGAACTACAATATTACTTATACAACATGGATACTTCGAAGTTGATTTGGTTATATTATGGATAGACTTTACTTAGACAATTATACAATGTGGATGCCTCGAGATGAATTGGATGTATTTTGTTGGAGTAATAAGAAAGTTTTATGACATGTTTTGAACTACATTTGGGTTAGTCCATATAACAAATTTTGCACTGTTCACACTCAGTACATTTCTGGGTAGCACATTTTAGATTGATGTTCACAATTTTGTTATTCAAGGTTGCCGCTCGGAAAATTTTGATAGCCTAGGTATTGATACGATATAAAAAGTTTTATAATGATGTCCATTTGTAAAGCTTGGTTAGGGTATGACAGTCTGATAATGTATATATACAAGAGCCCCCGGTTAGTGATTTAAGTTAAATTTTTCGAAAAAACATTTTAGACTTAGAATATTTTTGGGATTTTTTTTTTCTTGAATTGAGAGTACTCAAATGTCTTCCTGCGGGATACATTTTCATGACCCCGGGATCTATATGATGCCGTCTGACCGATCACTTGAGCATTTATTCGTACTAGAGTCTAGTCATAAATAACTAAAAATAAAATACCATTCGCCATTTAAAAAAAAACAAGATTCTTAACTAAATAAAATAATAACATGAGACACCAAGGATAGGGAAAAAAGGGGAGAACTCGGTTAGGTCAGCGTTTTGACACAATGCACGCTAATCTTACCCGGCAGTCGTCATAGAGACAGCTTCATCACGCTATAAGCACGTGATGTCTGACCAATAAGTTATCAACAGAATAAGCTTCCCAACCAATGAAAAAACGTAGCTAGCTTCAGCTCACTGCGTTTTCGCTGGCAAGAAATAAATCCAGTGAGTCCTGAAGAGAAGAGCGATGTAGTAAGACGTTGCTACGGTCAGACCCCCTTAGTTGAAGTTTCAACAGTGTTGTGCCCAAGTATTTCAATAATGTGTAATTGTACACATTAGGACAGGTATTTAGTTGTGCTTGAATCATGTAAGTACGAACTCTCGAGCTGACATATTATATATCATATTTTCAGTTCAGTTCACCTATGTATAATGGAAAATATTTATGGATCTATTCGAATGAACGATTAACATGAATCAGAGAATAAAGCCAAATGAAGAAAAATTATAAGGATACGAAATTAAGAAACTGAGCTTTTGATATCCAGAAGATTGGAAGGATTTTGAGAAAATGGTAAATAAATTCTACAAGACATATTTGGATGGCGTTGAACAGGAAAATTTCACTTATAGAGAAGAAACGACAAGTTTCGCATATTGTAAAAAATGTACAAAGATTAATGAACTTTTGTTATAAACCCTTTGAGTCGGTTTGCAATTAAATAAAACATTTTGGAAATAACCCTGCGGTTGAGGAATTTAAACTTGTTGAAATGTATGGATGCACTGTTCTACTCTCATTCAAAACATAACCACTAAGGCTCTCCATATATACCACCAGTAGGAGGAACAGAACGGATTGGGAAAAATAAAAATAAACTGAGTAATAAACATCTCTGGCGAGCTTGAAGCAAGTAAATACCAACACTCATTTAAACATGAAAAATAAAAGGACAAAAGTAATACAACAGAGAACTACGACTACATATTACTTAATTGGTACCGTGCCCAGTCCCACAAGGAAACACTGGGTGGCACGGCTACACCGTCAATGACCAAAGATAATGACTTTCCTTTGCCATAATTACGTGTATGTGTTGTTGCTGTTCAATTCCCTAAAAGACTTATCTCGTTCGGAGCTTTAACCATAAAGTTATAGAAACATTATGTGTGTGCGATTTAGAATTTATTATTAGTTAACGTGGCAATTCAAGAGTGTCCTGATCGTTTTGCCAGTGACATATGCCGTCTTAGATGGTCTTATCTCTATGTTTGTAAATTATATCACTGGTATATCATTATGAGGTATTGACATATGTTTAATTATCTTATTATAGCCTTACAGCCAGTGCGGATTCCTAGGCCCGGTTTGGGGAGCCAAAGGTAGGATCAATGCTCCGTAGAAATTAACTTGTACAATTTCACAAAAATATTCTTATTTAACTTACCTTTTACATTTTCTTCTTATGGTTGCGACGTCAAACGTCTTAAAGAAATGAAGCTTTTGGTCTTTTACAAAGTATTTGATCGTCACTTTACTCAAACCACATTTCTTCATGATGTAGGTAAGACTTATTGAGATCTTTCTTTTCACTATTCCCAGACCCGTTATCCAGATCTCGTGATTCTAGAAGTGTCAAACGAGATTTGAAAGCGCCTCTTATTTTAGGTCTTTCTGCTCTAGCTATCTACCTTCAGGGATAGGAACATTGAGATAATAATGAATGTCAGAGAAGATTTAGTTGTATTCAGTTAAATATTTAAGTCTGTTATAAGCCTTATTAGAACTAATGTGTTTTGTGAGTTAGTACGCTGGCAGGAATGCACCGCGGAGAGACGCTTTTCTTACACTTCTGTTGCAAGGATAAATTGATACTGAAGTTTGTTATATATATATATATATATATATATATATATATATATATATATATATATATATATAATATATATATATATATATATATATATATATATAATATATATATATATATATATATATATATATATATATATATATATATATATATATATATATATATATATATATATATATATATATATATATATATATATATATATATATATATATATATATATATATATATATATATATATATATATATATATATATATATATATATATATATATATATATATATATATATATATATATATATATATATATATATATATATATATATATATATATATAACAAACTTCAGTATCAATTTATCCTTGCAACAGAAGTGTAAGAAAAGCGTTGATATGTTTAGGCTCTCTCTTGTATTCCCTGTCATACAATACATCTGTTTCTCTCGTAAAGTTGGAGGTCTGTCTCGGCCTTCTCTCATCGTCATACAATTTTCCATCAACGGTTGGTGAAAGACATGCTGCCAATCTGTTTTTCTTGTGCAGCCGGCATTCTTGGAGAAAATGTTCTACTACTGACTTCTAGACCGTACATGAGGGCAAGTTTATCTGCTCTATTTTTAATTTTTTTTTAACAGTCGTAGTTGGTTGATCGAAGGCCAAAGAAGACAGCTGAAATACTCATAGAAAAATACCATCATAACGACATTGTATCTTTAGTTTCACGAACTTTTCATTGGGTTTTCTCATGCAGACAACTGTAGTTATGTTCCGTGAAAATCCAGATCAGTTGTGCCGAATTACTTTACCTATGGGTTTTTAATGCACAAGAGACCTGGTCAAGCAAATATAATGAATTCAGTTCATGAGCATAATTTTCCCAAATCCAAGGCGCGATATATCTTAGTTTTCAATCCAGTCGAGCGAGGTAATGCACTTGTGATTAAAACAGAACTATTTTTTGTTTCCCTGTCCATTGAAAGAAACAATTGTTTTATTATTAGATATATATATCTAATAATAAAACAATTGTTTCTTTCAATGGACAGGGAAACAAAAAATAGTTCTGTTTTAATCACAAGTGCATTACCTCGCTCGACTGGATTGAAAACTAAGATATATCGCGCCTTGGATTTGGGAAAATTATGCTCATGAACTGAATTCATTATATTTGCTTGACCAGGTCTCTTGTGCATTAAAAACCCATAGGTAAAGTAATTCGGCACAACTGATCTGGATTTTCACGGAACATAACTACAGTTGTCTGCATGAGAAAACCCAATGAAAAGTTCGTGAAACTAAAGATACAATGTCGTTATGATGGTATTTTTCTATGAGTATTTCAGCTGTCTTCTTTGGCCTTCGATCAACCAACTACGACTGTTAAAAAAAATTAAAAATAGAGCAGATAAACTTGCCCTCATGTACGGTCTAGAAGTCAGTAGTAGAACATTTTCTCCAAGAATGCCGGCTGCACAAGAAAAACAGATTGGCAGCATGTCTTTCACCAACCGTTGATGGAAAATTGTATGACGATGAGAGAAGGCCGAGACAGACCTCCAACTTTACGAGAGAAACAGATGTATTGTATGACAGGGAATACAAGAGAGAGCCTAAACATATCAACGCCCTGCTCATAATGCGCCATCTTTTGACTTCTTTAATCTTGTTATTTCTGGCTGCTGTTCTATTCTGCCCCAGTGCATTTTGGTATGTCAAACTAACCATAATAGCTTATTTTTATTTCCTACTGTATTTCTGTATGTATACCTTTGTTACTGATAATAATTAAATTTACTATTAATTTTTTTCTAGCTTTCTGAATATTTAAATGTGCTTCTCTCAATCATACATCACACGTCAGTCATCTGTGAATAAAGTTTGGTTCACCGACACACAAAAATCTTACAAATTTGTCTGTCTGGCCATTGAAATATCGGGAGCATGCATTATCCTGAATGTACAGTACACATAATTATGATTGGCAGGTTTCTTAGTAAACCTCAGAAATGAGGTATCTGAGAAAGGTGGTTGAAGTAACAAGAAGAAACATGGTCCGCAATCAGACGATACGTCAAGGCCTAAAAATCCAACCCCTGCAGACCCAACTAAGACGATTAGGCCATGTCTGCAGAATGGGAGAAGATCGGCTGCCATGGCAGGAATGGGAGGCTAAGATCCAAGGATCCCGACCTCCAAGACGACCTAAAATCCGCTGGGAGGACAACATTAGACACTCTTTGAAGGACCGAGGACTAGAATAAAACCAGGCCAGGAAGGAGACATCCGATAGGATAGTATGGCGGTCTCTCTTCCAAATCTCTACACCTCACGGTAGAAGAGGAACGAGTAAGTAAGTAAGTAAGGTTTCTTAGTATAATTCTAGGGTAACTTAATTCACTCGTGTCCGTGTAAAAAAACATTATGTTAAATTAGAATGTACAACTGTTAGTGTATCCTAGTATGAAATATGATTAGTCCGTGGTTGTCTCTGCAACACTTTGAGGCCTACGAAAGCAATAAGCGGGTTGCAATTTAAATTATATTAGATTAGTTATTGTTCAAACACTGGTATCGATTTTACAATGCCACGTTCTTCCAGTTTCCAGATATGGCTTTGAGCGAAAAAATGTTGAGCTGATGTCTGAGAAAACCAGTTATGACTAAGTTACCTAGTAGAAACATAACGGTTGAGCAGATGTTGGAGACCATCGACTATAGAAACCTTGCGAATAACAGCATAATTGTTGAGCAGATATTTGAGAACACCAGCTTTTGCAACTTTTCCTTTTTTTTCGGGAAATAATATTTAAAAAAAAATTATCTCAAGTAAATTTATTTGTCTGCAAAATAAATGAAAATATTCCACAATTCAGTCATCAAATTTATAAAGAAATTTAACTGCAAATACAAGGACAAAAAAAAACATGCGTTGGTACAAGCACATATACATATACACACATACGTGTAGCGAAATTTGGCACCTCTTGCTTTGTTGTGAAAAAAAAAATGTGTAGCGCGACATACACACACAGCGCAAGGACAGCGCGGCGGTCTTGCTTTGAAGTTTGAAGAAGGCGGAAAAATGTGAAATACGTTTAGCTAGACGGTACTGAAGAATGAGGAAATAGCTAATATAGGGAATGGTCGACTTTAAAAGCTTGCATTTACTGGACATTAAATTTAAAACTACAAGAAAACGCCTGGTTGGAAAAATATTAAATAAAAATAACTCAACAAAGGAGATAGACTAGGAATTATATCCAAAAGGATATTATTCAAATATAAATAGTTTTAAAGATAATTAATATTTTTCACCTTCATCACATCTGCTAAAAGTTAGCTAATAATCTTTAAAAAATGTTTGTACGTATATGCCTCAACGGACTTGGATAAAACTTATATAGAATGAAAGCCTCATATGGGGAAAATGAAAGGATACCTAAGAAGGAAGGAAGGATATAAGTGTGTAGTGAACAGAAGAGAAAACAAGTACAGGAAAAGCACAGATTGCCTCAAATCGCCTCAAACCGAGAGATTAAACGAAAATCTTTTTGGACCTTAGGAGGTGCTTTCTCGTACGTGAGATATACACATATATAAGGACAGAGCGGCGCGTTGAAAATCACACACACCAAATCCAGAAGCCAGAGTGAGAAACTGAAAGACAGCATCTGCAAGAAAAGTTCTTACTTTCACGCTGCGTGCAGGGCAGATTAAATTCAGCCAACATAGTCTCACCGTAAGTTTATAAATCCTAAGAGGGTTTTTATGATCAATTTTTATGATCATTCCTGATCGAGAAACTATAGACTTGAGGACCGTTAATCCTGCTAACTGAAGCCTAGAGGTCAACCAATCTTCAACATCTTAGTCCCCCGTAGTTATAGGGCGGGCTGAAGGACAGTCTGTTTATTCAAGTGTGTCTCAGGAACCTCGAGCAGACGTGGCTAATAACAGATGAGTTTTATGTGTATCCATCCAACAAACACTGTGAGCAGTTTCTAAAACGACTGTCTATGATGAGAACTAGATAGCCAGAGATATCAAAGAGATACTGTGACAAACTTTTGTGTAATTTCAGTGGAAGTTAAATACAAGACTTTTTCTATTATTTATTTTAATTTGTAACTATAAATAATCATACATTTTACCATCTTCCAACACCCATTTCTCATTACAAGAATATATATAGATGTACATAATAAATATTGAAATTGTACTCATTTGACTTGGTAAATTTTTAACTGTTAAAATTTGAGTTACTTTTTCTAATTTAATTATATTATCACATAGGGTTACAATAGTGAAAGTAGCAACTTATACTTCTGAAGCCTAAATCTATTGTCCAGCTCAGAGTATTCACAGCTGTAACTCACTTGTGATACCAGTGTACTTCTCGGGCACTGGAACTTCATCCTTTCTGGAGAGAGATTCTACTTCTTCTCTACCACTATTATCATACTAGAAAAACCTTTCGCTACATTGGGGGCTCTTTCGCGGGATATTATTTTTTATCCTGAGCCACTATCTATGTATTCTTCTATCTTGAGCCACAAATAGTTTGTAAAAATAAATTTTTTTGAAAAATTCTAAAACTTAGAATTTTTTTTCGTAAGAATAGTACCATTGAGTACCAAGTAAATAGGAGACGCTCACAAGGTTTTAAGGATTTGTCTTGTTCAAAGTAATTAATTGATTTTAATTAAGTTAGTTGGTTAGTGAAGATAAAATTATATACCCTCTAGTAAGTAAGCATCATGGCTGATTTGGTGAAGTTTCGATCTGCAATCATGCAGGAGGGAAAGGACGTAGGATTGACAGGTGATGCTCTTATCCAGTATGTCGCAACTGAAGTGGACACATATTTGGATAGAGAGGACAAAATATTGGAAGCTGAAAGAGAAGCCAAAAGAATGGAAGCAGAGGATAGGAAATTGGAAGCTGAAAGAGAAGCCAAAAGAATGGAAGCAGAAGCTAAGAAATTAGAAGCAGAAAGAGAAGAAAAGAGACTAATGTTGGAAGCTGAAGAAAGAAGGTTACAAAGAGCTCATGAGTTAAGTTTAAAGGAATTTGAACTCCACGGAGCAGCTAGCAATCATGGTGCTAGCTCACCTCACTCTGAGAGTAGCTCCAACAATAGCGCGGCAAATGGAGCCATGGGTTTTCACCTGGATCCATTTATTGAGGAGGACGCCATTGAGTCGTACCTGGATAAATATGAGAGATTGGCCTCTACCTATGGATTGGAAAAGGAAAAATGGAGCCTTAAGCTATCTGAGGGGCTGAGGGGAGTTTCATACGATGTTTATTTAAAACTCTCAAAAGAAGACCAGGAAGATTATGAAATCTTAAAACAAGCTTTATTGGTCAGGTACGAAAAGAATTCTGAATCTTATAGAAAGAGATTCCGAACTGCTAAGCTACTTCCAGGAGAAAACTATCACCAGTTTTCTGCCAGATTGGAAACTTATCTGACAAAATGGATTAGCTTAGGAAAATGTCAAGATATAAGAGAAATGGTCATGATGGAACAACTGAGAAAATCCATGCCTAGGGAAATGAGAAAATTTCTTATGGAGCAAGGAGCAGAGAGATTGGAAGATATTTTAACCATGGCTGAGAGATATCAAGCAGCTCAGTCAGAAGTATCAGGAAATAAGAAGAAGCAGGGTGAAAACTTCAAACCTTCACAAAACTTTACCAAGTATGAACATAGGGACAATTCCAACAAGAACAAACACATAACTGATTATAAAGACAAAAACCCTCTAGGATCAGATAAGAAACCTTCCCGAATGGAAGAAAAGTGGTGTAAATCTTGCCAAATGAGTAACCACAATACTGCAGAAGCAGACGGAAAAACCCTCATCACTCTGCGTGTCTTACAACAGGGAACAAGGGAAGGAAGGAACTGGCAGTTAGTCAGAATGAACTCCATCATCCCCCTGTCTGTGAGGAAGTGACATGTAATGGCACTACAATTCAGTGCTTATATGATTCCGGATTGGAATTCGACTCAGTCGTGAGTGCAACCCTAGTGCACCCTGATCAACTTACCACAGAAACAGTGGACATACAAGGGGCAATGCAGGGAACCGTCACCATGACACTTCCCATAGCAAGGATCAACGTGAGAACTCGCTATGTGGAAGGAGTGATAAGAGCAGCAGTGAGTGATGATCCTATATACCCGCTGGTAATAGGATGTAAATATGTCTTTTTGGGTGACCCAATAAAACCTGTTGTCATGGCAGCAAACCATACCAGGTCGAGCACCAAAAAGGAGGAGGGAGATCCAATAAACATTCATCGTATAAAGATGAAAAAGGCTCAAACAGCAGACAGCACATTGAAGCCTTGTTTTGGCAGATTGCCAAAGGCCCATAACCCTCCAGAGAAAGGAGACTACTATGTGGAAAATGGCCTACTCTACAGACTAGTTGGAAAAGGACCTAAAGGGCATGAGCAGCTGGTAGGGCCAAAATTCTACAGGGAGGAAATTATGGAGCAAGAGCATGCTACATCAGGCAGTGGTCACAGAGGAAAAGGGGCCACTTGTCAAAAGATAGCATTGCGATATTACTGGCCAGGAATAATTGAAGACATAAGTTGGTATATGAAATCCTGTTCAGAATGTAACCAGGTAAACTCAATCAGAAGTGTAGACCAGTTACAGGACCTAGGGAAGCATGGTTGCGGACGGAGGCCCATTAAGAAAACACACAAGAGAAAACAACATGTAGATGCAGTGATCAGGAGAAAACACGATCACAACAAGTCTACTGTTACACCAGTAACCATGGCAACTCTCCGTATTGTACAGAGAGGGGACGAAAGACATCCCACGCCGACTAGATATTGTTCGGAACACCATGGCCTGGATCATCTGGAAAATTTAGTTAGTCAGCAACGAGTATTAAAAAAGCTGCAGAAACCAACTAGAACCATAGGTGGTAGGAACCAGGGCTGTACCAAACAATTGATGGATACATACCCCACTTTGGTATACTGCCCCTTACAATAGAAATAGGTGTGGGTCGGGCAACGTTGTTGTTTCGCCGTCCCCATACATGGTCCACTGGAAGCATTGTTGCGGACATGGACTGAATACAAGCAAGCATAAGCACTCAAGGATGAGATTGACTATCTCTTAAAAGAGAAAATTATTTCAAAGTCTGAATCTCCCTACAGCTCAAGTGTGGTGCTATTAAGGAAGCCTAGTGGTGAACACAGGTTATGCATTGATTATAGGAAACTAAATGCTATCACTGAATCTCAGGTAGACCCATTACCTGACACCAATCAGTTGTTTTCTACATTGAGTAAGGCTCGGTATTTTTCAAAAGTAGATCTAAGCAAGGGATACTACCAAATACCAGTGAAACCAGAAGTTAGGAAACTGTTAGCCTTTAGTACATCGGATGGACATTACGAGTTCAATGTACTCCCATTTGGTGTTAAGAATGCTCCAAGTATCTTCTCCAGAATGATGAGGAAATTGTTGGAACCATTACAAAATCCTCATATCACCAACTTCATGGATGATATTCTGATTGCTACCACTACATTCGAGGAACACATAGTAGCACTCTCCATGTTGTTAAATAGACTGAGAGAAACGGTATTGACAGCACGTCTAACTAAATGTCATATTGGATGTGAGACATTGTAATTTTTAGGTCCCACTATCTCTACAGGGCAAATGTCTCCTGACCCAAAGAATATAGAGAAAAAGAGAAAAGCACCAATACCACAAACTAAGAAGGATGTAAGATCCTTTGTGTCACTGTGCGGGTTTTATCAGAAAATATACCCCATTTTAACTCATTATGTGCGCCATTAACCGACTTAACCAAAAAAAGGTCAGCCGAATAAAATACAATGGACCGCGGAGTGTGAACAGGCTTATACAGAGTAGAAAAATAAGTTGACAAATAAACCTATACTTGCCCTTTCCGATCTCTCACAAGAATTCGTATTAAGAACGGATGCTAGCAATGTAGGCATCGGAGCAACATTACTACAGCGGGCAGACACACCGCCACATATGCTATTACCAGTAGCTTTTGCCAGTAGAAAGTTAAATGCAGCTGAAAGAAATTATTCTACCTTTGAACGTGAATGCCTGTGGTCGATCAATAAATTTGCCCCTTTTCTTTACGGGAAACACTTCATTGTGGAAAGTGATCACCAGCCTTTGATGTTTTTAGCAGTGTCTAAAAAATTAAATTCACGACTTTTAAGGTGGAGTTTACTGTTATCTCCATATTCGTTCAATGTGAGATACATTCCAGGACGGGACAATCTTGGACCCGATTTTTTAAGTCGTCATCCTATCAAAGCAGATATAGAGAAAAAGAAAAGTAAGGAGAAACTGCAGCATGAGTTATCAAAAAGTTAACTGTGCATGCACTGTTTTAAAGAAGAGGGCTCTGTAGCGAAATTTGGCAACTCTTGCTTTGTTGTGAAAAAAAATGTGTAGCGCGACACACACACACACACACACACACACACACACACACACACACACACACACACACACACACACACACACACACACACACACACACACACACACACACACACACACACACACACACACACACACACACACACACACACACACACACACACACACACACACACACACACACACACAGCGCAAGGACAGCGCGGCGGTCTTGCTTTGAAGTTTGAAGAAGGCGGAAAAATGTGAAATACGTTTAGCCAGATGGTACTGAAGAATGAGGAAATAGCTAATAGGGAATGGCCGACTTTAAAAGCTTGCATTTACTAGACATTAAATTTAAAACTACAAGAAAACGCCTGGTTGGAATAGTATTAAATAAAAATAACTCAACAAAGGAGATAGACTAGGAATTATATCCAAAAGGATATTATTCAAATATAAATAGTTTTAAAGATAATTAATATTTTTCACCTTCATCACATCTGCTAAAAGTTAGCTAATAATCTTTAAAAAATTTTTGTACGTATATGCCTCAACGGATTTGGATAAAACTTATATAGAATGAAAGCCTCATATGGGGAAAATGAAAGAATACCTAGGAAGGAAGGAAGGATATAAGTGTGTAGTGAACAGAAGAGAAAACAAGTAAAGGAAAAGCACAGATTGCCTCAAATCGCCTCAAACCGAGAGATTAAACGAAAATCTTTTTGGACCTTAGGAGGTGCTTTCTCGTACGTGAGATATACACATATATAAGGACAGAGCGGCGCGTTGAAAATCACACACACCAAATCCAGAAGCCAGAGTGAGAAACTGGAAGACAGCATCTGCAAGAAAAGTTCTTTTTTCACGCTGCATGCAGGGCAGATTAAATTCAGCCAACATAGTCTCATCGTGAGCTTATAAATCCTAAGAGGGTTTTTATGATCAATTTTTATGATCATTCCTGATCGAGAAACTATAGACTTGAGGACCGTTAATCCTGCTAACTGAAGCCTAGAGGTCAACAAATCTTCAACACCTTAGTCCCCTGTAGTTATAGGGCGGGCTGAAGGACAGTCTGTTTATTCAAGTGTGTCTCAGGAACCTCGAGCAGACGTGGCTAATAACAGATGAGTTTTATGTGTATCCATCCAACAAACACTGTGAGCAGTTTCTAAAACGACTGTCTATGATGAGAACTAGATAGCCAGAGATATCAAAGAGATACTGTGACAAACTTTTGTGTAATTTCAGTGGAAGTTAAATACAAGACTTTTTCTATTATTTATTTTAATTTGTAACTATAAGTAATCATACATTTTACCATCTTCCAACACCCATTTCTCATTACAAGAATATATATAGATGTACATAATAAATATTGAAATTGTACTCATTTGACTTGGTAAATTTTTAACTGTTAAAATTTGAGTTACTTTTTCTAATTTAATTATATTATCACATAGGGTTACAATAGTGAAAGTAGCAACTTATACTTCTGAAGCCTAAATCTATTGTCCAGCTCAGAGTATTCACAGCTGTAACTCACTTGTGATACCAGTGTACTTCTCGGGCACTGGAACTTCATCCTTTCTGGAGAGAGATTCTACTTCTTCTCTACCAGTATTATCATACTTGAAAAACCTTTCGCTACAATACGTACATACTGTAAGCCGCTGTAGCATAGTGGTTAGTTCACTGGCTGCCTAGCTCAATGGTCTATGGTTCGATCCCCAGACGAGGTGGGATTTCGGTTTTTAGGCCGCAAACGGCTCCTGGGTCGACCCAGCTCCAAATGGGTACCAGAGCAACTCTGGGAAGGTTAAGGCGGCCGGCGTGATGCTGACCACATCACCCCTAGTGTGCCGACGGTCGAGAAAATATGGGCCTAACACCATATTCCCAATATGCCTCAATAGGGCGTGTAGCGGGATCCTTTAGTTTTTTTTACATACGTTAGCAACATATGTTTTCTTACCTTATTAAATAAATCTAATATTGTAATGTGTACAAAAGTTAATGGCGCTTGTCTTATCCAAAAACTTGGTGGAATGGAATAAGTGTTTTGTTTTCTGCGTGAACTTATGTAAATAAAGTTTTGAGTTTAAAATCCTGTGTTCATAGACGGCTTCATTTCTGCAAATCCATACTAGATGTCCACCCGTGTGTTACCGGGGACCGAAAGGGGAGCAAAAAATAGTAACAATGTTCCATGCCAAGCATGTCGTAGAAAGCGACTAAGGAGGGTTGGGCATGGGGCCAGTTACCACATCCTGTTAAAAATTTAAACCATAAAAAACTTCAACAAACATGGACAAGTCAATTAAAGAAAATAAAATACAGTCATCCAAGACAGGGGAAGGTCCTCTCGCAGGGAGGCGTATGATGCAATACAGAGAAAGCCGAAAGGAGTCTGTGTTACTGACTAACCTTCTTTCTTCTAGGAGAACTTCCAGATTTGGCACCTGGAATGTTCGGACATTAAACGAACAAGGGAAAGTGGCACAAGTAACAGCAGAGATGAGGGAATATAAAATCGAGGTTCTGGGACTGTGTGAAACAAAGGGGAAGGGGGTAGACAGGAAGAAACTTATCACAGGTGAAATGGTACTGTCCTCAGGACATGAAGACGAAAGTTTACACCACAGTGAAGGGATAGCTCTTGTGTTATCCAAAGAAGCACAGAAAGCACTCATTGAATGGGAAGCCGTTGGATCCAGAATAATAACAACTACTTTTAAAACAGCTAAAAAGAAAATAAATGTAAATGTCATTCAATGTTATGCACCAACTAATGACAAAGAAAAGTCTGTGAAAGAAGCATTTTATACTAGACTACAGGAAATAATGGAAAAAGTAAAAAGAAGAGACATCACAATTTTGATGGGTGACATGAATGCAAAGGTAGGTACAGTCAACACCGGCTTTGACGAAGTCATGGCAAAACATGGGCTAGGAATAATGAATGAAAATGGGGAACTATTCTCCAACTTCTGTGCTTCAAATCAACTGGCTATAAGAGGAAGCATGTTTCCACATAAGAGAATACACAAGGCAACATGGATATCACCAGACCATAGGACAGAAAATAAGATTGATCATATATGCATAAACAAGAATTTTAGATCACCATTGCAGGATGTAAAGGTATAAAGAGGAGCAGATGTGGCATCACATCACCACCTTCTGATAGCCAAAGTAAAAATGAAACTCAAGAGATATGCAACAATGCAAAATTATAGACAACAGTTTAATGTAGGACATCTAAGAAATCAAGAAACAAGAGACAAATTTGCGGTCACAATATCCAACAAATTCCAAGTGCTCCAACAGCTGGAAGATGTAGAGAATACAGAAGACTATTGACAGCAAATCAAAACGGTATGTAATGAGTCATGTGAAGAAATTCTGGGGAAAAGGGAACGACAACAAATAGCACGGATAACAACATAAACCAACAATAACATAAAAGACAGAAAAAACAAGAAAGCAGATTTAAACACTGTGGTGAAGTGGGATGTTATAAATATTTATAGGGGACTTAGTGTACTGACTGAGATCAGCTGTGAAGGTATATATATATCTAATAAGAGTAGTGTATTATATATATAACCTTACTTGCTGCCACATATGTATACCTCAGTCAGAATTATTCTGGAATAGTGTGATGACTACGTTATATGTCTAGGGTATGTGTATGATGAAGTGTAAGTCAAAACAACAACAGACAGATAAACAATTTAATTTATTCCATTACACTTGACAACACTGTGACACTCACATACATAAAACACTCTACGAGGATATCTTAAAGGAGTCACTGATAACTTTTCAAATAACAATATGTATTCAGTGCTGTCATGAATGAATATGTGTCCTGATTCAAATACAAATGGAACCAGGAATCACAATCAATTTTAATTACAAGTTATATGTACATAATTTCTCAATATGAATCTTGTAGTGACATGTATTTTTTATAGTATCCTATGTGTGTCAGTGGTGTAGTAGTAATATGAGGTAATACTGGTTGTGTTTTGTTCAAGCTCTGTTGGTATTTGTCATCATGACTTCAATAGTTTGTCTTTATTGGAACTAGTATTGGAGATGTTCTCAGTTCCTGATATTAAAACAATTAAATTCCCCTCTTGATTATATTTTACACTGTCATTTTAAGATGGGGGTACATAATGTTGAGCTCAGCTGGCCACATCAGCTTATCTTGCGTGATGGCGGCAGGAAAGGACTCCTCTGCTCGATTTCTCCCCTGGGCTCTGGAGACACCTCACTGATAGCTAAATGGACCAAGGAGTATGCTGTCCGACTCTGGATTCAGCAAAGCTCTGACCAGGTGCTGCTCAATACCATAAGACCACGGTCCCTGAAAACAAGAAGGATGTACCTTCTACGTCATAACTAATTTATACTCTCTTTCTACACTGAGCACAATACATCACAAACATTGAGTTCAGAGCGTTAGGCCAACTGTCAGCTTCATCTGAAATACTTTATACCAGTATTTCCCTCCCTAATGGTTACTACGCCTCTGCAATTCCAGCATTATTTCTGTCTAATCAATAATCTAGGTGTCAGTGTACTGTTTGGCCATTCCATGCCGTTTTACTTTCCTCCGACACCTTCTGTTCAGGCTGGAGCATTATAGGCTTTTCCTCATGTTCGCTACTGAACTACACATATATACAGGCATAAATTAACAATTTACATTCAATTTTCATTAAAAGATATTGAATATTTCAAACCTACCACAATTCATGGAAATACACAGATACGTTGACTAGCAATGAATTCTGGCACAAATACTGGCACAAATTCCCATCTGCTTATGTTCCAGGCTTTTATTTAGCAAAAATATGAGCTGGCTTCAACGCACTGTTGCTTCATCAAGCTTATTTGAACTAGTGGTCTCGAACTAACGCTCTGAATTGTGTATATTCGCAGCTCTAACCAATGAAACCACGTCTCCACATCTTTTCAAAAAAATACCCCTTCTATTCGTTTCCCATAACAACGCAAGATAGTATTTATAGCCCGACCAATCGTGTTTAGTCTTATATTTGTTGCGCTCCAATCAATTAGGAGTTAACATGGTAGGCTATTTCCGTAACGTAAGGTTTTTTCAAACACGTTATAAAAAAATTTTATGAGCAGAAATGATTTCATGCTGTCAGGCATCCCCACTATTTTATTTTGGTTATAATTTATTAATTCCTAGACTATTTGCGTAACGTTTTACATATTCTTTGTCAGCAAGCCCTAAGGAACCCAAATATACAAATTTAAAAGAGCTAAGTGGCTGCGTTCAAAATATGCAATTTCTTCTACCTCCTGTTTCGAAGATGTGCTGTCTGGGTACTGTAATGTTTTCAAACGTAAACCCATCTAATGTTATCTTTTCTAATAAGCATTTTTCAGGATTTAAAAACCTAACTCTGGGAAGGTTAGTGTTTTTATCACTGTCCGTCTGAAAAAAAGTTAGTGCATGTGGCCTTACACGCGTGATGGCAGCAATTGTGTATCGCGCGACGCGTGTTTAGTGTTGCACGTGTTCGGCTTTATGCCTCTCCCTTCTCTCTATCTTTTAGTCCATCTGTCTTTCGTTTTGGTAACGTAGTATAATTAATGTTAGGATTAATTTAGGTCATTACGCAGTGTGCCTCTCAATGTTTTTCTTAGAAATGCAATACCCGTTTTAATGTGTTGTGGAAACGCTTGTATTTATGCAGTGGCTTATATTTAACGTGGAAACGTTACAATTTGCAGACGAAGCATAAAACAAAGGGGGATTTCGAGTACATTCTTTGTGACAGCACTGTTATTTTACCATTGCTCTTTTCTTTATTAGAATTTATTTGTTAGGCTTTATATTTACCTTTTAATTTATATATGTGGATTAGAATATTTCACGACACCTCCCCTCTTAAAACAGACATCCCATGTCAGTCCTTTATTCTATATACACATAGATAAATGTAAGTCAACTTGACTTTACTCTGCTGTGGTGCTATCATGGTTTTATGTAGTTGGGTCCATTCAGAGTAGGCACTACTCATGAAATCTGCCTCAGACTTCTACAACCAATAATATATTTCGGTTATGTTACTGAACAGCCGCAAGTGTGAATGCTTGTCTTAATGCTGCTTCGCAACCCGTATTCACCATTTCTCTTCTCTGAGTCTGCGCAATGACATGTCCAGAGAACATTATATTTCCCTCAAAATGTACGTTATGAGGAGATAACATATACCTGGTGATAGCAGAGTTTTCGTAGTGGATCCCATAATCTTCTTATTATCCTGTATGAAACATTCGGAATATCCTCAATCAAAGAGGCAACTCAGGGATTCATTACGTTCCTCCGAAATGTTTACATCCAACAATTTTCTCATCATTCTAGAGAAGACACTAGGCGCATTCTTCAATCCAAATGGCAATCTATTAAACTCATAGTGTCCTTCTGAGGTACTAAAAGCTAGGTATGGTCTAACCTCAGGCTTTACTGGAATCTGATAGTATCCTTTACTCAGATCCACTTTTGAGAAATATTTAGCTTTATTTAGTCTGGCAAACAGCTGATTTGTATCCGGCAATGGATCCACCTGTCCTTCTGTAATAGCATTCAGTCTCCTGTAATCTATACAGAGTCTATGTTCTCCAGAGGGCTTCCTTAAGAGTACAACACCGGAACTATACGAAGATTCACTGTGTGAAATAATTCCTTCCTTCAACAGATAGTCTATCTCTTCCTTCAAAGCTTTCTCCTTAGCAAACGGAATCGAATATGGTTTCATACAGACAGGTGTGGGGTCTATCAGTTTCATATCATATTCCAATAGGTTTGTATGCCCTGGTCGGTCTGTTAACACCTCTGCATGATTATTTAGAACCTGTTGCACTCTCTCTTTCTGAGTTTTCGTTAAATGTGTACTGATTTTCACCTGTGCTGCTGTCTCACAGGGGTGTAATGGATATTCAAATGATGAAAGTGGTTCCTTTTTCATCTCCATGGCGATGGACAAGGTCAACAAGTGTGTCTCTTCCTGATGTTCTCTTTCCAAATATTTCTTCAGGAGATTCACATGATAGATTTTTTCTTTCCCCTTCTTATCTATCTTATAATTTGTTCTAGATACCTTCTCTAAAACTGTATATGGACCTTGCCATCCAATCTGTAACTTATTCTGACTCCCGGGCAAAAGAAGCAGTACCTTCTCTCCCACAGCCAAATCTCTGTCTTTCGCCTTCCTGTTATAATAGGCAGCATGTTTCTTCCTGGCTTGTTTCAAATTTTCATTGGCAAGTTTCCAGCCAGTTTTTAAACGAGTGGTCAGCTCATTCACATATTGGTATGAAGATGTAATGTTTTCCTCTGCCTTTTCATCAGTCCACGTTCTTAACAAAGCTACATATGGACCTTTAATTTTGTGGACCTATTTGTCCATGCACCGGTATGGTCTCTTCCACTCGAAGCTCTATAGTGATGATTTTTCCTCCCAGAATTATCATTCACAAAACGACCGCTACCAATTTTTCTTTTGGGGCTTTCTCCCCACTTAAAATTCTTGATGAGAGATTTCCTCTCTACATCTTCTTCCTCCAGTTTGTTTAAGTCCGATTGAGGGATTTTCGGCTTATCCTGGGGTAAGACATCTTTTTGCACTCTCCGCATAGTGGCCATTGTAAAACAGTTAAGTGAAGCTTGTCCGTGAAAAGGGGCTTCCCATTCCATTTGGTCCACTTTATCAAATCTATTTTTCTTTTTATTATCAGGCCTAATTTTGCCCCGTGGCGTGTCCAGGTCCTGATCAATGTTCCCACTTGTGGGTGTTCCCTCATGTGCTATGCTACACCTTTCTACAAAATTCTCAATGTCCCATCTTGCTTTGGGCCAATAATAATTGTGAGCCACCTTTTGAATGATGGTACCTATCTTCTCATGGTCCCCATCTGGTTTCACATGTAGGCTCCTTATTAAGTCTGCCCTATATCTTTTAGGAAGTACCAGCTGTCCCTGACCTTTGGATCTAGCTCCAGTCTTCCTATACATCAACTTGTTTTTCATGTAAAAATCTCCCTTGCCTGGAGTTGTATGACAAGTTGACAATTTTCTGAAACAAGGCTTGAGTGTTTTATCCCCAGCCTGTGCCTTCCTCATCTCTTCTGGAGTGGTATCCAACATAATATCCTCCTCCTGTCTTGAGGTCGACCTGACCTGAAGGGTTGCCATATACACAGGTTTCCTTCTGCAACGGTCAGTGTCATGATTGTCCATCTGACAATTCTTACACCACCTTTTTCCTTGGTTGAAAGATTTTCTTTCATCATATTTCCTTTCATCGAATTGTGGGAATTTATTTTTATTTTCATACCGTGGCCTATCAAACTGGTGATTACCTTTGTTTTGATCCCTAGGATCAAATTTATTAAAGTTCTGTGGTGCCCTAAAGTTATCCACTTGTTTCTTTTTATTACCTGTTACCTCTGCTTGAGCTGCTTGATACCTTTCAGCAACATTTAGCAACTCACCCAGCCTCTCTGCACCTTGTTCCATGAGAAACTTTCTCAGGTCTGGAGCCATGGACTCTCTTAATTGCTCTATAAGGACCATTTCCTTAAGATCTTGGGTTTTCCCCAGAGAAGTCCATTTCTCCAAGTATGTCTCTATTCGTGCAGAGAACTGGTGATAGGTTTCACCTGACAGTAGTTTAGCATTCCTAAATTTTTTCCTATAAAATTCTGCATTCTTTTCATATCTTAACAAAAGAGCCTGCTTTAGCATGTCATAATTTCCTGATCACCTCTGCTCATTTTTGCAAAAACTTCATAAGCTGCCCCACGAAGTCCCTGAGATAACTTTAAGCTCCACCTTTCTCTCTCTAACCCATACGTGGTAGCTAATAGTTCATACCTATTTAGATAGCTCTCTATATCATCGTCTTTCTCAACAAAATGATCTAAATGAAAATTCATAGCTGAGGTTGAGGCTCCTTGGCTAGCAGTGGCATCAGAGGCAAAGGGACTGGCACCATTTTCAGGAGCATGGCCCTGAAACTCAAACTCCCTTAGTCGTAACTCATGTTCCCTTTGTAATCTTTTATCTTCTGCTTCCCTTTCTGCAGCTAATTTTCTTTCTTCTGCTTCCCTTTCTGCAGCTAATTTTCTTTCTTCTGCTTCCAATTTCTTAGCCTCAGCCTCAATCTGCAACCTCTTAATTTCTTTTTCAGCCTCTAACTTTCTTTCGGCTTCAAACCTTCTTTCTTCGCGTTCAATAAATTTGTCACATTCCGTAGTGACATAGGCAACCATAACTTGCCCATCTAATCCTAACTCTTTTGCAGTCTGAACAGCAGCAGATCGAAATTTGGCCAGGTCCGCCATTGTCTATCAGGTAAGTTTATACAATGTCTAACAAACAATTCAATCTCTAAATATATATCTAATGGACAACACAGGCACCGAGAGCTCAACCTTATTTAATTCCACCCAAGGATACCTTTTAATTCTTATATTCCCTGAAGTGAATTACCCCAATATTTTTAATAGGTAAAGATTCAAAATCCCAAGAGCGAGACCCCAATATATGTGGTGAAGTGGGATGTTATAAATATTTATAGGGGACTTAGTGTACTGACTGAGATCAGCTGTGAAGGTATATATATATCTAATAAGAGTAGTGTATTATATATAACCTTACTTGCTGCCACATATGTATACCTCAGTCAGAATTATTCTGGAATAGTGTGATGACTACGTTATATGTCTAGGGTATGTGTATGATGAAGTGTAAGTCAAAACAACAACAGACAGATAAACAATTTAATTTATTCCATTACACTTGACAACACTGTGACACTCACATACATAAAACACTCTACGAGGATATCTTAAAGGAGTCACTGATAACTTTTCAAATAACAATATGTATTCAGTGCTGTCATGAATGAATATGTGTCCTGATTCAAATACAAATGGAACCAGGAATCACAATCAATTTTAATTACAAGTTATATGTACAGAATTTCTCAATATGAATCTTGTAGTGACATATATTTTTAATAGTATCCTATGTGTGTCAGTGTGTAGTAGTAATATGAGGTAATACTGGTTTTGTTTTGTTCAAGCTCTGTTGGTATTTGTCATCATGACTTCAATAGTTTGTCTTTATTGGAACTAGTATTGGAGATGTTCTCAGTTCCTGATATTAAAACAATTAAATTCCCCTCTTAATTATATTTTACACTGTCATTTTAAGATGGGGGTACATAATGTTGAGCTCAGCTGGCCACATCAGCTTATCTTGCGTGATGGCGGCAGGAAAAGACTCCTCTGCTCGATTTCTCCCCTGGGCTCTGGAGACACCTCACTGATAGCTAAATGGACCAAGGAGTATGCTGTCCGACTCTGGATTCAGCAAAGCTCTGACCAGGTGCTGCTCAATAACGTTAAGACCACAGTCCCTGAAAACAAGAAGGATGTACCTTCTACGTCATAACTAATTTATACTCTCTTTCTACACTGAGCACAATACATCACAAACATTGAGTTCAGAGCGTTAGGCCAACTGTCAGCTTCATCTGAAATACTTTATACCAGTATTTCCCTCCCTAATGGTTACTACGCCTCTGCAATTCCAGCATTATTTCTGTCTAATCAATAATCTAGGTGTCAGTGTACTGTTTGGCCATTCCACGCCGTTTTACTTTCCTCCGACACCTTCTGTTCAGGCTGGAGCATTATAGGCTTTTCCTCATGTTCGCTACTGAACTACACATATATACAGGCATAAATTAACAATTTACATTCAATTTTCATTAAAAGATATTGAATATTTCAAACCTACCACAATTCATGGAAATACACAGATACGTTGACTAGCAATGAATTCTGGCACAAATACTGGCACAAATTCCCATCTGCTTATGTTCCAGGCTTTTATTTAGCAAAAATATGAGCTGGCTTCAACGCACTGTTGCTTCATCAAGCTTATTTGAACTAGTGGTCTCGAACTAACGCTCTGAATTGTGTATATTCGCAGCTCTAACCAATGAAACCACGTCTCCACATCTTTTCAAAAAAATACCCCTTCTATTCGTTTCCCATAACAACGCAAGATAGTATTTATAGCCCGACCAATCGTGTTTAGTCTTATATTTGTTGCGCTCCAATCAATTAGGAGTTAACATGGTAGGCTATTTCCGTAACGTAAGGTTTTTTCAAACACGTTATAAAAAAATTTTATGAGCAGAAATGATTTCATGCTGTCAGGCATCCCCACTATTTTATTTTGGTTATAATTTATTAATTCCTAGACTATTTGCGTAACGTTTTACATATTCTTTGTCAGCAAGCCCTAAGGAACCCAAATATACAAATTTAAAAGAGCTAAGTGGCTGCGTTCAAAATATGCAATTTCTTCTACCTCCTGTTTCGAAGATGTGCTGTCTGGGTACTGTAATGTTTTCAAACGTAAACCCATCTAATGTTATCTTTTCTAATAAGCATTTTTCAGGATTTAAAAACCGAACTCTGGGAAGGTTAGTGTTTTTATCACTGTCCGTCTGAAAAAAAGTTAGTGCATGTGGCCTTACACGCGTGATGGCAGCAATTGTGTATCGCGCGACGCGTGTTTAGTGTTGCACGTGTTCGGCTTTATGCCTCTCCCTTCTCTCTATCTTTTAGTCCATCTGTCTTTCGTTTTGGTAACGTAGTATAATTAATGTTAGGATTAATTTAGGTCATTACGCAGTGTGCCTCTCAATGTTTTTCTTAGAAATGCAATACCCGTTTTAATGTGTTGTGGAAACGCTTGTATTTATGCAGTGGCTTATATTTAACGTGGAAACGTTACAATTTGCAGACGAAGCATAAAACAAAGGGGGATTTCGAGTACATTCTTTGTGACAGCACTGTTATTTTACCATTGCTCTTTTCTTTATTAGAATTTATTTGTTAGGCTTTATATTTACCTTTTAATTTATATATGTGGATTAGAATATCTCACGACAAACACAAGCAAAACCAGAAGTTCCAAAGCCAAGGCTCAAGAAGTGTACACAGAAGCAAACAAAGAAGTTAAAAGAAGTATCAAAAGAGACAAGAAGAAATATATTGAGGTGTTGGCAAGAGAGGCAGAAGATGCTGCAGCCAAAGGAAATATGAGAGAACTGTTTAACAGCACAAAGAAGCTGACAGGGAAATACAAGCAAACAAGTTGCCTCATAAAAGACAAGAATGGAAAACTGCTCAGCAATATACAAGAGCAAATGAAGAGGTGAACAGAATATTTTGAGGACTTTCTCAATAGACCAGCTCCACAAAACCCCCCGGACATCCAGCCAGGAGAAGAAGAGCTACAAATTAACGGTGAAAGACCAACGAAGGAAGAAATAAAGAAAGCCATAAAGCTTCTAAGAGATGGAAAAGCGTCTGAACCTGGTGACATTTCAGCAGAGGCCATCAAAGCAGATATCGACACGGCTACAGAGATGTTATATAAATTACTTGGTAAAGTCTGGGAAAAGGAAGAGATACCAGCAGAATGGAAGGAAGGATATCTGGTTAAGTTGCCTAAGAAGGGAAATTTACAAGAGTGCACAAATTATAGAGGAAAAATGTTACTATCAGTGCCAGGAAAAGTATTAAATAGGATTATCCTTGAGCGATTAAAAGAGTCCATAGACAAGAAACTGAGAGATGAACAAGCAGGTTTTCGACAAAACAGATCTTGTACAGACCAGATAGCCACTTTGAGAATCATAGTTGAACAAAGTCTGGAATGGAATTCACCATTATACATCGGATTTTTGGACTACGAAAAGGCATTTGACAGTGTAGACAGAGAATCACTTTGGAAATTGATGAGGCATTATGAAGTTCCCCTGAAGATCATTAATTTAATAAAGAAAACATATGAAGACATGAAATGCAGAGTTCTTCATGAAGGACAGCTTACAGAACCGTTTGGGATAAGAACAGGAGTGCGACAGGGATGCTTCTTGTCTCCATTTCTTTTCTTATTAGCAATAGACTGGGTTATGAGAACATCAACAACACACAACAGAAATGGAATCCAGTGGACTCTGACTAAGCAGTTGGATGATCTGGATTTTGCTGATGACTTGACTCTTCTGTCCCATAACCGTAATCAGATACAGGACAAACTGAAAACACTCGATGAGAGGTCACAGCAATTGGGTCTGAAAATACACAGGGAAAAGACAAAGATAATGAGAATAAATGCAGGTAATGAAAACAGGGTTGAACTTGAAGAAGCACCAATACAAGATGTAGAATCGTACACATATCTTGGCAGCAATATAGACAAAGTTGGAAGGACAGACAGTGATATCAAAATAAGAATGCAAAAAAAAGGCTGTCAAGGGCGACAGCGATTTCCGGCACTTCAGAGCAGAGGCAGAGGCCTTGAAAACTTTGTCAACGATTCAAAAGTGTTGTGATCCAATGGATCCCATCTCATTGTAATATCGCCGGCAATGAAGAGGCTGACAGAATGGCAAAAGAAGGTTCACATCTACCTCAGCCTGATGCAAGCATAACTTTTGAGGAGGCAAAGAGTTTTATCAGAATCAGTTACAGAAACAAATGGAATGTAGAACATCCAGGGCACACACAGAATGATGCTTACTACCAGCTCCACAGAAGAGAACAAGTGGTAATCTTCAGACTCCGCACTGGCCACAACAGATTGAGATACCATCTATTCAACAAGCTAAAGATAGGAACTACCGATCAGTGTAACTGTGGCACTGATAAAATGACTGCTGAACATCTGCTTCAAAGTTGCCCCTTATATGTGGTACAGAGAAAGTGCATATGGCCGACGCCAGCTCCTTTCGTGGAAAAGCTTTACGGGGATTCAAATAGCCTCAAACTGACTACTGCTTTCTTTGAGAACATTCAAGTGGACGTCTGAGAGTGTACGAAGAAGAAGAAGAAGAAGGATTCAACACGAAAATGAGAATCTTTAACTCAAGTCCTATTGTATGGCTCTGAGACATGGAGAACAACAAAGACAACAACCAAAAAGCAACAGACTTTCATAAATGGGTGCTTGCGTAGAATAGAGGGATTAAAATTGTATGACGAGGTTACCAACGTAGAACTGATGACAAGAACTAGACAAGTGCCAGTGGAACAAGAGATGAGAAGAAGACGATGGCGATGGATAGGATACACACTGAGGAAACCTGTTGATAGCATTACAAGGCAGTCCTTGTTCTGGAACACCCAGGGCAAGAGAAGCAGAGGTAGACCAAGAAGCACACGGAGAAGAGAGCTGGAAACACAGATGAAAATGATAAGGAGAACGTGGAAGGAACTTGAGATGATGGCACGTGGCGGGAGGACTTGGCATGTGTTTGTTGAAGGCCTATGCTCCTTTAAGAGTGGAGGGTTATGAATGAATGATGAATACTAGATGTCTATTATCTGTCAGAAGTGTAAGTAACTGAATTTCAATGTATGGAGTCATCTTGGGATTGATGTTGAGCATAATTGCTTTATACATATTTACTGCTACTGTTGTATTTGTTTGTAATGTCTGTTTCAAAGTGTTCAAAGTTTGTGTCACTAAATTACAATAAAAGAAAATGTGTTCCTCTGTCTCTTTGACGTGTAGTCTACATTTGGATACAATTGTAATTTTATTTCTTTCTGTGTGTATGGCACGTGTTGTTTAAATAATAATATGTAAGTTATTTATTTTATTCTTGATGTGTTTATTTCATGTAAATGTTTGAACACCTGTGAGTAATTTGATATACCATATCTACACCCTCTCTTTATTCTTCAGGAGGTTCTTGAGCTAACACTAAATTGTTATATATCTCTTTGGTTGTTCGGTGTATTATCGTTTTGTTTCCTTGTATGTATCTAACGCATTAAAAAATTTGGTAAGATTCCAAAATGATGCGGTACTGTGTTGTTAAATTGATATAATTTTGCTATTCGTAGTCCCAGATAATAATGTGCTACAGGACATCCTTGTGGATTATTTTCTATGTTACTTATAAATCTGATTCTCGTAGTTTTGATTTTAGTAGTTATATTTTGTAGGGATATACCTCTTTTTATTTTATCCCATATTAATGTTTAGTGTTTTATGATATGTCCTTTGGAGCAGCTCGAAGAATTCCTCCTTGACCTCTGCTCTCTCATCTTCATTTGGCCCATACACAATGACAAGATTGACTATGGTTTCTCCTTCTTTTAGCTTTAGCACCATAATGCGCTCTGAGACAACGTTCCATCCCTTTGATGCTATCCTTTCAGTTTTTTGCCACAATGCAACCCACACCCCCTTTAGCTGTTTTAGATGTGGGAACTCCACAGTAGAGCAGCGATTCGCCATCGAGATCCATAATTCCTTGTCCCTTTTTCTGCGTTTCCGTTAAAGCCAGGATTTCTAGTTTCGCTTTCATCATCCACTGCACCATCTCCTCTTTGTTCCCATTAATACTCCTTATATTCCATGTTCCATAAGTCGTAGTCCGTTCCAGTTCGTAGCATTTAGAATCATTCCGGTTTTCTCTCTTGCGTTTCGTGTAATCATGTTTTAAGGTAAACATGTGATTGGCCTGTTGTGCCTTTGCATGATGGAGGGGGCTGCCTCCTTACGGCCTCCATGCAGGCCGCCCTTCTTTTTCGACCGGGCTTGGGACCGGCCCAGGACCCAAGTAGGACAGTCCCAACTATGATTGTTTGCCTATGTCTGCAGAATGGGAGAAGATCGGCTACCAAGGCAGGTATGGGAGGCTTAGAGCCAGGGATCCAGACCTCCAGGTCGACCCAGGGTCCGCTTGGAGGACAACATTAGACAATCTCTGAAAGACCGAGAACTAGAATGGAACCAGGCTAGGAAAAAGACAGCCGATACGATAGTATGGCGCTCTCTCTCTTCCAACGCTCTACACCTCACGGAAGAAGCGGAACACGTAAGTAAGTTGTATGCTTTGTATTGTATCTAATTTATTCTCAGCTTATGAGTTTATATTTTTCCACATTTCTTTCTATACTTTCCATGGTCAAAAATTGAAATTTATTCCATCCATTGTCATATTATTTGTTTGTATTAAATGAGACAGGAAGTATGTTGATTTGTCCAAAGCCATATACTCATAATTTGTTATTTTTTAATGTTGATTTTTGAACCGCTAGTTATGCTAAATTTATCAAAAGTATCTAGGATATATTTTATTGATGAAATATTTGTAGGGAAAAAGATTGTGTCATCAGCGTATGCTTTTAGTTTCTTTTCACCCACACCTGTTACATGGACGCCATTAATGTTTGTATTTTTTTCTGATGTTTTCTAATACGGGTTCTAAAACTGTTCCTTGTAATAGGACAACGGTCGAGTGAATGTTTGAGAATACCTGCTATTGCCTCATTTTGGCGAGGCGCGTCTCGTTCAACCTAGTCGGTTATATTAGGGCGCATGTTCAAAAATAAATGACCTCTTGATTTTGTGAACTAGCTATTGCAACTTTGCATGTAAAAATATACACGTTGAGCAGATGTTTGAGAACACAAGTTATGGCAACGTCTCCATGTAATATTGCATCGGTCGAGCGGATATTTGAGAACACCAACTTTTGCAACTTCGCGTGTAAAAGCACACAAGCTTAGCTCAAATTTACACCAGCTTTAAATTTTGACCCATGTTTGAAGAAATCAGATATTGTTGCAACTTTATTTGAGTATTAGCACAAACATTCAATCAACGTTTCAGAAGACACGATATTGCAATTTGGGCAAGAATCCGCGATAACTAAGACTAATTCTCAATTCTGGAAGAGTATTATTGTTTAAAAAAGATTATTTAAATTCGTAGACACCAAATCAAGATCAGTATATCTCCAGACTTTTCTGTAGATTGTTAAATCATTCATCAAAAAGGGCTGCATTGTTCAAATGTTTAAGATTCTGTTAGAGCATTGTTGTACTTAATAAATTCCTAAACATATCCACAGGTAATCAAACCTTTGCACATACCCCCCCCCCCCCCCCCCAAATCTTCTAAGCAGCTAATTTCCAAATTCAGAATCCGCTCCCAAAAATTAGTCCTACCTTCCAACAGGATAACACATAAGTATAAAACAGGTTAAATAGATAAAAGAAAAAAAAAACTATATTAAAAGCACCATAGTTCTTGCTAACAGTTAAAAGTAATCGCTATCTCGATCAACATTTGATAATGGCCCCTGAAATAGAACTCAAATAACATACGCTTCACGTATACAAGCAGCATTAAGTTTCACATAAAACATATGAAAGAAAAATTATCGTTTATTTTTTAAAATAAATTAGCTAAACATAAATGTAGTGCTATCAAATATCTGGGCAGATTCTGGACAGTTTGCTTTCATGGAAAAGAAAGAAGTCAACGACCGATTTGTTAAGCAGTATTGCGGACAGAAAACTGTGAAAAGACATGATTGCCTCAGCCAGATAGCAGAGTGCTTGAAGAAAAAAAGAATCAAATAACAACTAAAAACTAAATCTGATGTACGTTAAAAATTTTACAACGACATTTTTTTATTATTCATTTTCTCCCTTCCTGCTTTAATAATTTCTACAGGTTGTTTGAGCAATTGTAAAGTAGCTCTCCATAGACTAATAAAGCCAAAGATTGAAGAGTTTGAAAGATCTTAATCTTGAAAACTGCGCTCGATTCCCGGAAAATTGTATTTTTAGAAGTGGAATAGGCTGTTTCGAATCGATCAAAAACTTAGGCACTGACCTTGCTGCATCGTCTACTTGCGAGTAGCGACACTGAGCAACAAAAATAAGAACATAAGCTGTATTAGATTCATAATGTGAAATATAAATATATTTAATTTTACCTCCGAAGGTCGGGAACATCGCAGAACGACAAATGTTAATACAATTAGAAAGCAAAAAAAGATCCCAAGAAAAGTCAATACAGAAGAAGTAGCTCTGTTTAGAGGTAAATATATGTCTAGATATATATATATATTGGCTCATACGTTTGCTTTCATACATATAAACTGAATCAACTATTATTGTTTAGTTTCAAAACAACAGGTAACAAATTTAATAGTGAATTAGTCTTTAACATTTAAAATAAATACGGAAAGATTTGTGAAATTTTAATAGATACAAATTTATCGTCATCGAGACGTAGATGGGAGTTTCAGGAAAATTTGCTGGTGCCTGTTTTTCACAAAAAACTTAACTCTAGGTGAGTCCTGCAGCTGTAGTTCATCAATTCTGTGATGACGAAAGCCTTCTCCACACTCTCTTCCACTGCAGGCGGTTAGGGTGGATGCTTTTCTCTCACACTGGCGGCGTTAGTACCACAAATAGTCTGATGGCTTGTAAACACGAACTTTAGAAAAATAGAAAACCAAATGCCTTCTGCTAAGTACATTTGTTTGGAGCAATCTAACAGGCTCCCGTTCCAGTTGTCCGCCCACCAATGTTAAACTCTCAGAAGAATTTAATTTTCGAGCACGCACAACGTAACTCAGAGAAGATGGTTACAATTCACCAATATTACTCTGAGGATTAACGGGTAAAATGTGTCTGGACAGTGAGAATATGATTTGTGCCTAAACTAACATTAACGAGTTACATACACCTCAAAAATGATATGCTACGCTTGAGGCACACATGATGTAATCATCACTCATTACTGCTCCAGTCGGAGTCCTGGAGGTCACCTCTGCTGTCGGGTTTCCGCACGACTGGTCAGAAACAATCACCAGCTCTTGCAGTAGTGGTTCATGCATATACTGTTTTCATATGTTGAGGTTGCCAGCCTCATATATAACCACTTAGCAAGAAACATGTAAAATTTACATTAGTAAATAAATTGTTTACACTTACCCCAAAATTTTGGGAATACATAATCTCCTTGCATAGATTTAGACTGGACACAGCTCTGTATTAGATACTTCAAAATCACTTTGGTCTGGGAAATTAGAGTTAATTCCTCTGACAGCGGGTGTTCTGCTAAATCACTCGCCTGGGAAAACTGTTGTTTAATTCCTCTATGACTTGGTCTGGGAAATTAGAGTTAATTCCTCTGACGGCGGGTGTTCTGCTAAATCACTGACCTGGGAAAACTTGTGTTTAATTCCTCTATGACTTGTGATCAAATTCCTATGTTTCCAGTCTTGTATCAAAAATGCGGGTTTACTTGTAAATTCATAAGTTGCCCAATACTGGAATACTGGAATTGTGGAATTTCTAAGTCCAATGTCTCCTTTTTCTTTCTGGCTTTTAGGAGTCGCTAGTCTGACGTTTGCGCTGCAGTGCGTATACTGACTTTGATTTCACTACATTATATCTCACAATCTCAGTTCAAATCACAGATTGTGGTTCCGCCGAATGTTCCAATAGAATTCATTGTATTTTCTGGCTCTCAAACTAATCCAATATCTCTAGCACTGTTTCATTTAAATTATCCCTACGCGTGTTTTAAACTATTATATTGTTACGTCAGACATCCGCCGGCATCTTGTACTATCTCTCACAAACAAGATATATGAACTAATTTGATGTCCAGATGTTTTCCTGCCAAGATTTCCTTTTCAGACAAATGTATCTGTAATAATGGTACAGACAGGGCCTAGTTCATGCGATAATTATAATCTAATTATCGCCCATCCTTCAGACGGCTTCGCCCAACAGACAACGTGGTTTCTATTGAACCGATCGTGAACGACCGTCTCTATCAAATGTGGCCAGACGAATGAAGCGAAAACTTATCAGTCGCTAATCGGTCAAATTACATGGCGTTATTACAGTTCTGTCTGGGATCGGCTCAAAGCAAACATGTGAAAATTAAGGATAGTCCCGTGGCCGATACTTCCGTAGGGGTGTGGAGTGTTAGAGACTTCACCCTACTGATCCAACGCAGAGAGCGAAATAATGAATGAAAGGGCAAAAATTATGCCAAATAATAGCGATGAGTGAGAGGAAGAGAAAAATGAAGAAAAAAGTGATCCAGCCGGAGTGGACGTGAGATCGCACAACCGTATCGTCACACTACTTTTGAAAATACACCTGGATAAACCAACGCTATGAAAATGAGTGTAGAAAATGATAACAAGATGGAACTTGAAGAAACACCGCTAAGAGATGTAAAATCATTCACATATCCAATGTATACAAAGTTGGAGTACAGATAATGATATCAAATTATTGCTTTGGGAAATATATGGAGATCAAGAGAAATAGAGTACGCCACAACAATAACAATGTTAAATTCAAATGTCAAATCAGTCCTATTGCATGGCTGTGAAACATGGAGAACAACAAAAACAACGACCAAAAAGCTACATACTTTCATAAACGAGTGATTACGTTGAATAGAAGGGTTGAAATGTTAATCAATGTGGACATGATGACAAGAACCAAAGAAGTGCCAGTGTAGCAGTAGATGAGGAAAAGTCGCTGGAGATAGATAGGACACACACTGAGGAAACCTGTTGATAGCATTACAAGGCAGTCCTTGTTCTGGAATCCCCATTGTAAAGAGGTAGAAAGAGAGAGAGAGAGAGAGAGAGAGAGAGAGAGAGAGAGACATCGAAACACACGGAGAAGACAACTGGAGACACACCACATGATGTAGATAAATAAGACAAAGAACGACCTTGAGTTGATGGCACGTGACAGGAAAGTTTGGCATACGTTTGTTGAAGGCCTATACTACTTGTGGGAGGATGATGATGATGATGATGATGAGGATGATGATGATGACGAGTGCGCATCAGTACTATCTGGTTCAGGCAAATGAGTACTAATTAGTGCTTATGGTTGACTGGAACAATGAGTATCATTAGCTTGATTCGCCCCGTAAGAGAACATATGTCTTTTAGCCACCAATGCTAACGACACCGCGTGACACACGTAGGTGCGTAGTAGTCTGGGTGCAGGCTGTCCACTGAGAGTATCTAGGAAAACCCATTTCTTTTTCTGTTGATGGCAGTAGTTCTACGTATGCAGAAGCTGCCAGTCCATTGCCTGTTGGATATTATACAAAAAATATTCATATACCCTAGCCTAACAAGTAGTCACACTTAATCGTCTGAGTGATTGTGTTGCCAGTGTTGTGCTTGTACCCATGCGCAACTTGTATGCACATTAGCTGTCATGGAAGTTAGCGATAACAATCAAATTACATTTATGACAGAATAAAGGATAGCGGTGTGTTGGTTATAATTTCCTGTCATTTCTTGATAGTATAAACAACATATCTCATTAGTGAGATAAATTATTTAGTTTTACAGATCACATATGTACAGAGACTAAATACATATAAAATGTTAATGATGATCGCAGGTTTGTTATTGTTATACAGAATTGACATCATTGCACTCCGGGAAAACCCATAGGTGCTCAGTCTCACTCAGCAAATGTCGAAGAGTGTAAATGCTAACTGTTCCTGTAGCTCACTGGTTGTAAACACGACGGATGGATTCTCTTATGCGCAGTTCTATCAAACAATGCCCCGCCGTACCTACGATCATTGTTTCAAACCAGTAGAAGAGAAGGACTACAATTACATCAGTTACGTCTGCCCAAACCTAGGATCGACCTGTTCAAAAAGAGTCTAGCCTACCCTGGAGACTACTTGTGGAACAGCCTTCCACACCACATCAAAAACATACATACACAATGCTCATTTAACAAAGCACTTTTCAAACACTTGATCAACACCGATTATCTACCCCCATAGAAGAAGCCTTTGTCAGTCCACATCTCATCTATGTGTAAACCTTTCTTTTACTCTTCCGCTCGTTATTGTCTATTTGAATAAATTTTTTTATACCCATGTACGAGTATTATTACTATATAATGTAATGTATGTGAGAATGTACCTGCATAGCACTGTACTTTTGAAATATGTAATGTATTTGTTTGCTTAAATGTGATGATGTGTACGAGAATGAGCAGATATACATTTTTACTGCTCGAAGATGTGTCCTGCTACAGAAGTACGTAAGAAATTATTTTTATTATTATTTCATTTTCCCTCAAGAATGTACGGATATAAACGAGAATGTGTTTATGTAATTTGTGTATTGATGTTTAATGACACATTCAAAAGTGCACATTAATTGTTGATGACCACATGAGTGATTGTCGGGATACAGAATGAAAGATAAAGGGACCTGGTTCCCAATTCTTTACCCTTTTAAATAAAGTTATGTACATCTATCTTTCCTACTGATTCTGCTCTTGGGTTAAGGAGGGCAAAGAAATAACACCAAGTCTCTCCTCCTTCAAATACTTCATGAGTTCTGATACCATTCCACCTAATCCGATTATGTTCGAATTCATGATTTACCGTACGGATATATTTTTTTATTTTTCTTTTTTTTTTAAATTTCATTTTATTTTATGTTATTATAATGTTTGTTTAATGAACAATACTTAATTTTGATTATAACTGCATACTGTAAACGTACGCTGTTATATTACCTTCATAATGTTGCATGCCTTCATAGTAATGCTTTAAGTAACTTGTGGGAATGAAAGGAAATACAATATGAAAAATAAATGAGAGTGGAAGGGCAGAATGTTAGACGGGCCTGCGCGCCCAATTCTTAACCCTTCGAAAATAAAGTTCGTTCGTTCGTTCTCTACTAGCCTTACGTTTGATGCCAAATTCTAACAGTATTAACCTTGATGATTCATCTATTGCAGTGTCATTCTCTAACAGGCGATCATTAATTGTTCTCAGTGTATCTCCCTTATCCATATCTAGTGTTCCCACTATGGGTCCTCTTGATGCTAGTCTGTCAGCTCTTTCATTACCACATACGGTGACGTATAATGGAAAAAGAGCCTACAGTAATCTGACAATCTTTTGTGACCTCGTAGCGTTCTAGGATTTGCTAGCAAAACCATGCATTTACAGCCTGTGTCTACTCACGTTTTCGTCACGCCTCTTTTCTTTGAACATAAGCAAACGAAGTTTTTACAAACTTTCGTGACCTGCCTGTCATAACAGGTAGCGAATCAGGGTTGTTTACCTCGTCTGATCACGCGAGCTTATCTGTCAATCATACGATACCTGACAGACTGCACGTGAATAACACAGAAACTTTTGAAGTTCGTACTCGAAAAAGTCAGAAACACATGAGCTCTTTGATCTTCGGAAGCGGGCATTCGTACAGAGAAGACCCGTTAGACGTAAGAATTCTTCTGGTCGGTTAGTTACGCTCGACGGAAGACCGACAATAAGCCTTTATCTGGGAACTCTGTTCTGATTCTCCGTTACTCACACAATAGTGCGAAAAGTAACATCATCTATAGATGAGAGAAACATAATGATATATAAACTGTGTTTTCTTAAACCTGCTATCAATTGTCACTCAGAATTTTTGGATAATCTAAGCACGCAGTTCTAGAACCATTTCGCTAAATGTGTTAATAGCATTCGTGGGGATTTTCATTCTGATTTTCTGGTAATAGAAATGAGTGTTTACGTGTTTAAAAGAGTTAGCTTTTACCAATTAAAAGTGTTAGCTTTTAACCATTATAATTCCCTTTGATTTTCTAGCGTTAAAACTAGTGAAATAAAATAACGCGTAGCTATTTCATACCAGATGTTCAGTTATCATGTTAATTTTAACCACACGCTTTCTCCCACAAGAAGAGACGGTTAGCTGACTGGTTTAAATGCTAGGCGCGACTGATAACGACCGGCGATAGTTTGTGATAATTGACATTGTACGCTGATCGTTAAGCGCGAGCAAGAGGGGGGAGAGTCGCACAACTCATCCGACCTGAAAACTCAGCGCTAGCGACGGGCGATAGGGTAGGCTAAAGACACCGTGTGCCTTTTAAATTTAATCAGGACTGACGGAGGGGATAAGAGAGCGTCCTGTCCCCGTCTGTGTGCATATATGTAGCTATATAGAATAGTAGCATTTTTCCGTAAATGTTTCTTTTATACTCCTAGCAGACCTGATCAAGGGCGTCCAGCGGTCGTTTCGTTCTTTCTTTTACTGATTGGTTAATGTTGTCTCCTTTCTTAGCTTGTGCGTCACCAATTTCATTGGTGAGCAAGTATTTGCCAACGATACATGAGAAACATTTTAAATTGTAAATTTAACTGGACTTACCAAACCCAGCAATATTTTTCAATTTTATCAGCCCACTGAGGTGTGAAAAAAAAATAACATTTATTCCCGACTTCTGACAGTCGTATTCAAGCGTAGCATCCAGAATTTACGCTGTTTCAGAATCGGCACTCTACCATAGAGCCAGCCGATAGGATTATCATCATTTATCAATTGTAACATTTTTAGCCACAGTAAGATCGGGAAGGAATTATTCACCATACATAGACATAAAAAGAGGTGTCAGACAAGGTTGTGTGCTGTCCCCCTGCCTATTTAATTTATACACCGAAAAAATTTTCAAACAGATACAGGAAATACCAGGACTGAACATCAGTTTTTCTGAAAGCGAACAGGAGTTACAAGAACTAGTGAAGCAAGTGAACAGTATAAGTCATGAATATGGACTCGACATTAATATTGAGAAAACTAAAACTATGATAATTAGCAAAACAGACGATAAACCCACATTAAAGATAAGCGTAAATGGGAAAATCCTGGAACAAGTCAAGAGCTACGTATATCTTGGTCATATAATAACAGAAGATGGCAGATGTGAAACAGAAATCAAGAAGAGAATAGGAATGGCCAAAGCTACATTCAACAACATGAAACATATACTGACATTTATTCATAAATTAAAACATCATAAAGTGTTATATATATTCTGCATTTCTGTATGGTGCAGAAACATGGACGATGAATAAGCATTTGGAAGAAAGATTTGAGGCTCTTGAAATGTGGATATATAGAAGAATGGGGCGTATCTCATGGAAAGAGATGAAAACAAATAAGGAGGTCCTAGAAAATCTAGGTATGAAAAGAGAACTAATGAGAGAAGTCAAGGTTCGGCAGCTAAAAACTTTACATAAAAAGGCATAAATTCAGAAGGGAGAGTTTGAAAACGTGCAAGGGGAAGACTCTAGATAACATCAAGAGATGGACCATCAGAGTGACCACCAAGGACAGAAGAGGATTAATACAGCCAATTTGGAGATGGCAACTGATGATGATGATGAACATTTTTAGCAACCAGATGTTTCCCAATACTGGAAGTATTTTCTTCTTTTAACTGTGAACCCCAAGATCACGTTTCTACATCAACTATTGGCGGTGACATTTTGTTCATCCAGGAGAAAACCCACACCAGATTCGGCGTTCACCACATTAGCCTTTATTTGTTAGAAGATGGACTGGGGCCAATTTGGGAAATAAACCTGACATTTTATATAGTCAGGAAAAATTGTAATTCCAAGGGATATCACCAAGAGTAGGTAAGAGTGATTGAGTGGCCACAGTATGAAAGAGAGAGTGAATATTTTTCTTTGTTACAGGGACTTCACCAAAATTGGATTTGCTTAAACTTGTTAACTTTACTGGGTAGCATATAATAGAAACTTGTTTCTTTACTGTCTACTCTGTAACATAGTGCTAACCTTTGACCTTTGGGTTATTAACTTCTTGGGTTCTTTTCTCCATAGGGGGAGGACACAATTAGTCTGCTATTTCATATGTATGTAAATCTGATTTTATTTGATCTTTCTTAAGATATTTGATGTTGTCAAGTTTAAATGATAATAAACAACAAAAAGAAACTTAACTTTGTGTGTTGGTCAGACCCATACCCAAGTAACCATAGTTTTTTACGTTTGTGTATATTGTTGTTACATAGCTGTGTGTGTAGTTAAATTTATATCTATATGTATGAGGAGGGCAAGGTTGTCTTGTACTAAATTATAGTCGTATAGATAGGCTGGAATAGAGAAACTTACTCATTCCAGAGACATAACTTCTCCTTAAGCTATCACCCGTGAAATCTATTTCTCACACCTTTTTCTTACGTTTCTATCACCATCCACTCTACTCAGACGGGACAAAAATAACTCACAACCTATCTGTACGACACATACCCCAGCATGACCAGGACAGTATATCCACACCAGCGCTTGTAGACTGGAAGCTTCTATGAATGTTTTCCATTCATGCCGCAACCGACCACTTTGAACCTCCCGGAGGATGGACTGAGAGTCTGACACAATAATGGCATCTGTTAATGAAGTTTCAGTTATCCACCTTAAGGCTGCAGTAACAGCCTCGACTTCCATTCGCATGCTGGAAGTTGTTATCTTGTAAGCCCCGCTTTGTTCGGCGACGATTCTGTCCTGCACCCGAGCAGAGAAGCCCCAACCGGATTTCTCACCACGGATCACAGACCCATCTGTACACACAATGGCATCATCATCCCCGGAATGATCATGTATCAATGGACTAATTTCCAATTGTACACTTCCGCCGAGGCTGATGATGACCTGCTGGTAGTTAATCCAGTTCTCATCTGTTATACTCCACTCTTACCCCTTGAATATACGAGTATTGTCGACTGTGGCCACCTGTTTGATCATTGTCTCTGCCTGTGCCATCCATGAGATTCCTCTCTTTATTCTTGCTCACTTAATGTCAGCTATGTTACTATGCAGAGGGTGCCGTTTGTCTGTGGATACTCACATATAGGCTTTTGCTTGGGCCATCGCATATCTGGATTTAATCGACAGCACTCCAAGCATACACCTCATTGTCACAATGGGGGTATCTCGCGTACAGCCCAAGACTATGCGCATCCCTTCATTCTGAATGCGTTCTAGTCATTCACATTGTGTAACTGACAGCGGGAGTATTCCCAGTCCATACCCAATGACCGATATGACTAGCTGTTGATAAAGAAGAAATAGTAATCTCTGCTCCAGACGCGCCACGGCCATTATTTCAGGGCCGCTAGCCCTCTCCTGCATTTCTGTGATTTGCTCAACATGGTACGTATACGAGAGCCCGCGATCAAATGTAACTTCGAAGTATTTCAGCTTTTCTTGCCTTTCAATCCTCTGTCCATTGAGAGTAATATCTGGGAGGTCTGCTTTCACAATGGAGTTGTTCAAGGAACACCACATCACGCAGGCCTTGTTGGGATTGACTTTGGAGCCAGTTTCCTCGCACCATTTAGACACCTCCTGTAGTGTCCCTTGTATGCTATTAACCATTTCTTGTCGGTCAGAGCCAGTTCTATAAATGAGTATATCATCAGCAAATATCAGTGTTCATCCCAACCCAGTTGGTTGAATGGTGGCAACTTTTGCTATTATATTAAACATGTTATTATTTATGATATTAAACAGCACCGGTGATAGTGGAAAACCCTGGTGTAGTCCCGGGCAAATAAGCATTGGATCTGAAGTCCATGTTCCCAAGCAAAATGCCACTGACCTCTCAGTGACTCTAGCGTCACAAAAATGATCGCAGGTTTATGAACAACTGCAACGAAGAATGAAATATAAATTGAAACCATCTGAAACTGTGAACATTAACAAACATTTGAACTAACAACGTTATAGATTATTATGACAAACTGTTTTCTCAAATGATCAATTAATCATTCTTTGAAATAGAGAAATTGATGTATCAGAATTTGATTTTTGGTGTGGTTTGGTTTTAAGGACTATCTTCATTGTACACGGACTACTCCGTCAGTGAACCGATCTCCTCCCTTAGATCACACAAGGAGGATCTCAGCACAGTGCAAGAGCTCCGTTGCACCGGCGAAAATCCCAATGTGTGTATATATGAATCACACATTCCATAAATTAATTTGTGGTGGGTAGGTTTCTAATTTTTAAATGTTGCCAGTTCAGCAGCCTGATAGCCCTACTCTTTAGAATTACTAACAAGTTAATTGTGCAGCACGTCAACCTGCTGGTCTATAAGGGCATGCGTGAGTCTGGACTAGAAGAAATATTTCCTCCAACTTTCGAGTATATGTGATGGTAACACAACCGAGAGCAAGTTTAAAGAAGTAGAAACAAATAAGAGATTGAGTTATACCAAAGATGTTGATTCTACAGCTCATCAAAATTGTGTCATTGTTGAAAATTTTGGACCTTTTTTTTGGTCTAAAATAGAAGGTTGAAGCTGCTGTCAAGTATTTCCACATTTTTCGATTTCTTATGCAACTGTATTTATCATCTATGAACGCAGAACGCCTAAATACGCAATCTGCAAATTTAGCTTGCAAATGTCAGTTTGACATGATTATTATGAAGTGGTCTACGACGTTAAAATTGTTAAACCTCAGCCTAAAACCTATGTAAGACAAACCCCCGTGGCTTGCTATATTTCATACTTACTTAGTCGTTCCCCTTCTACCGTGAGGTGTAGAGGTTTGGAAGAGAGAGCGCCAGACTATCCTATCGGCTGTCTTCCTCCTGGCCTGGTTCCATTCTAGCCCTCGGTCGTCGCCTTTAGAATCAGCCCAGTTGTCTCTCTTGTAGTTCGCGTAATCATGATTTAAAGCAAACAAGTGATTGGCCTGTTGTGCCTTTGCATGGTGTAGGGGCTGCCTCCTTACGGCCTCCATACAGGCCGCCCTCCTCCTTTTTCAGCCGGGCTTTGGACCGGCCTAGGCGGAGCTGCTGTATTTCATTCATAGCTTATTAAATTACCGTATTTCAAATCCGATTGTCACTTACATGAAATTTCTTACATCGCCATTGTCTCTTGCGTCACGAAAATGGTAATTTAGCAAACCAAAATTGGTTAAGGTCTGCTTGGGATATCCTATGAGTCAAGAGATGATGTTGAATTTGACACCCGTCTGTCGGAAAAAAAAGAATAAATTTTGATATGGTTATTGATGGATTAGCAAGCAACAAAGCAAGAAACAAATATCTTTAGGTTCCAGCTTTTTGTAATTCTAGCATTTTTTAAAGTCAGTTATAGTTTAATTTTTTATAAATTTTTAATAATTTTCTGCTTGGCTTTGTGACCGCTTGGCATACACTACCATTTATACGTGTTATAATGCTACATAGAATAAGAATGACAGACGTTAAGCAGATAAGGCGTTTTTGCACAAAACGCAGTATAAATTTTAGGTTCAGACAGCAGTCACGACGAAGAGAGGCAAAGATAGTGCAGTCCCAGAAAATAATATTGAATGCGTGTTTTGAGTGGAAAATTTTGTGAAGCGAGAGTTGCTATTTGGGTTTTTTTCATTGTTGATGGAAAAGAGAGATGTCACAAAAGTCGAAATCAGAAAGACGTGTGCAAAAATGTCGAAAACAGAGAGACGTGTGTAGAAAATTGTAACGTGTGGAAAAAGACGGAGTCGTATGAAAAATGGCGGGAAAAGGAAGGAGCTGCATATTAAAGGAGAGATGTGGGCAATAGTTGATAGTTTATAGTTTTTAGATTTAGAAGAAGGATTTTACAGATAGACCAGACTAGATAGATAGAAGATTTTTTGTTAGGCAGTTTTATAGTGTTTAGGTGAACTTCGTCTTTGAGATTATCAAGACAAGTTTTTTTTTTAAGTTGACAAGTTTTTATATTATTCTGTTGGATATATAATTTTTTCCTTGTGGATATATAATTTCCTTGTGGATATACTCACTATTTTGTTGAGCGTAGTAAACGATCAAATCATTGTGAAATTTGCAGTGCTTGTCTAATGACGTCAAAATAAACTCTGATTGAATTTTCTACATTGCTGTGTTTTATTTGGAACGTACAGTTGGAACATTTGAAAACCATTATACGATATTGCTTATCACTAAACCTAAAAGGGTAAGAACGAACTTGGGAAGAAAAATAAACTTCAGTCAAGAATCTCCATCTCAGGCGGAAGGCCTGTAACCACTTGAACAGAAACGTATAAAGGATTAGCTCTCGTAAATATAACTACACCTGCACACAAGTAACTGACACGGGCACAGCTTCATAACCATGTCAAAATCAAATTAAAAAAAAAATTAAAATTACTATAACCTATAACAATAACAAATGAATTAGTATGCTCAGTTAACAATTCCGAAGTGACACAGCATTCGCCATTATTGACAAAGCAACGCCTACAGGTAAAATATTCCATTTTCAGCGAACTCGTAGAATGAATGGTCTAGGTCAGTGCTTCTTCACCTTTCAGAAGTCCTGCACCCATTTAAAGCATTTTAAGAAACGTCGCACCCCATTAAATCATTTTAAGAAACGTCGCACCCCATTAAATCAATTTAAGAAACCTCGCACCCCATTAAAGCATTTTAAGAAACGTCGAACCCCTTTATAACACTTTTAAGAAACGTCGCACCCTTTTATAACACCTTTAAGAAACGTCGCCCCCCTATATAACACTTTTAAGAAACGTCGCACCCCATTAAAGCATTTTAAGAAACGTCACACCCCTTTATAACACTTTTAAGAAACATCGCACCCCTTTATAACACTTTTAAGAAACGTCGCACCTCATTAAAGCATTTTAAGAAACGTCGCACCCCTTTATAACACTTTTAAATCAATTTAATAAACGTCGCACCCCTTTATAACACTTTTAAGAAACGTTACACCTCTTTATAACACTTTTAAGAAACGTCGCACTCCATTAAAGAATTTTAAGAAACGTCGCACCCCTTTATAACACTTTTAAGAAACGTCGCACCCCTTTATAACACTTTTAAGAAACATCGCACCCCATTAAAGCATTTTAAGAAACGTCGCACCCCTTTCCAACATCTTAATTCGGCTCGCACTCCGTCACGGCATTTTAAGAAACCTCGCACCCCGTAATCTTCTAACTCGCAAAATTGCCAGAAAACCGACAAAGAGATAAGCGTACGTTTTGAGAACACGTTACTTACAAAATATGACTAAGGTTTGGTATTTAATTAATTCAAGTTGCCAGTGTTCTATTTTGTCCAAAAACATTTTAGTTCTGTGTGTTATACTGTGTTTATGATGATTCGCTTTCTAAAATACCTGGCATGACTCGCACCCTATAAGGTGGGTCTCGCACCCCCGCGGGTGTAAGTGTCCCTGGCTCGTTCGTTTGTTACCCCACGAGTTCGAGTGTTCACTCTTTACCCTTGCAGCAAAATTTTGGGGTATTGGTGCGCCTCTGGCTAAGAAGCACTGGTCTAGGCTCTTTCGTACGTGGGATGTGTGTATTACGGGGAAAGAGGGGCTGCGCGACATATATTGTTTGTCCGGAACACAAATCTATGTAGCTACGCTACTGTTCCTGACACAGAATTCGAGACAAAAAGTAATATATAAAAAATATTTAAAAAGCTCAGTTGCAACACAAAGCGTTTGAGAAAAATGGAAATCAGTAAATAATGTACATGGGCGGAATAAAGGAATCGTCATTTTAAGGGAAAATACAGGATCACAACGATGTACGGAATACTGAAGACGTAGAGAAGAAATCGCTTTAATCAACCAAAGTAGCGTCTTCTGTAACAGTGTTATTTAACCTGGGGTACGCGTAACCCTAGGGGTACGAGAAGACATCTAAGGGGGTAAGTGAAAAAAAAAGTCTGCCAGTGCAATGTATAGGTGAAATGAATACTTGGAATTATGCACCAATAACCTTGGGGTACATAGTTACAGATAAATTATATCTGAGGGCACGCGAACAAAAAAGGTTGAATACCACAGTTCTATACTGTGCTAGGCAATTTTCTTCTTCATTAAAATTTTGTGTCGATTTGGCGAGGCGCGCTCCATTAAACCAAGACACTGGGTCCGTCGATTATATTAGGGCACATGTCCAAATATAAAATACCGTGTGGGCTGGTTATTTTTTTAATGCTAGGTAAACAAATATACCAGAGTAATGCCAAATAAGAGATACTGATGAAGTAATTCATTTATGTGGGATGAAGAACAACAAAGGCAGCCTACTTTAGAAAACGGCAACACGAGAACAATACTGAATCTCGCCAGTAACGGTTTAAGAATTTATTTTATTCCAAGGAGACAGAAACAAAAGACAAGATAAAATTACAATGAATTAAGACATATCCGTAAACATAATCCAAAGTTAAGATAACTTTGATTGAAAGATACGCTTCAATAGAAACAGCGCCGACAGAGAAAAGTCATAAATACAAAACTTTATCAACAGTTGAGACACGAATATAAAACTCTTAAAACAACAGGCAGGATTTGTTTTTAGCAATTGTACAAAATCAACGTTCCGCAAAATTAGCACCGAAGTGCCTGCACAATGCTTGTTTTTTTTTTTAATCTGACGGGAGAGATGAGATTAAAAATCTTAAACAATTAAGCAATTCAAATAATTAACCATTTGAGATCAGAAGTGCGATTAGGGAATTGAGTTGAATGAAATGGACTGCACACATTTTGAGCTCCTGGTACATTTAAAAAATTAAGTTGATTTAAATTAAGAATTATAAAAACTTTTTTTTCCTCACACAGACACTAATTTTTGTGTGTTTTGTTTAAACTCTGTTATACGTTACCTGATCTAGTGCCATATCCGCATGATTGTAACGGATTGCCTCCCCTGCTTTGTAGTAGTGGTCCAACTGTGGCCAAAACTTACAAGTATCTACCAAGGCCCTTCAAAGGTGTCTACCTTCGCACAAGATTACTCTTGGCAGAGTTGTAGATAGAGAAATAAAGATGCTTCTTTCTCAAGGGAGTATTCACAAGATATTCAGAAAAGCGAGAACAATGCTGCATTGGCTGAGCACGTTAACTCTATGATCTGCCGACAAATTTTGTGAAGGATTAAGCAATTATTACTTTCAGCTCGTCGAACCCCCACCCTGATTTACTCAGTGGAATTTTTATTATAATGGTATAGCTCTGTTTAGAGTGTATTTAGTAAACTGACTGAGACAAACATGCAGTACATTTAAAATGATTAAATCGAAGTTAAATTTGTATAATTACAGATAACAAATTTAATAATCATTTAGGTTTAACAACGTTTTAGAAAATTTGAATAATGATTTATAAAAAAAGTTGATCATCACTCTTGTGATGGGAAGTTAGCTTTTAAAAGAAGTTCACGTGGCAGCTGTAACGTTTAACGTTTCTGCCTCTGGTAGGTTCTGCTCCCGCTGATGGTTTGGCTCTTGGTAGACTGACTACTGATACCGCTCGTCGCTGGTCAAGGATGTAGGGCGTATCACGTTCCCAGAAATGTCAGGGAGTGTCTACAAAGTTGGTCCCTCGTCTTAAAGCTCAGGCCACTGTTCCCTTCTTTTTCCACAGATAGTACCCTCAACTGGTACCACCACCAACAACTATGGTAACAGAATAGAAACTAAACGCTCTCCTGAGTATTGCGTTTCCCGACACATACTTATGGGTCCCCTTTCTCCTATTCTACCATGCCATCTAGTCAGACTTTAACCTCGATGAGAATTAAACTTAATCCCTAGAGAGAAAACTTTCTTTATATTTAAATTGAATAGCTTTATCTTTATTTTACATTTAAATGAAAAGATATCTTAGAACAGATAGAATATGTTTACATTTACATCTCCACTGACTGAAAAAGTGTTCACGATATAACTTGAACATGTTTTCATTGATATCTACACTTGTTGAAAAGTTTAAACTTTCATTAATTTTAAAGTGAATATGTATACATAGACATTTACACTGGTATGAAAATGTAAATATTATACTTAGAATGTACATCATTTCTTTCATCTTTCCCTCCCTGCTCCATATGGAATTTGGGACTACCTATGCTTTAGTTCTCTGTAAGAAACTAGCGATAAAGCAGTCACCAGCCCTTCCAGTGGTAGTTCATGAAATTATCACTCTATTCGCTGAGGTTGCCAGCCTCAAATGACTTGGACACCCACTAGCGATTTTCAAACATTAATATTCACATGGTAATATATACATATTAGTTCACATGTTAGTAATGAAAAATGTAGAATGTAAAATGACAACTTACGCCAATCCTGGCTCACAGACTTTTTGCTCAGATGAATAAAGTTAAGGCAATTGAATCGACCTCTTACATGTGTTCTTGGGGGTCGTTACTTTAATAAGATAATTCCCTATATGACTCGTACGTTTTCAGTTTCCTCAGTAACGGTTTCATTGTTAAAATGATGGAGATTTCCTGGGCTGTTTTGTAAGTCAGTTAAGATCCGTCAAGAAAAGGTCCGGCCTGATAAAACTGATTTCTGAATTCTTACTTCTGGCAGTCTGGTTGTGTCGTCTTGGCCAGCGATTTCTCACAGTGCCTTAACACTGAAACGTGTCAGGTTATATTGCCTGTACTCCCCCGCATTTGTTGGTAACGAGGCTAATCAGAGCGCCAATCGTTTCAACCGTGCTTGTTGGGTGGGGTAATTTCAAAATATTCCGACATGAAATAAATGTGCGCGTTGTGCAAAGGTCACGTCTCCTATATAACCGATGCCTCGTGTACAAACTCGCCAACACATCTGTAAACTCATACGACAATGTGTTTCAGATGTAAAAACATATTACTTTCAGATAAAATAAAGTCTACGTGAAAGTCGGACAGGAAACAATTATGTCATTCATGTCTGTCCAAAATGTGTTGCACAGACGAGTAATCTTGTTATCTGTCCCTTGAGCACACTATTCTACGCGAAAACTAAGCAGAACAATGTGGGTTTAACTGCGATAATCTCAGCAAAGCTGTGCCGCGCCTAGCAAATGTGATGTATTATCGCCAACAAGTAGTGTCAAATGTTTTGACAATATCAAATATCTGCGACATAACAGAACGTATGGCTCTTTTGCATTGGGCACATACAGGGCACATCCGGAGTTCGACCTATTTTCAATCCCTGTTCCTTTGTCTCGAGGAGCAATTACTCTTACAAGTCTGCCACTCAGAAACTCTGCCACAAATGTAGGGGTTCTATACTTAACAATGAAAAGCCAGGACACTTAGTTCCCCGCTGCTCCACCTGGAGATAGCTACATTATTAGATTGCTTAAAATACGCCTGCGCAGAAAAACAAACACACAAAAAAACAAAATAAACAAACAAAAAAAAACAGACAAAACTCAAAACGACATATTTCAACTGTATATAACAGAATATAATCAAATAAAAATTAAATATATTTAGCTTAGAGACAGAATGAGATATGATGACAGCAGAACTAGTTGTTGGAAATATATCCTGCATTTGATATAAATAAAGAAATTAAATAAAGTGGTTTGGCCACCTCATGAGAATGCAGCACGATCAATAACCACTACAGGACAACAACATTAGAAGATCTGGTTTTATGGCGCCATGAACACAAAGAGGCAAATAGATAGACAATTCGACACACATCCTACAACACCACGGGCTCTCACCAGCTAATGCGACACACTTAGCTCGATAACGAAGACTTCCGCTCTGCCCAAAACAAAACAAAAAAACAATTAAAAAAAATCCTTCTTCACATGCTGTGTTCTGGTAACTGTTTTGAATAGTGAATCTCATTCACGCGTTTACTGTCCCTGGGATGCACAGAGGCATAACTGGAGTCATCTTTATATGACCACCAGCTATGCACAATGCTACAATAGACAAATATGTGGAAGTGAATCCCTGTCTGTGAGGTTAATTACATCCTCATTGATTCTTGAAATCATCCACACACTTCCAGGGATTCCCCCTGTGGTGAAACCTATTGAGAACCCAGTAATGCATAGTAAGCTTGGAGAAGTCAGTTCAGCCCCAGATGTGATTCTTTGACTTTGACCTACTTGACTGCATGCAGGAGGATCTCACTATGGACCCAGTGATGGGCAGTGGAAGCTGAGAGGTGGCTCTGCGCAGAACGTGACGGTTCCTTGGGAGAGCCCAGAACCAGAACACATTATTTTAGCTCTGCATAGTTGGAAAGCCCCCTTAGATGACGGGGAATGCACAGTACGCCACACGCTTCTTACACCTAGCTTGGAAGACCAGATGTGACGATCCTTTAAATGCAAGCCAAGCTGGAGAAACTGGAGCTCATGACTTCCACTCAGCATGTTTCGGAATGGCAGAAAAGCTACATGAAAAGTCTAGATCTACAGTGTAGATAATACCAAGGAATCTTCAACTTGGTATTGGCTACAAAAGAGCGAGAAGCTCAGCAGCCCTAGTTAAACAACAACAACTGTACCTGCAAACTTAACACATTCTGAGCATGTCCAAGGTGTAAGTAGGTTTCTCCAGAAATAGAGACTTGATAGTTCCCAGAGCTCTTAACTGTTTCTCACAACAGTCCAGACATATACGATATTAAGCCAACACGACTTATTTCACAGAAAAATGTCGTCATCACAGTCCAAAGAACACTTTTAGCTAGAATACATAAATTGAAATCTATCACTGTAACTAAAAAATATTGTTTGGTTTGGTTTGGTTTTAAGGATCATCTTTGTTGCACAAAGACTAATATATAAGTGCTTCTATCTCATCCCATAGATCAGTGGTTCCCAACCTGTTTACATCTCAGGACCACTTTTCCAACTACTGTACATAAAAGTTGCAGACCACCAGCTTATATGTACTATCGCAATGCCACAAACACTTCTGTTTTTATTCAATAGATGTATAGGCGTATATCCAATAACACAAGTTGTTATTTATTTGCAAGATGACAAGGAATTTGTAAGGTAATAGTAATGAAAAATAAATTATACAAACAATATATTGGTTACATACATACTGGTTACATACATACTGGTTACATACATACTGGTTACATTAATACTGGTTACATACATATTGGTTAAATACTATATATTCATACAATTGAATGGTTAAAATGACAAAATATTCAATGAGAGCATCGTCTTTGCATTTCGCTCACTAGATTTTCGATATTAAGCTTCGTAGAAGTTAAAGAAGCTGGGTCTACTTGCAAACGGTTTCTATGTTTTGTATTTATAGTACTAAAACGTACGGAGTGTCAGAACACAATCAAAGCATTTAATACCAAATCTATAACGCACCCGCTGATCACCTGATGATGCGTCGCGGACCATAACACAGGTTGGGATCCACTGCCTTAGATCACACAAAGAGGATCTCTGCACATTGCACGAACTCGGTAGCACCGGCGCGGATCCCAGTGTGTGTATACAGGAATCACACATTCTTTAAATATGTTTGTGGTGGGTAGGTTTCCTCATTTTAAAATTTGTAAATTAATATTAGACAAACATAAAGGTATGTTTTCAGGCACTCGTAAGAAATAAAGAAGTAGAACACTTAGACAACAGAAAAACAACAGACGTGAGTGGCTTACCCAGGGTTCGAACTCCGTACCTTCCGTACGACAACACCGCCTAGCTATACAAGCGAATCACACTAACCTCACGGCCAGCTAGGCATCCCAGGCCTCGGGTTTCCCTTCCTTATGTGTTATTTTAAAATTTGCCAAGGCAGCAGCAGCATGGCCTACTTATAATACTGTATTACAGTATCACTTGGGAACCGCGCTGGTGTAATGGCTACAACGTTGTACTGGCGACCAGGTGTTCATGGTTCAAACCCGGCCGTCGGCGTTTGAAGAAATGTTTACGACCGGAAATTTGACTGAATAACCTGAACGGCTCCTGCTCATAAATCCCGTGTGGATGGGAAGGAGCGAAGCTCCTGACCGGGTTGGAAGGAAAGTCCACTGACCCCCCAGCCTCGCAATGACATGTCATTGGGCCGAAAGAGCTGGAAAGCTCGAGTGCCGCTGGTTATAGAAAAAAAAAAATAGTATCACTTTTAATACTGTATCACAGCATAATATGCATAAGTACTCTACTTTTTACTTCTAAATTTTTGATCCTTTCTAACATGAAGAGTAAGGGAACTGAAGTTTTCCTTGTTGAACCAAGTCTGTCACACGGACTACTGTATGCCTATGTAGTAGGATTCCTGCAATATTGTCTTTCCATCTACCTTTTGCCATAAAAACTGATTTGTTGCTGTAAGGCACGTAATGGTTACTGATTGGGTTCTATCCTCATAAGATGACCAGACAACTTAAATCTTTGTCTTACTACATTTTTGATGCAGGATATAGGTCCTACAACTTGTCTGATGTTACCATTTATCATTCTGTCTCTCCTGGTAACACTAATGGCTTTCCTTAAGCCTCATCTCTCACGATGTTGTTTTCGGGGACCATATAACACAACAAGGTTTTAGGATAACAACACCACCGATTCATTACGCAGAGTCTAATTATAGACGCGAAATTCCATTTGTATAGCCGTAACGTCTAATTGTAGATCCGAATTAATTTTTATTATTTTTCCGATCCAGTATTTTAAAGTGACCGGAATTTTATCCAGAACGGAAGTAGACACATTTCTAAGCATTTAGGAACAGTCTTTGTTAAATTTTGGTGGGAATTCAGTTGTATTTGGTTAATTTTTATTCGCGTTTCGTGGTGTTAAACAATGGCTGAAAATACAGAGTATGGAAGCGGTTTACAATCCAAACGTCCTGCTCGTTTAACAGCTATTCAGGCCAGAGATTGGCTGGAAACTGTATTAGACAGCAGTAAAAGTGACATGAGCGAATTTTCATCAGATTCTGATCAAGAATTTGAAATTTATAGCAATTCTGACGAGTCTACAATAAGTCATTCTGAAGCAGCTGAGAAGGGGGCGTCGCCGCAGGCAGGTCCCAGTAAAACAAAACGTAGGAAAGTTGAGCCTGATCCTATAAAATATGTTTGGAGAGAAGTAAGCGAAGGTGCCACGTTTAATTCATTTAGATTTATGCCAAATAAAACACCAGGTGTTAATGCGAATCTAAGTGACAGCTCTACAGCACTGGACTGTCTCAAGGCTCTGTTGACAGATGATGTTCTTCAGCTTTTATGTGATTCAATAAATGCATATGCATCATATAAATGCATGATGAACAATCCACAGAAAAGGAGGTCTATTTATTCAAGCTGGACACCTCTTACTATATTTGAGCTGATAAAATTTTTGGCCATACTTGTAGCAATGGGGATTGATGTTCGACCAAGCATCAAGCACTACTGGTCGAGAAAGGAAATTTTTTACACTGTATTTTATCACACTATGTTCAAACGTGAACGCTTTGAAAGTATTTTTCATACAATGCTGCACTGTTCACAGCCTGATTCTGAAAGTACAGCCAAAATAGAATCCTTTATGAATTTGCTGTTAGCAAAATTCAACGATGCATTTTACCCATTTGAAAATTTATCGCTGAAGCTTAGTTATCTTGAAACAAAATCATTTCTTGATGACAATAACTCAATTCTTGTGACTGCGTGGAAAGATAAAAAGACAAAAAAGCCTGTGATTATTGTGTCCTCCAAGGCTTCAGTAGAAAATATTAGTAAATCAGAAAGGAGAAAGAATTTGAAAACAAAACCAAAAGTTATACACGAATATAACTTTTCCATGAACGGATGCGACCGCGTCGATCAAATTTTGTCTTATTATAATAACTTCAACAGGAAAACTTACAAATGGTGGAAAAAACTGTTCCATTGGCTTTTAGAAATATGCCAGAGTAATGCTTTTATTCTTTATGCTCTGACAAGAAATAAGAAAAGGAAACATAATATTTTAGATTTCAAGTTAGCACTCATCAAAGAACTGACTGAGGCAGCAGCCACTTTGATGCCGGAGGATGTACAACAAGGATCTTCTCTGCTGTTACTTGGTAGACCCAGAATGTCAAATGCTGTTGAGAGACTTCAAGGATCTCTGCATCTTATTATGTGGTCTGGCAACTAGAGAAAGTGCATTCATTGTAAAGCATCCAGGAGTTCTTTTGTGTGTAAAGGATGTACTACCAATCCTCCACTGTGTGCAAAGTACTTCTTCGAACAGTATCACAGCAGCCAGAAATAAGTTTTTATACTGACAGCCCCTTTTCAATAATGTGTAGTTATGTTTTCTTGAAAAATTAGTGCCATTTATGTGATTGAAGTTGTTTTTTCATGGACATTGAAGTTTAGGATGCAAGCTGTGAATTTTAAAAAGTTTTAGTGGAATTTCTTCAGTGAGACTTGTGTTACTACTATATGAAAAATGAAAAAAAAACTGGATGTTCAATCACAGTTTTGTTACTTTTTCTGTATTACCAAATGGATTACTTACAATTGAAAACAATTATAATGTATTGTGACAACAATTTCTGATGGAGGCCTTAAGTAAGTGGAAATTTTTTTTTGATAATTTCATTTCTTTTTTTTTTTGGTATGTAATTTTTAGCCTAATATAACTACTAAATTATAAATTTAGTAAAAACAATTAATATGTTCATAATGCCCATTCATTTTCCTTTAATTTCATATATAATAAGCTATACTTTACTTATAATTAGATATTTTATCTCAGTAAACCTAACTTATGAATATGCAAACTTTTGGGATCTAAAAATAATTCCGGCCAGAGGAGAAAATAATTACGTACAGAATCAGTTAAACAACAACAACTGTACCTGCAAATTTAACACATTCTGAGCATGTCCAAGGTGTAAGTAGGTTTCTCCAGAAATAGAGACTTGATAGTTCCCAGAGCTCTTAACTGTTTCTCACAACAGTCCAGACATATACGATATTAAGCCAACACGACTTATTACACAGAAAAATGTCGTCATCACAGTCCAAAGAACACTTTTAACTAGAATAGATAAATTGAAATCTATCACTGTAACTAAAAAAATATTGTTTGGTTTGGTTTTAAGGATCAGCTTTGTTGCACAAAGACTAATACATAAGTGCTTTTATCTCATCCCATAGATCAGTGATTCCCAACCTGTTTACATCTCAGGACCACTTTTCCAACTACATAAAAGTTGCAGACCACCAGCTTATATGTACTATCGCAATGCCACAAACACTTCTGTTTTTATTCAATAGATGTATAGGCGTATATCCAATAACACAAGTTGTTATTTATTTGCAAGATGACAAGGAATTTGTAAGGTAATAGTAATGAAAAATAAATTATACAAACAATATATTGGTTACATACATACTGGTTACATACATACTGGTTACATTAATACTTGTTACACACATATTGGTTAAATACTATATATTCATACAATTGAATGGTTAAAATGACACAATATTCAATGAGAGCATCGTCCTTGCATTTCGCTCACTAGATTTTCGATATTAAGCTTCTTAGAAGTTAAAGAAGCTGGGTCTACTTGCAAACGGTTTCTATGTTTTGTATTTATAGTACTAAAACGTAGGGAGTGTCAGAACACAAAGCATTTAATACCAAATCTATAACGCACCCGCTGATCACCTGATGATGCGTCGCGGACCATAACACAGGTTGGGATCCACTGCCTTAGATCACACAAAGAGGATCTCTGCACTTTGCACGAACTCGGTAGCACCGGCGCGGATCCCAGTGTGTGTATACAGGAATCACACATTCTTTAAATATTTTTGTGATGGGTAGGTTTGCTCATTTTAAAATTTGCCAAGGCAGCAGCAGCATGGCCCACTTATAATACTGTATTACAGTATCACTTTTAATACTGTATCACAGCATAATATGCATAAGTACTCTACTTTTTACTTCTAAATTTTTGATCCTTTCTAACATGAAGAGTAAGGGAACTGAAGTTTTCCTTGTTGAACCAAGTCTGTCACACGGACTACTGTATGCCTATGTTGTAGGATTCCTGCAATATTGTATTTCCATCTACCTTTTGCCATAAAAACTGATTTGTTGCTGTAAGGCACGTAATGGTTACTGATTGGGTTCTATCCTCATAAGATGACTGTTACGTGCAGTCTTTGATATCTTACAATATAATACATTTGTATGCTTGTTATGTTCGCAAATATTTTGTAAACAAAATAGATACTTTTTAGTGCTTAAGGAAAAGTCATTATTGAGTTACTTCCCTTGAAAGGAGTGTCGTCACTTCGATCGAACTCCGCGGATGAATCCAGTTTTACTGCGATTTATTCTTTGTTTGGGTAGAAATAGGTTGTTCTTGCTTCAGTGTATCTATGGCCTGAATTTATGTGTATTGTTTGTCTGGGTAGGACGAGTCTGTCTTATATCTGTATATCTTTACATATCTAAGTCGAACTATATGGTCTTTTGTCGTTAGAAAGGTAAAAGGGCTGTTCGGCGGATGTGTCGCTAGAGAGGTGTGATTTGGCTTCGCCCTGATGGGGCTGTGATTTTTGTGTAGCGGCTTGTCGCCGGAAAAAGTGATCTCAGTATTTATGGGGAAAGTGATAGTCGTCTAGACCTATCGTGTATGCTTTACCCCAGTGTTTATTCTTATTGCCAAGGAATGGCAGAATCATATTTCTGATACCAAGGTAACAAAAGATTCTCCTTATGAACTCTCTTACGAAGCTACCGTTTTTCGATAGGCACGATTTGTACGTCTGAGAGAATATATTTAACTAGATGAAAATGACATTCATTCCTAGCAGCGCTATATCTTGTATGATGAAGTCAATTGTATCATGATAGAATCTACAGAGCTATGAGAACATTTAATGAATGACTAACTTTAATACAGATTCATTATCTGTATCCAAACGTGAGTGACAGCTCACGAGAGAAGCCATCTTGTATCCCAATATTTTGTGACTTTCAAGAAGAGAAAGGGATACCCCGTATTATCGCTTGATGAGTCCAGAGATCACTGCTACACATGAGAACCCAGTACTAGCGGTTCAATATGATTATATGAAAAATATGTGCTGAATATTATTTCAAGGAATCTTCGCTAGACGAGGTTAGGTCTAGAAGCCATCTTGAATGTTGTTTATAATCTGACGTGCTTTGTCAGTAAACTCAGATGATATATATATATATATATATATATATATATATATATATATATATATATATATATATATATATATATATATGGGCAATACTGAGTGCTTGTCTACTGACAGTCCATTATGCTATTATTCTACATGAGTGCCCATGTATCATTGCAAGACCATTTATCCACTGTACCATGATGTATTATGCCAACCTGTGATTTGTCACTATCTGTGCTGTCGAGTGTGTACGTCCAATTAAACTGTAGCAAAGGTACACAGTCGTTGGTGTCGATGACTTCCAGCCATACATGAGTGTGAGAAAAAAAAACCATTTGTCAACACCACGAACTCTTCTTATCATTCGCATATTATACTCACAATCTATGTCTACACACCACTGCGTAGGTCGAGTTGACATTCCATACTCAAACCACAAGCAACACAACAACACAGCATGTAGCTCTGGTGATGTTCAAGTGAGCTTATATTTATCAACTGATGATGAGCAAAGAAAATAGAATTATCAACTAGAAGAGACTTTATCAATGACCAGACAACTTAAATCTTTGTCTTACTACATTTTTGATGCAGGATGTAGGTCCTACAACTTGTCTGATGTTACCATTTATCATTCTGTCTCTCCTGGTAACACTAATGGCTTTCCTTAAGCCTCATCTCTCACGATGTTGTTTTCGGGGACTGTTACGGCAGATTTATTGGCATGGTCTGCTAGAGGTTAACAGCATCTGATTTTAGGGGTTACAACGTGTAATGTAATGTAAAAGTATTATTGGTCTAGTGAACGCTGTGACGTTTCAGCGTTAGTTGTCACGCACGGTGACCAAGAGACGAGACCCTTTTCTAGACGACCGTCGAACCGATAAGACGTGTCCTTGGAATGTTTTATTGCCGGGCTTATATTGCCGCACAATTATAGTACATTAAATAATGGACATGGGTCAGTCCAATGTGATAACGAAGAAAGATGAAGGTACAGGTTAGTAATTGACTAAACCTTGTCAACGTGAATATATAGTCCGCCTTAGTTATTCTAATGCCAGACGCATAATCTCACTGTCGGTGTATTGGATTTTCCAACCACGCGTGCATACAGTTATGCGGTTCTGACTACTATGTTTTCAAGCTAGGAGACAAAGGACTGATTTGTAAAGGAATAATATTTGAAGTATGAACTGCAACTTATTATTTATAATTCTTCATGATGACCATGTTGTAAACTGTTCTTGTATGGAATCGATATAATAAAATGTTTGTGGACTCGAGAAAGGACTTATCAAATCTATAACGTCAGAATTTGACTGTATGGATGAAGTTGTCAATATTATATCCCACCTTCGCGTACTTCACCATAACAAGAGCACGATCTCATAATTTACTGAGAAAAGACAATGGATAATTTTATATGTAAACGTAAATAGAAGAGCCAGTTATAAACCAGCCCCATTTACAGTGTTAACGGCAACAGTGAGAAGCCAACGGTAACAAGTGGTTGGCCAATCGCGGGGACGAATAGTTTAAAAAAAAAAAGATTTTTCATTGTTTACATGTGTAGAATTATTTTTGCCAACTGTTTTACCATTACAAGCAAGTCACATGATCTGCAAAACACTACGTTTGAACACATGACTACGCAATGCAACTGCAGTGACGTCACTACATCGTGCGTAGATTGCCGCGCTTCGAAAGGAACAACCGTCAAACTCATTCCAGTTTTGAGTTTTAATATTTGCTTAATCAAGAAGACCAGACACGAGAATACTGTGATCAGCCAATCATGAGCAAACAGTACTAGGCACTAGTCTAGTCCGTTGACGAATTTGCCATCGCCGGAGCCTTCAAAAGATAAGTTTAGACCTAGGACGATTGTCATTCATTAACACACTAACGAGTCCATACCATTTTGCAGGCATGTCCTCTCTATTTATTGTTTATCGATGTTCTATCTGTTTCTTTTTGTCCGTTGATGTTGTCCGTTATTTGCGGGTATGGATGGGCGGCGGTTCAAATAATGAATAAAATGGCTCTCAGGATGCCGATATTCATTTTGAATGTTCCTAAGGCTGTGAAAATTACTAGCACCTCGCTAAGAAAGCGTCTAATTAACTTTATCGTTGATCGTTCGGTTTCGGTCTTTCATTAATTCACTTTGCATGTTAGGTGTATAGTCATGTTTTAACTGTTGTTTTCATGTGTATTTTGTTCTTTGATTTTATTCATTTTGCAGTCCTATGTTCGTAATTTATCTTGTTATTCTGATCTAGCTATCTTTTATTTTAATTAAATGTATTGTATTAACGTTAAATGAGTCCTGTGACGTCATCTTTTATAGTACAAAATATGTTCGTTTCCTCAGTTTAACCTTCACCCTTCTACATTTCCGGTTAGTACACTTTGTCTTATAATAGCATTTATTTTTGTGAAAATGTCACTTTTGTATTGTGCTCCTGTTCTGTAATCCTTGGTTAACCCATTTGTATTGTTTGTATTCATGACATATTTTATTAATTTAATATTGATTGTATAATTTCTTGATTGATTATAGTGTAGTTGGATAGGATGAAATTATTATAAGCTTTGATGAGGTATTAGGGACNTTGCGCATATTTGCAGTAGTGTCCTAGAAATGGGCAATGCATGCACTTTATGCCTCATGATTAAGGCATAAATTATAATGATTAATTATTAAAACTTTATAACATATTAATACATATCTAATATAACTTAGTACACTTTCTCAGTACTATATTGTGAACTTAGTGACAATTAAGACTAATTATTTGGGGATAATACACATAATTATTAATATTAAGCTCTTGATATCATCTCAGCACCTTATATAATCAACTACCCTAACTATTTATCATAGATATTCAGTTAGTATAGATATAATATTTCTACAAAATATTATAGTTTGTGGAACTTATACACATAGCAATACAGTAATATCGGTCCACTTTATTATCGACATAGATTACATTGTCGATTACAAGACATTAAGTAATTAAATACTTAAATAATTAAACTCCAAGAATGCTTACCTTGTACCATTTCATTAAAATTGGAAAAAATTGTAATAAAAAGGGAGAGGCAACTCCTTGAATTTGCTGAACAACAACTGTCAAGATATAAGGCAGAGATGGAAGAACTTGAAAGAAAGGTGGCTGAAAAGAAAGCTGAATTAAGACAAGAAGAAGAAAGAAAGGTGGCAAGAGATGAAATCCTACGGATTGAAGAAGAGAATAAATTGAAACGACAAGAAATCATACTGCAGCAAGAAATGGAACTGCAACGGCTTAAATTGGAAACAGCAAAACTTAATTCGCAGAGTGCTGCATCAAGCCAAAATGATAATGCTCAATCTGGATCTTCATCCACCCGACTTAAGGGCAATTATTACTTTAAACTACCACCATTCAAGTTACACATGGATGACCTTTCATCGTGGCTGGCGCGCTTTGAGGATATATGTAAAGTCAATAACCTTGACAAAACTATTGGACACATTTCCTTGCATCAAGTGAAAATAATAGAAAACACTATCAAAGTAACTCAGTATGTGACATGAACAATTGTCAATAGCTTCGATTCTCATGAACTGAAACATTTAAATATTTGTTTGTTAATCGGAATTCACAATGATCAAGCCTACGTATGGATCATCATATCCAACTTTCATTAATTTTAGTTAATTACGTTAAAATAATGGAAAATAAAATAAAAAGGTGAGATAAATATGAAAAAAATGAAATGAAATTTGAAGATGAAAAAAAAATTTTGAAAGAAGAAAAAAAATAAGATCTCACAGGATTCTTAGATAATGTTATTGTATGTAACTATTATCGTTTATTAAATTTAGGTTGATACATTACATACTATATTATTGTTTTTAAATTAGTTAGATAGGTTTTAACAACAAGGTCTTAATACTACACTTATTATTTAATTTCCAACAACATAATTAAGTTAAAATTTATACATTACTGTCTTTCGCTACTTTATTTTTTCATTTATTTATTTTTTTCTACTTAACATATCCCTTCAGTTCTCTCACATTAATTTTGCAATAACTTTATTTTGATTACACACTCAATACAATATAAATTAATTAATTAAATTTTAACTCGTTAAAATTAGTCTGACATGACAGTTCATTGCGACATATTTTTAATTTAATTATTTAATAGATATCAACATTAGTCATTTATGAATAACACTTATGTATAATATGGTTATTAATATATTAGATGACTGTTACTGAGTCGACATGACCACGACACTGTTCTAGACAGAACATCGTAGTCCATATGCCGCATTGTTGGTTAAATTTTTCGATGTTGTTAAATTTTTTTTTTGTAAAAAAAAAAAAAAAAAAATCTATTAGATAGATTTTTTTTTTTTTTCCCCCAGTGGACAGGGAATTGTTACGGCAGATTTATTGGCATGGTCTGCTAGAGGTTAACAGCATCTGATTTTAGGGGTTACAACGTGTAATGTAATGTAAAAGTATTATTGGTCTAGTGAACGCTGTGACGTTTCAGCGTTAGTTGTCACGCACGGTGACCAAGAGACGAGACCCTTTTTCTAGACGACCGTCGAACCGATAAGACGTGTCCTTGGAATGTTTTATTGCCGGGCTTATATTGCCGCACAATTATAGTACATTAAATAATGGACATGGGTCAGTCCAATGTGATAACGAAGAAAGATGAAGGTACAGGTTAGTAATTGACTAAACCTTGTCAACGTGAATATATAGTCCGCCTTAGTTATTCTAATGCCAGACGCATAATCTCACTGTCGGTGTATTGGATTTTCCAACCACGCGTGCATACAGTTATGCGGTTCTGACTACTATGTTTTCAAGCTAGGAGACAAAGGACTGATTTGTAAAGGAATAATATTTGAAGTATGAACTGCAACTTATTATTTATAATTCTTCATGATGACCATGTGTAAACTGTTCTTGTATGGAATCGATATAATAAATGTTTGTGGACTCGAGAAAGGACTTATCAAATCTATAACGTCAGAATTTGACTGTATGATGAAGTTGTCAATATTATATCCCACCTTCGCGTACTTCACCATCAAGAGCACGATCTCATAATTTACTGAGAAAAGACAATGGATAATTATATGTAAACGTAAATAGAAGAGCCAGTATAAACCAGCCCCATTAACAGTGTTAACGGCAACAGTGAGAAGCCAACGGTAACAGGGACCATATAACACAACAAGGTTTTAGGATGACAATACCATACGTAGCAAAACTGCGTAGGTTATTCATTGAAAAAGTTGCACTAATACGACAAAATAATGAACAAATCCTCGAGCCCAATGTGGTCCTACATTTTTACATTTAATATTTATTTGAAAGTCATTGCGCGGAGAACTGTTTTTCAAGTAAAAACATCTACTCTGGTCACTGTAAATATGACAGATAAATTACTGAGTTGTATTATTAACACTAACTAAATTAGAAGATAGTCACGTGCTTGGTAACTGATTATCAAGAAAGATAATTCTAATGATCTTGTGGATGAGTGACTAGATCCCCTGTTGAACAATCTTCGCAAGCGCGTTTAAGCATGTGTGCCCATCGTTGTGATGGCTAGATTTGTGAAACCTAAATATCATCAAACATTTCATTCGCATTCTTGGGGATGGCTCTGGTTCGTCGCTCGAGCTCAGAAAAGATTGGTAGACGAAGCGTGCGTATTAAGGAAGTAGGTATGGGAGCGAGAGACCTTGAGAGGGGTTAATTTAGAACTATAGCGGTTATAATTTTATCATCAGATATTAGTTATATGTCATTATTAAAATATGAAAACATGTTTATTTTCGTTTTGACGTTTTGATTGGAGTGCACCCCATTACCCCCTAAGAACAAGACCCCAATAGACATAGACTTCTTCAGTGGTGCCATCTACAGAGGTGGGTCTATGCTTCATAAGGAGAGGATAAAGTTGGCTAGTACTTCAGATAGTATTTTTTTCTGCCGCCATCTTGTCATGTCAGTTCATTTCTTAACTATCTTAACGATATTGTTTTAAAATAGTCAACAATGGTACAATCACCAAATCAGTTACAGCAATAATAATAATTCATCAAGCACAATAAAGAAAAGTGTAAAGTTTTTTTTTTTTTAAAATTAACGAAACAATAATTCAATGAAAAAATTAAACAAAACATTAATTTAAAACTCTGCTGGCAAACAGCTTTTCGGATTAGCAATTTATGCTAAACAATGACTAGTGTGAATAGAGCTTTTCCCAGTTAACATATCAGAACGTTATTGAATTTTATACAGCGCTTTAAATTTGCTGTAATGGACCGAAACGATTGTTTTGGAATATGAGATTAATTTATAAAATGTTGAACAATCAGGCACACTGTCACTGAATGAATCAGACTAGCCGTTGCTTAAATGGATCTGTGATGTCATTTTGGAAAGCATTGTACCTTCGCTGTTAATGTACCTGCTTCAGGTATTGTTTACGAAATTGGTCGCCGATCTTTACACGTAGTTCTGTGCTGAAATTTGGCAGCGAAACATCACTATTCTTATCTTCAACTTCCCTGGGTGCATAGGTGTTCAATATATTCGTGCTAACTTGTACCCAACTTTTGGAAACTGATGAGAAAGAGAAATATAATGCCAAATTACAAAAACATATTTTAGATTTTAAAAATAAAGAACAATAAAAACGATTCTCTGTTTTCAGTTATATTTCAGATTTAAACTAGCAGTTTATCATCTTTATTTTTACATTTCTAACGACTCACTCCTCCCAACAACAACAAAAAGTTACTAATCGCAAATGTAGATGTCTATCACTACTCTATCACTGCTCTATCACTGCTCTATCACCAATAAATGTGCAAAGGACAGATCGAAGATGGTTTCCCTTTAGCTTCCATCGGATTGTGTAAGGAAGCCCCGACAACTGTTACCTAAAATGTCGAACAACAAGGCAGTAAGAAGAGGAAAGGTTATGGCACCTCTGTCTCGTCGATTGCCACGTCATAAAGCTTTAAAAATGTTGTATACCGATAGCTGCCCTCGCACACCTGCCCCACCTCGCCCTCAATAACAACTACCTTATGTCCACATCTGCTTATTCATTATTCACACCTAAGCTTTAGATTTACTTAAATCAGGTAGGAAAAGAAGGGAGATTTAACATTACAATACAAAATATGTATAATGCCACGTAAAAAAATAAAATAAAAAATATTTTAAACACAGGCTTTTAATGCATTAAAAAGCCACAAATAATTGCTCACGGAGTTTATACCTTGCTGTAAAAAAATGTAACATCAAATTAACAAAAATCGTGGGGCGTTTAAGCGCTTATCATATATTTTATCCATAAGTGTCTAATGAAGTATAAAGCAGGAGTTAATTTCATGTAGAATCAGCGCCCCAGGCATTTTGTCGATTTTATGTTACATTTTTGGACTGCAAGCTATAAACTCCGTGAAAAATTTTTTCTGGCTTTTTAGTGCATTTAAAGCCTGTGTTTAAAATATTGTTTACATATTTTTTTAATTTGTTCTTTTTAGTGTTATTTTGTTGTTGTTTGTAAATTTAAATCAAATGTAATCGATCCGCTAATGACATTATCAGTTTGCGATAAACGAGTCCAGATCACTAGAGGTGGATTTCATTTTTGAGTGTATTACACGGAAAGTTAATATTATTTTTAATTTTTTTTTTAAATTTTGATAAGAGTTGTAAATTACATTTTTAAAATGTAGTTGTCAGTTGCGTGTATGTCTGTGCACGCGCGTGCGATATTGTGTGTGTGTGTGGAGGGGGGAGGGAGGAGAAGTTTCAATATTTCTCTCAAGAAAGACAATCTTGTTGGAAAGAATACACCTAGATTATTTGCAGTTATCGCCCATTTCACATATGAAACAATACAAACAAAAAAATTAATATTTATTTTAATGTTATGCATTTTATTATTTTTACGACTGATTGTTGTATTGTCATTGAGAATACACAACTATGTCAAGTTTCAGAGTTATTGCTCATCTGGAAGTGATCAAAAAAATCGATTGCAAGATTTGAACGTGACATAACGTTGCAAGTTAAAGAAAAACGTGTAAAAAATGGAATATATTAACAATCCGAAGGAGTTAGTACATCTAAAATCAAAAGAAATCATACCAGCAATAAAGAAAACTGCTACTAAAACATAAAGATAGCTGAAATTGTACATCTTACCAAAGCATAGAAGAAGGAATAAGCAAAGACAGAGAAGAATAAGAAATACTGAATAAAGAAAAAATAAAGAAATGTAAAACAGCAAAGAAGCTGGCTAAATTAGACGTGCAGGAAGCTAAAAGTGCAGCACAGAAATGATGCACAATTTATTTTCAGGCACATTAGTGAAGGAGTTAATAGGTAGAAGCAGAGGCGGATCTACTCTAAAGCTAATAAAGCTTGAGCTTCAGTGCCCAAGTCCATTTGTCTCTATAATACGTTTTTCCAATTCCCCAACCTTTATTTTGTTTTATTTATAAAAAGTGCCCCACCAAGAGTTTACGATTAAGGGCCCCCAAAATATAGATCCGTCACTGGGTAACAGATCACAATTAGCCACTGAGTGTTTGAAAAAAAATACATTAATAATTTGTCGAGATAACGTAGTAGAAAGACGGACATAATTTATACAGGAGATTTATCATGATGAAAAATTCGAATTTAAAATTCCAAACAGCTGTCAATACACATAGAACTGTGGCCGTTGACGCTTGTGTCTATTATTCTTCACTTTAACTGGCGTATGCCACAAATCAACTATTTTGTTAGTTGTAGATAGTATAGGGTGGGGTTCTATCACTACACTTCAGCATTTAGCTCGAGTATCAAGTTATTTCAAAAACTAGACTCGCTGACTCAAAAGATTGACGTGAACAGCAACACTTCTCCAGTTTTATGTCAACTTTATTTACACGAAGAAAACTTGAAGAAAAATGGTAAAATTCACAACAGCCAGCTTTCCAATATAATTGCTGGCTTCTTTGCATAGACAAACATGTGCTGCCGTTCACTCTTGTAGTCGCCTGATCCAATGCTGAGAACCACTGCGTGCTTATACGTTTTTCTTCACTACTGTCAATTTTATTCATTAGCAATATCTTCTTCTATTACTGCCGCTTCCTAAATGTCATCTTGGTACATCTGTACGAAACTAGCCAACCGCCAGGGATGTAACGTCTGCCAAGTTTCTACTCTGATTTCTGCTACTGTTATGTCTATCACAAGTCTATTCTTGTTCAACACTTCAACTACAGGTTTTATTTCAACACGTACCTGGTGTACAGAAAGCTCACAGTCCTCACAAAAAGTATACTGAATATCTGACATCTCGCTCCTTTTGAAATCTGTCACAACACATGAGTGGCATTAGAGCTTTACGGGTAGCAAAAATATGTATACCACTGACGACAACCAACTGGGCTGATCTTACTAAACTCGAGAACTAACTCGATGCGCACTCTGTCACGTCTAAGAATGAACTACTTGAATCTCTAAATCACTAGAGTGGCAAAAAGAGCATTACGAGTAGTAACGTCTGTAACTACAGACGAACAACCAACTAGGCTGTTTCTACCAGCTCGAGGACTAACTCTTGACACGATGCCCACTCTGTAATATTTCAAAACCTACTGACTAAATCTTAATTTCTGATTTGCAAAGACAACTTTTCTCGAACCATCTAGAACTCAATTACTTCCCGCTCATAAACTGTTCACCTACTTTTCACGTGAATCTCGATTACTCACTCAATTCTATATTGACAGTTTAATCCACCTGATGACCTAAAGGGATGTAACCCTTATCTCTACTTTACACCCGTCTATGTTTCATTATGATACTTCTCTTTGACCAGAACTTTGATTAACTTCTCCTCTTTAGTAAATCCGGCTACAGAACCTCACGGCACACGCAGAAGATGATATGCGCTATAAGAAGAAGGGCAAAACGCCTGGACCAGAACGAACGAACGAACGAACTTTATTTTCAAAGGGTTGAGAATTGGGCACGCAGGCCCGTCTGACATTCTGCCCTTCCTCTCTCTCTCATCATGTATACTAATATCCTTTCATCCTCACATTTACTTTAAGCATTATTAAGGCATTTATGATTATAAAAGTAATATTACATTTGCAATAATCATCATAATTAAAGTGTTTAAAAAAAAAAAAAAAAATTGAATTCTTCGTACTGTAAATTAGTGATTTGAGACATATTCAGAGGTATGTTATGAGAACTTGTAAAATGTTCATACGGTGTTCAACTGAATGACTCAGGGACTTTTTTTTTTTTTTTTTCATCAAGATGAGGTGGGTAGACAGCAATTAATTTACTTTCCATTTTCCTTTCCATTTCTTTGCGTACCCAAACTCAAGACTAGACATCAGACTAGGTAGATAGTTAGATAGACATATACGAAAGCAATTAATTTGGCCAATGCAAAATCGGACACAGTCCCCTCTTGCATTCTTCCATCCTCTTGCTCATCTTTTAATACTGTTACTAAAG